>CANSZD010000758.1:0-489424 GCA_947648045.1 Beta corolliflora | reverse complement strand
GATGATGTGTGATTTGGATTTGTTTACCTCATACGGCATAAGTCGGAATCCTTTGAAAAATTTAAGGAATTCCAGAAAGTAGTCGAAAACCAACAGGAAGAAAATTAAGGCGTTACGATCAGTTTGGGTGGTGGTGAATATTTATCGTAAGAATTTGGTGATCATTTGAAGGATTGTGGAATACTTTCACAATGGACTCCACAGGAACACCACAATTAAATGGCGTTTCTGAAAGAAGGAATCGAACTCTACTTGATATGGTTCGATCCATGATGAGTCTTCTTGATCTTCCTATTTCATTAAGGGATTTGCGCTTGAAACAACGGCATTCACATATGAGCACCATCCAAAGCGAGTGGAAAAGACACCATATGAAATGTGGGTTTGGAAACGTTAAAAATTGTCTTTTCTAAGGATATGGGGGTTGTGAAGCCTTTAGCCAACGTTTACTTTCAGTTAAGCTTTCACCCCAGTCAGATGAAATGTCTCTTTGTGGGTTACCCAAAAGGGAATGGGGATACTACTTCTACAACCAAAAACGAAAACAAGTGTTTTGTTGCTCAAGTAATGGTGTCTTTCTGGAAAAGGGGTTTGTTTCAGGGAAAACAGAGTGGGAGAAATGTATATCTCGAGAAATTTAGATGAGCAGCAATGATTGAGGTTAAACACCTCATCGGAGGCGACTTGACATGAAAATGCTCGGGGAGCGGTGCCCCTAATTCACGTACCTCCTGCCGTCCCACTTGGAGATACTCAGAGCGAAGTCGCTCAACCTAATGAGGTAGAAACTTCTTCTGTTGTTCCCCGACGTGGAGTCGAGTAGGGCCAATGGTGCCTAGAAATCGAGATATATTGATTTCCTTTTGAGGCAGTTCCTGAAATAACGATTTTAGAATCAGGAAGAACCTACTAGCTACAAAGATGCTTTGGAGAGTCAAGATAGAAAGATGGCTTGAGAGGCCGCATGAAATCGAAATGGATTCCATGTCAAAATCAAGTATGGGACTTGGTTGATTTACACGATGGGGGTAAACCCATTGGATTGCAATGGATTTTTCAAGTTAAAGCAGAGACAAGGATGAAGCATTAGTGTTTTCAAAGCAAGGTTAGTGAAAAAGGTTTCAAACAAATTCCTTAGTATTGACTATGATGAAACCTTCTCACCGAGCTAATCTTGAAGTTTATTAGGATAATATTTGCGAATTGTTGCCTTTCCCTTATTTATGAAATATGGCAGATGGATGTCAAAACCTCTTTCTTGAATGGGTTTTTGAAAGAGGATGTGTACATGACACCTTACCTCAAAAGGTTTGAAGATCTCGAAAATCAGGAGAGGGTATGCAAGCTTAAGAAGTCCATTTATGGACTAAAAGCGTATCGAAGGAGTTGGAACCTCGAATTTGATGAAGCGTTGAAGAGTATTGCAGCTTTCTTGAAATGAAGGAGATCTTGTGTATACAAGAAGTTAAGTGGGAGTAGTATTACTTTTACGGTCTTGTATGTGGATGACATACTTCTCATAGGAAATGATAAAGACCATGCTTGAGTCGGTCGAGGAATGGCTTAAAAATTGTTTCTCTATGAAGAACCTAGGAGGCGGAAATTTATATTAGGAATAAATATCTATAGAGATAGATCAGAAAAGGCTAATTGAGCTCGGTCAGGGAAGCTTATATTGATAAAGGTTCTTGCAAGTTCCAATTTGGAAAACTCAAGGGTTTCATTCCCATGCAGCTTGAATTGGTGCACCCAGCGAGGGCTCAGGTGTCCTTCGGCGAGTCTGAGTAAGACCAGCGTATGAGTAATGTTCCCAATAACCTATTTGTAGGATCCCATTATGTGTATGCCCATGATATGCACTCGGCGGATGTTGCATATGCTTCGAGTATATACAGCGAATGCAATCAAATCCGAGGAGATGCGTGGCTTGGATTGGGCGATTTTCCTCCTTAAGTACTTGCGAAGGACTAAGGATAATTTTTTGGTTTATGGTGGAGATGATGAGTTGGTTGTACTTGGATACAACCGGTCTGAAGCTTCAGTGACAAAGATGATTTCCGATCTCGGTCTGGTTTCATATCTGTCTCAATGGAGGGCTGTGGTTTGGAAACTCTAAACGGCAAAATCTGGCAGTTCTACAGCGTGGGGTAGTATATTCTGTTGTTGAAAATGCCGGTAAAGGAAGGCTGTTTGGATCAAAAAGGGATTCATTAGGTGAGCTTCTATGGAATTCCTAGCATTAGGAGAATGGCATTGAGTTGTAATGTGACAACAATGGTGCCATTGCTCGGTCTAAAGGAACCAGATTTTCTCGCATCAAAAAGATATAAACATATTAGCATAGGAAATTCCATACATTTCAGTAAAAGTTGGTAGAAAGGATGTGAAAGTAAGCAAGGTTCATGCGAGGATAAATATGGCCCGATCCTCGACTAAGCCGCTTGCTTTCAAGCCCTAAGCATGAGTGCCAATGTAGGTCTATGGGGCTTAAGCATATGGGAGAATGGCTTTGGGTTGTTTTACTTCATGTTTACAATTATTAAAGACGTCGATTATGCTTTGGATGTTTATCAATGAAAGGCCGTTTGCTTGTTTAAATTGTTTAGTTTAGTATTAACTAAAATATTAAAATAATTTGTGCTTTCAAATAGGATTATCGAAAACGTTTTGATAATTGGATACTATAAAGTGGCTTGAAAATGCACAATTTATTCGAAGTCCACTATTAAATCACTAAAAATTGGACATAAGTAGGTTTATTTGAAACTAATATATAGTGAAACTGATAAGCGCAGTTCCATGAGCTATGGAGGCACATAGAGATGTCTAATTGATTATATGGATGTATATTTGATACATTGAGACTTGACCTAATTAGATTCTAAAATTAGAATTGAACTACTATATAGTGGATTCATCAGACATGGGTATGTGTTTATAACCACAACATAATTAGTTTAACTTTGACAACACATTAAACGCCGTGCCGTAAAGGGGTTATAAGGCGGTGATCGGGTGGGGCCCAGTGGAGTGGGAGTTATGGTCACAAATACAGTGGATAAGTCCTCCTATTAAATAGGAATGAATTATGCAGGCCTCTCCAGTGACGAGAAGCTGGAAAATTGCATGGCCATGGGAATAGGATTAAAGAGTTAATCCTTATTTAGGCATCAGTCAGACTTCAGAGATGGAACATCATTTAGAACAACATAGATTATCCAAATTTTACATTTAAAAAAATGATTTCCAAGGAGTGTATTTGCGCTCTTGTCTTGGCAGAAGTGGGAGATTGAAGGAATATGTGGCTTGGCTTGTCCATGATTCTTACAAATATAAAAGGAAATTATTATAGAGATAAATTAATTACATTAGTTTAGTAATCTAAATTTACTTGCTAGAGAGTGTTGGTTAGTAGAACAATATTGAGTTGTATTTTCTGAAATTTGAAGTTAGCACTGTCTGTGATTGGCAGCGTTGTAGTAACTAGTTGAAATAAGAGCGGCTGACAGGAGAAAGGAGGGTTAGGTTAGGTCTCTATAACCTCTTTATTCTCCTACTGTTATAAAAGGGTTATAGCGCGAGGAAAAAGAACGTTCTTTGTATTAACATTCAGCGAAAAGAGAGAAAAAAAACCCTCATTTTCCCTTTGGAAAATCCAAATACCATAAAAATGAAAGTGAATCATAATTCGTCTGCTTCCCGTTGCATGGCAGTGGGAATCAATTGTTGCTCAAGTGGACTTAGTAAGAGGGACATCGGTGGCTACGTTCTTTGATCTGCACAACTTGCAATCGTTGGAAAAGCGGCTCAAGGTTGTACGTTACTTCCTTATTATATGATTGCAATATTTTGTTATGCATGCGATCTTGTGATAGATGTTAGGAAATTTGTTTCACTTGAAGTGAAGCTATATGAAATACATATGTTCTTTTGCCCATATAAATGTAACTAAGTAATGTAGCTAAAAACAAAAAAAAAACAAAGCACAGAAGTGTATCACCCTGGTTTGTCAGGATGCACCGGTTTAATTTCTTGTAGATTTTGCCAGACTTTGGTAAATGATAAAATTGATAGTAGTAACTCGTTAACTCTCCTTAAAATAATGATACAGTTTTAAAGAAATTTTAACATGAGACTCGTAATCCAATGAGCTCAATCACCATCTCTCTGCAATGGTGTAATGGTGTTCAATTGCCCACGTCTAACGCTTAACTAAAAATTTAAAGCTCGGCCGAGATGAAGTACTCGTTACAAGTTACAGGTACGGGCCCTCAAAATTTAAGCGCTATCCAACACAGTCAAAAATCCCAAGCCACAGAATTCTTCGCAATCCAATCTGCTACCTGCAATCTTGTATCTCGTGTTTCTTTTCCCTTGATCATCAACTATCTGCACAGGGTCCTAATGTCCTGTAATGTGTTTTTATGTTAGAGTAGTGGTGTGGGGAAAGCAGGCCACGGCCAACCTGGTCTAGGCTGATTACGGCTGGCGCAGCTTTGGTTGACTTGTGAGGGTGAGTCAGAGCCAGCCAACCTGCAGCCGTACAATTGCACAGATCAAACCCGACCTTGGATCCTGCAGCGAGTACTCGGCTGCAAGATTATATTCGATCTCGACTGCATAAACCAGGGCGATTCAAACCCGAACCCGACCGCATCGTCCAGGATATTACTTTAAAATTAAATTATTTTTTTATATCTACAAAATCATTTAAATATGTTAATTTAAAAAATTGCTTACATTTACTAAGGTAATTTCCAAATAAAAAAATTTAATTATATTTAATTTAAGGGTTAAACTTTGAATCTCATAAACTTGTTTATATTTTTATTTTCATTTATTTTTGAATTATTTGTATACATTGCTCTCTCTTGTTTTGATTTGACAGCTATTGATGTATGCATATATCATACACGCTACAACTCAAAAGTAGGGATGGCTGAGACTGGCCCTGATATTCGACATTATGCATGTCCGGACTCCGACCCGCCAAGAAGCCGAGATTTTAAATCCGAGTCCGAGTCCAGACATCCGACTCGCGTTACGACTTAAAATCCGAACATGTGGGCCGAATCCGACCTCGACTTAAAAATCCGCATCCGACTTAAAATCCGGGCATACGACTCCGAATCCTATCCCGACTTATTTTTCCACCCATTTTTTATAATAGAAAAGTCTTCTATAATACAATAATGTAATCATTAGAATTTTTTCTAATAATCATATGGAAATCTTATATAGTACAAATAATCTAAATATTACTATGGCTCTTTTAACAATCATTTCTTCAATGGGAAAAATCTTATATAATACAATTGGCTGAAAGTTGATGTTAGGTTATACATTAATAATACATTAATATAAATTAGAAAAAAGGATTAATGCACTTAAAGTCGGAGTCGGATTCGGATGTCGGATTATGTTATGATCCGACTCCGACCACTCCTCCAACTCCGAGTCGGACTTTTAAACGGAAATGGATTCGGATTATTTTTTGTCGTAGCTTGGCTCACGGATTTTTTTCCTTCGGATCGGAACTGGAGTAGGGTCGGATCGGGATTCGATTGCCATCCCTCACTCAAAAGTCACAACATGTATGTATATATGTAGTATTTTAACAATTTTCTAAAGTATCGGCTCGAGACGGTCGTTAACATTGGAATTTTTCGGTTTCTACCACTTTATTTTTTATGCGCTTTCTTTCAAATTTAAAGTTTTTAAAAAGTCCAAATATTAGAAATTCCAAACAAGTGAATAACTGGGATAGGATGAACTAAATGAAGAATAGATGAAAGAGTTAGAATTACAATTTCAATTTTTTTCAATAATGGTATCAACGATATCAAACTTGGAATACAAAATGCAAAAACCAAAAAGATTGAGAACCGGAACTTCTAAAGAAACGAAATCAAAAAAAGAGATGAAGGAATATTTTCATAACTTCCACCATCTAGTCTCTAGATGTATTACAAGGATGAACAAACCCCCAATTGAACCCATTTAAAAATAGATAGACTAATTCCACATTAAAGCATATGCATAATGAAGTAAAAGTTCGAAAAATTAATTTATTGTTTAACTTTACATCCGGAAAATTAAAGAAAATGAATCTACAATTAAGTAATTTCTGGAAATTTTGGCCAAAAAAAACAATTCAAAGTGCTTGAAACAAGTTGCGTCTTCATTCTTCACTTAAAAATTTGCAAGGAAGATGTTTCTTCAATTTCTTAGCTCAAATCTTCTAGCATCTTTAGATCCCGGAAAATTAGAAAAAATAAAGAAAATCAAAATTCTCAAAAACCAAAGTAAATACTCCATAATGCACGAGCTAAGAGATTAGCTCACCTCAAGAAAAATGGAGAGATCGATGAATGACGATAATGACGAAGATTCCCCTTTACCGCGGTGGTTCCTCGGACCACCCCGGTCGCTGTTTCGCCGCAGCCCTCGTTTAGTCTCCAACCCCGTGTCCCTGCTCCCTGATCCTTGTTCGTTGTTGCCGGCTCCTGCCCGGGTGCTTGCCGCGTACGCGTCGGGTGCTTCGCCTTCGCCGGTGATGCGCCATCTTGGACTTCGATCGGCGCCCTTGCCCTTGCTTTGGGCGTCTTTGTTCCGATCTTGTGTTATGGTGCATTGAGAGAAGTAGAAACTAGGAAGGGAGGAGGCAGGAAATAAGGGTTTGGAGGAGAGATAGAGAGGTGAAAGTGATAGGTTAGGAGACGATCTAACGGTTCAGCTTCTTTTATGGTTCGGATCCAACGGTTAAGCATTATTTATGAACCGTGTGCTTTGTATTGTTTCTTGTGTGTCCTTGATTATGATCATCTAACGGTTTGGATTTTGCCCAGTAAATTGTTTTGGATTTGCCTTAAGAAAACCAAGAATCCTACCAAATTATTATTCAAAACAACTAAACCCCCAAATCTCATATTCTATAACCCCATTTCCAAATAAGCAATCATAATTATCTAAAGTAATAATTAAAATTTTCATAATTTATATTATTTGTTTAAACGAAGATATTGCTGCGTGTCAAATTATCTCATTTTTCGGTGAATTGATTAGGGAATAAAAAAGAGCGTAAGCACTAATCAGGATGTAGACTTATAGTTATGCTAGTTATATTGCTCTAAGGTCATTACTTATGAAACTAAACTTCTTGGAAAATTACTTATACAACTATGAGTTGCTCAATTAATGTTTTGATTATAGTCATTACTTACGTGAACTATAGTATAGCAAATTAGCAATATGCTTCATATCAAAGATCTTGTGAACAAGCAATAAGATTTAATCGATTAAGATCTCTGTTAAAATGCAAAAAGATATAGTAATTTAACAAACCTCCCTATATGTTATAATAAATTATGTTATTGATATGCTCCTATTAAGGAAAGCTCTACAACTCTATAGTGATTTACTTCTTAAGCTAGTATTCTTATAGTGTTACGTATGCAAATATCACTCAATTATGTAATTGTTCGATTATAATATCTATTTTGTGGAACTTATAGTGTAACGCTATAACTTATATATATGAACTTCATTGAGTTGATAGTGATTGTTAGTTATATTATCATCATAAAGATGAGGGAACTTAAATGGAGTATTGTTATCTTGAACTATCGACTTACATTCATACATTCATTATATTGATCTTATCTAATAATAACAACTTGTTTAATCCAACTATATAGTAACTAGCAAGTACTTGTTATAATCACTTAAGCCTCATATGAACCATCATTGTAAGCATGGGAATGTATGATTGTCATTTGTTATAGTATTATATATAACATATCAAGAGTCATTATACTAATTTATAATCAATAGAGTATTAGGTTCGTTTTTACAATTATTTTGATACCAATTTTTATACTAAAATGATTAAACATACATATTGATAGAAATGTTTGTTTATACTTTATTATATATAGTCACAACATAATACATATATACCACGTTATGTTTGTTATTGTTATTGTTATTATTAGCATTGTTGCTACTCATTACTATTAGTATTTATATTGTTATTGTTCTTGTTATTGTTAGTTGTTAATAATCCTTTGCTCTTTCTTGTTTGTATTGTTATTGCTATTGTTAGCATTGTTACTATTATTGTTATTATTATTATTATTATTATTATTATTATTATTATTATTATTATTATTATTATTATTATCATCATCATCACTTTATGTTTATTATTATTATTATTCTCATTATCATCATAGCTATTTACAAACTTATATATCAATCATGATGCTTATAATAATAAATCATTTATATAAAGCTTGGAACATAGGAACCCTCGTTATAATCACTTTCTTTAGGCCTCATATGAACCGTCGTTGTAAACATATGAATGTATGATTGTCATTTGTTATAGAGTATTATAACATATTAAGAGTCGTTATACTAATTTATAAGTCAATAGAGTATTAAATTGGTTTTACAATTATTTTGATATCAATCTTATATTAAAATGATTCAACATATTAGTATTTATATTGTTATTGTTATTGTTATTGTTATTGTTATTGATAGTATTCCTGTTCTTATTTGTATTACTATTGCTATTGTTAGCCTTGTTTACTATTCTTGTTTTTATTTGTATTTTTACCTATTATCATTGTCGCTTTATGTTTATTAGTATTATTATTCTCATTACCATCATAGCTATTTACAAACTTATATATCAATCATAATGCTTATAATAATAAATCATTTAATTGATCGTCTACTCGTTATTATTGTCGTTGGTTATAATATATAATATTAAAACATATGAAGAGTCGCTCTACTCCTTTACTCATTAGAGTGGTTTTACGCAATTGATTATTTGAAATAAGAGTTGACTAAGAGAATACACTAAACATCACGGTAATCAATATAGTATTTTTATTGGTTTTCCCGTTGTCATCCATATATTTATCACACACACATATGTATATATATGTCGATCTTAATACTTTTATTAACATAGATTCGTTTACAAAATCCATGTAACAAAATCAAGATGGTCCGATCGGGAGTTACCCCAAGTTGAGTTGACGTTCAATAAAGAATGGACCCGATGTTTCACAATGATCGAACTAAGGTCATTACTAAATTCAACTTGAGTACATTTGACTTAACTCAAAGGTACATGAAACCTAAATACCTAATTCTTGCGCAAACCCTAGAAAAGTGTCAACGGCGATCATACTCGGGGATGGATCGACTTGTAAATGGAACGCTCGAACTTTGTCCGCACCAGGAATCCCATGATTTAAATGTGTTCGACCCGGTGAACAAAATTAAACCCGACCAATCATGACCCGGGGCAACGACAACGAGAATCCCGACTCCGCCGGAGTCCGACTGGGTTCGCCGTGGGTATACCCACAACTAGTTTGAGAACCTGTTTTGACACCACTATGTTAGAGCCGACAAACGAGTCTAGTTGTATCTACTTCCTTGATCATATTGACCTTAATCGGCCATTTTAATAAACATATTGACAAACTTCTATTTATTAACCTCGTCACTATGTCTAGTTACCTAATTTATTCACATTCTCTTTACGAAAATCAGATTCAGAAGATTCAAATTCAACAACAAATAACAAAACATATGTTAAAAGTAAGAAAAACTTTAATCTTCTACAAGTCACACTAATAATATTGAAGATATACTTCAAGGGTTGTTAACGTTTAAAATTTCCTAAATGAACACAAATGATAAAGTAGTCAATCTTACAAAAACTTGCTAATTTTATGTCAAGTTCGGGTGGAGTTGTTGGATCATATCACGTTGAGGTTAAGTGTTGAACATACTTAACATTAAGATAGAATCAACAGAGTCTTCAAATGGAAAGCCTTCTTATTGGATGATCATGATACTTTCCAAAAATCAAAATTCTTAATCAATGGAGGAACAATATCACCATTTTTGTTCAATAAGATACCAAAGTGGACATAAAAATCAATAATCTCGTTGACTAAATCCTATTATATACTTCCTATGTTTAAACATACTTAAGACATATAACAACACTTCATAGCATGCAAATTTAGGAGCATGATAGACAAGGTAAGATGATTTAACTATATTAAAAAAAGGGTTTTTTGGTCGAAAGTACCTAATAAAATACAAGTTTTGTAGGGAAGGACCTAATAAAAAAATTTGTCTAAAAAGACCTATTAAAATACTTCCGATTGTTAATAGGAACCGCTTATAAATTTTGGGCCAAAAAACCCTATTTTTTTTCGTAAATGAAGAAAAATGTCTCCGAAATCATCTTCAAAGCAATAAAATTCCTCACAAATGTAGTTGTGGTGTCCCAATTGCAACAAGTCAACGCCGGAATATGGTAATTTTGGCCTAAAATTCATAAACCGATTCTTATTAACAATCGAAAGAATTTTAATAGGTCTATTTAGACAAAAAAAAAAATTTATTAGGTGTTTCCCTACAAAACTTGTATTTTATTAGGTACTTTTTGACAAAAAAAAATCCCAAAAAAAAAGGCAACAAGAGTGATTAGATTAACTAAATAGCTACCACAATACAACCATTTATGCAAGCAAGCACTAAACCATGTTGCATTATACCAAGTTTTGTAATAACTTATTGACTAATTATATACTAACAGGGACATGTATATACTGAAAAAAATATATGATATCAACTTTCAACATAATAAATATAGAGAAAGACAAAGCAAAAACCACCATATCATCACAAATTACTGTAAAAAACAACAATCTGTTCACTTACTTTTTGTCGACATTGTTGCTCCACTTCCCAACTTGTTGACCACCAGGGAGGGGCAACTAAACTTCCATGGAATGTACAAGCATGAATCAAATCATCTCCATGAAACATTAAGCTCTGATCAGCTTTTCTGACCCTTTTATTTTGAGCATCGTAGAATAATAATGTAGCAGGTTTATTCTTTCTTATATAATCTCTTGTGACTGAAAGTTCATCTTGTGCAGTTTCATGGTTATCAACAAACGAATCCGAAATTACAGAGAGTTTCATCCAAGATTCTTCAACGCCGTATTCCTTCATCATCCACACATCAAAGAGTTTATCACTGAGATTTTCAGTCATTAGACATAAACAGCTGTCTATGACACCTAACTGCAATAAATCGGTGCCTGTTTGTTTACCATAGTCCGGTAATGGCACGTCTTTCACCCAGTTCTCGGACTCAAGATCGAAACACCCAATTCGATACTCGTTATTAGAACAACTAAATATCCAATGAAGTAAATTATTATTTATAAGAACACCATTATGATGGTGTTGAATTGGATCCTTAGGATCAGTTGTACTAAGAACAAGTCTCCAAGACTTATTAGCATGATTATTCAAGCTATAAACCAAAACATCCCTAATTCTTAAAAAGTTATCAATCTTATAATCCAAAATACATACTATCTTATAATCATTGTTAAAAGAATCAAAACCCAAACCCATAATTTGGAGAAAAAAAAACAAATACTGAGACGGTCTCCTAAGCTGTTGGATATGAGGGATCATAAGAGATACGCCGGTGCACGGGTTGAGTATCATAAACGTCGAAAACGTTACCGCCGTGCAGATGCAAAGCAAACCATTACAAGACCCAATTCCGAGAATAATTCTGTAAATATAAAAAGGCTGTTTTAGTTTGATATTAAACCAAGGTGAATTTAGTGAGTGCATGTCCATGCAAATAAGGTATTTGCGAGTTATGGTGATAAGGAACCGATTTGAGGCGTTGGACAGACCTTTGGTGGAGATGAAGGTTGATGAATTTGGGACATGAAATTTGAGTTTTGAAAGATTTGCAAACACATTTGAAGCGAAGTAGGGATTTTACAGGAAGTTTAGGGAGTATTTCTGTCACAATTATATCATATGGGAGTGGTGTTGCCATGGAATTTTTCTTTGATTATTAGGGTTTGGAACTATTTTGGCTTTCTGTTGGTAGGTTTAAGTAGGGAGACGCTGTTGGAGTCCTTACGCCCGTTTGGTTATTGTCATAAATGCTGGAATGGTAATGCGATTTAGTGTAAATTTGTAAAGAAGTTCTCATAGTCAATGACCATGGTAATGAAACTTCATCACAAAATATGGGTTTTCCTATATAAATTTTCATTACCACCCAATACCACCTTCCCAAGTGGTAATGGATGGTAATGAGATTTTAGGAAGAAAATGGATGTTTTGGGATCAAGTAGCATTACCATGGGTAATGACGTGATTTCCTTTACAAATTTACACTATAATGCATTACCATTACCACCATTTATTTACATCTAACCAAACGGGCCATCAAAGACTTCGGATTGTTTGGTGGTGTTAGTGGATTATTATGCTTCCCAATTTTTAGCTATTACTCTTAGGGAAATTATGTGTGCTAGATAGTGGGGAAATTATCCAACGGTTGTTAGCACTAGTTGCTTTGTTCTAGGAGCATTTAGTTATTGTTTAGTTTATTTAAATGGGTATATTTACTCTTAGGGAAATTCTACTTGGTACCACTCGTATTTTGGGCTTTTCTATTTGGCACCCAATTTTTTTTGGATTCTATCTAGTACCATTGTAGTTTGAACTTATTCTCTAACGTAACATTATGTTAAACAAAACGTTAGTTCGAGGTTAAACAGATTAGGGGTTTGTCTAATTTTACGTAATTAAGGTTTTGGGAGTCATTTTTATCCTTAACTGACCAAATTTAAGGTCCAATTTGAAAAAAAAAAACAAGTAGGCATTACATGTACAACGAGGTGGTAGTCTTTTTCCTCTAATTTCAACTTCAATTTTTACCCATAAGAGCCAAAATGACTCCCAAAATTAGTCGAACAATTCTCGATACACAAGGCACGTAAACGAGGCAAACTACTAACCCTATTTAACCCAAAACTAATGTTTTATTTAATAAAATATTACGGTAGAGAATAAGTTCAAACTATAGTGGTACCGTAGAATCCAAAAAACAATTTGGTACCAAAATGGAAAAGCCCAAAGTACGATGGTACCAAATGGAATTTCCCTTACTCTTATTTTAGTGTGGAATAAAAAACAGTAAGTTTTGATAACTTCATTCCCCTCTCTCATCTCTATTATAATTTCAACAAACGCCCCCTACAAAAAGAGCTAATTATTGTACAAGGTTGTTCGGTAACATTAGGGAAATCAATATCTTTTAGCTAATGTAAATCAATCTATGTTGATTGTGGTGACTGGTGTGTAGTGTACTAGTGTGTACCGTGTAGGAGTGCTAATTAACTACTAACCGAGTCAGTCGAGGATTTTGGTAATGAAGATCCCAAACATATAAAGGAGGGTTTTCTGGGAGCATTGACAACATATAATAGGAGGTCGTTTGAATCACCTCAAATTCCACTGGAATTTGAATTTCCGAGGAAGTACAAAATATGTTAGTTGTTTGGTATGCAGGAAATAGGGAATTCATGGGAAATAGAATTTCCAAGGAAATGGAAATTCCTATGTAATGTAGGAAATTAATCACCAATTCCCCCCCTTGGTGATTAGAAATTCCCGTGTCAATTACAAATTCCTATGCTCAACCAAACACCCAAAGCCATTTCCTAGAAATAGACAAGGGAATTTACTTCCCATGAAAAAAGACTTCTCATAGGAATTAAGTTCCAACGGTAACCAAACGAGTTCTAGGATTTTCACATCATATGTTTTTCTTTCTCTATTTTTAAAAAAATATTAGGTTGGAATTTCTTTTTAAAGAGAAAAGAATTTTGTTAAAGTTTATGATATATTTTCGTTGTCAATGTGATAAAAGTTACAAAAGATTTTCTAAATCTGTTCTTTTTCATTTCGTAATCTAATATATATCATATAATTATCTTTATTATATAAGTGAAGAGGGAAGCAATGGTGTTCCCCTATTAAATTACAACTCTACCCTCAATAATAAGAGATAATAACACCATAGATAATAATCATATTGATTAGGGTAGTTTTAAGGCTATTTTACTTAATTAATTTGTCATTTTAGTTTCCTTTTTCCTTAATATCACCTCTTTTTCTATCTAACTCTCTCTTAGCACATATGTACATGTATTTGCATCCCCCTCCCCTACTCTTCCATTTGATCTTTGATGTGTAGGAACTCAAGCTCCTACAAGCTTAGAGGGGGAGCAAAAAGGGAAGCAAGGAAGAAGAAGCCCCGCCCGGAAGCTCAAGGCTCGCCCGAGCAAAGTAGCCCGCCCAAGCTCCAGGCAGACCGCCCGGGCCAGGCCGCCCGTCCGGGCTCTTCGGTGGCCAAACATTCTGCCCATTCTGTGAAAAAATGGCGCACGCTCGGGCTTAAAGCTCGAGCCCACTCACCCCCGCACCGCTCGGGTCCTCTCTACTCCCCGCCCGGCATCCTCACTCAGCCCGCCCCTGGAACCGGCCGTTGGGCCCTTTTTCCAGATTTCTTTTCTTTTACGACTTATGTAATTAGAGGGGGTATAAATACTCATCTACCCTATTTTGGAAAAGGATCCAAATTTTCAGAACCCTAATCTTACTTACTAGTGTAGGAGAGAGAAAACTTGGCTCAAGAGGTGTAATTTAGAGATTGAAAATCAATGAAAAAGTGACAATTTGTTTGAAGTTTCTTGTTTCCTTAGTAATCCTCTCAATCCTTTCTTTCTTTCTCATTGTTTTTTATGCATTTCTACTTTGTTAGTTTCATGCTTTAGTTTCATGTTTTCATTGTTTAATCTTCAAGTTTAATAGTTAATCTAGATTAAAGTTTTAATCTTTTCCTAGTTTCTTCTTGTTTGTTCACTAGATTTTGTTTTGTTTTTACTTTAAAGTATTGATTTTTGGTTTTTGCTATTTTTAGATTGGTGATTTATTGCTAGTTTTTCCATGTTTAGGATGTCTAGTAGTATAATGGGTAGTGAGTAGTTCATTAACTAGGATTGGGGAGTAGCCCAATCATTGTTTGCATCCTATTTTCATGAGTAGAGTTCATTGGGTTGGTTATGTTTGGGATTTGTGTAATTTCAATCACCGATGTTAATTGGTGACTTAGCTGATGTGAGCTCCATCACCTTTTGATCCTTTTGTTGTCCATTTAATGATTTACTTTTATGTGGTCGACCTTCATGAATGATTGATTAGTTGATTTACATCACTTGTTGATTGTTATTAACTTGGGTTTGATTTCAATTCCTAACTTGGCCTAGCTAGGTGATAACACCTCGAAATATAGGTTTTGTTGCCATAATTAGGACTTTAAACTCCCTAACAACGATTTTAGAGGTGTTTAGGTTTGTTTATTCCCTTTGCATATCCCCAATACATGTCAACCCCCTTATCTCTACTTGGTTGTTGGTTGTGAACTATGATTGTGGTGTTTTCCCATTCCTAGTGCTTTTCCTAATTTGATTTCAATAGTTTATACCCTTAGTTTAACCAAAACTTGACCATTTTCTAGACTTAGCTTACTCTTAGCGATCCTGTCTTAGTGAGACCTCCGCTCCTTGTGGTTCGACCCTTAGTTACCACTTGACTAGTTTGGGTGGATAGTTAGGTTTTTATTTGACATTAGGGGGAGTTAGTAACGACCTTGTTTTCCCTTGTTCACATATACAAAACATTAATTCCAAAATAAATTCTCAATCAACTCAAAACCTTCCTCAATCAATGCATATCAACAAATTTAAAGTTCAAGAGCACAATCAACTCAAAACCTTCATTAATCAATTCATATCACGTATGACAAATAAAATTTAAAAAAGGAAAGTTATCGTGTACTAAACCATACACAATATATATGGAGTAATACACCGAGTAACAACAATCTCAAGAATGTTTTTATCTAAGAAAAAAAATCTCATTTTCAACTACAAATACTTAAGGAAAATAAAAATCAAGAGGCTTGAAACATCACAACTTTTACGATTTACGGGCGCGTTATATACTTTCAATTAAGTATGCAATTTGTTTATCATGTTATACAACACATGCTTCCCTACTAAATTTACAAAAAAAAGTAGTGTGTTAGATAAACATAAGTAGTTAAATTTTTTTAAAAGAATGAGTATTATTACTCACATCCATAAATACACAATAGTCTTTAAAAGACAATGCAAAATTACAATAAAAAAGCACTTTTGGTTATAAAATAATCGTCAATATAAAAAAATGTACATAATGCGAAGAGAAAAAGGCACCTAGAATTTTACAAAAATGTTATGTAAGTACAATTTCTCTTAAAAATAATACAAATCAATGCAATTTTTAACATAAAAAATAAAAGTAATCATTCTTAAAACCACACTTAAAGTGGGTGAAATCATGCTTATCTAGCTATTATAATTCTTCAATTAAATTATATTTAACTAACCGATTTTATGTTATTTTATGACTAACAACACTAAGTCAAAAATGTCACCGCATGCAAAGCGTACATATAAGCTAGTAAAAGCAAAGTTCAAAAGCTATCGCACTAGATTGCGACATTTGGCATCATTTGTCACTTTTATTAAGGGTCAAGTAATTACATTTAAAAAATAATTAGAGTTCCAAATTGATAATAATACATATAATTATTACGAAAAGAGTTTGATTTATAATGAAATACTTAAGTATAGTAAATCGATTATAAATCAATCAAGTCTACATGGTTAGACTTGAGTGCTTTACAAATAATATTACGACCGAATCTAATCTAGTTTCATGACATTAAATGACAATAGAGGAGACTCAAGCTTGACCTAATTGAATTAAACCAAATTGAATAACTCATCATCCGAAAAACTCTGATAGAATGGACCCAATCTGAATAATTTGTTGCCTCCTTTACTGCTGCATTTATGTACTGCTTAGTCGTATGTTTTTATGATAATGATTGAACATGTTAATTGTCATACAACCGAGCAAGTTACTTTAAACATAAATTAAACATGTCGTTTCACATTGGAAGTCCATGTCTTGATTATTAGTTAAAAATCTTCTTCAGATTACAGGGTTTCAGCTCATTTATTCTTAATCCAAGGACAAAATTGATGTAATTTAACCTGTTTGCCAACTGTAACAATCCACCATTACCAAATAGGGACTAATACCGAGTGTGACATTAGAAGTGGCAATCAGCAGCTTAGAACTTTGTTGTACAATAAGAACCAAAGCAAGTGGTCAAGATATCAATAAACTAAGAGATAAAGACGAAAATCCACGATGAGATCGATGATGGAATCACACAACTTTAACTTACGATTTCTGTTTTTTGCTAAGCAAGTAAGTAGATATATTGATAAAAACAACCGTTTACAACCAACCCAATCTAATGGGAGGCAAACCAACTAGGTTGAACTCCTTCAACCATTAAACTTGCGATTGCAAGACTTCAAACTATTGAGGGTGACAAATCTGACAATTACAACTGAATTACGATTGACAGTATTGACACATTGTTTAGCCCAATATTCACATTCAAAATTAAGCACTAGAAAAGAGAGTATAAGTTTAAAAGTCTACAGTACCACAAATTCAAACACAAGTTTTCCCAAGTGAAGCTAATAAAACGAGCACGGTATACCACATTTTATAAACCAATTCGATTCCGTATACTTATTTAGTTATATATGCAGCAATAACCATAGCAGCAGCCAGTAGATGAGCTGATCTCCCATGAGGGTCTCCCTACAAAACAAGTACACACAAGCGTGTCAGTAGTACAAAGAAGCTACTGAGATTACACTTAGTACGGAGTACGATGTTTTCTATTTTGCGTTGTTTGAATATATGTGTAACATAACTAATTTAGTTAGATTATACTTAGTTTCCTCTATCCCTCTTCTCATTCTATGGTTCTCTCTTAATCAGCGTCTCTCCTATGTTACATTCTTTCAAAAACAGAGGAAGTAGCATATCAGTATTAAAGCAAATAATCAAGAATAGTGCACCGAACCTGTGAAATACTTAAGAGATCCATTGCAACTATAAAGGTTCCCTGAGATCACAAAAGAGTGGTTAAGCAACTGCAGAAGTATATGTGAGCAACAAATAATCACAATAACATGAAGAAACTATAAAGTACGATAAATTTTACAGGAATCAACACAAAATATTTTTACTTGGAGCTATTAGCACGGTCCTAAACAAGGGGAAAAAGCACGGTCCAAACTCCAAGGACGAAAATTTAGTATAATATTTTGGGAGTACAATTGTAACTACAACTACAACAATATTAGACACAATGTGTTCAGGATAATGTGTTAGTTGGTACCCGGTACCCTCAACAATGGTACCTCCACTGATTAAATTTAAAACCCCTCTACACTATTATTGTGTTTACCTCACTTTTTACCACTAACTCCCTCTCACTCTTGTGTTTGTGCTCTAATCCTCTAACCCCATGTCACAGTGGAGCTATTAGCACAACATCACCGCAATTAATTAACCATCTAAACTATCAGGAAGACTTTTGACGCAAGAAAACATCTTGTACCACCGCTGGCACCACCCTTCCTGGTGGTGTACAAAACACGTGTACACACACTCACTTGAGGCCTCACATATTTGCCTCTCACCTCACCAGTCAAGTAAGCACACCCTCACTCTCGGTGCCACATTTGGTATTTATAATACCAAGCCTCACTGTAGCTTCCATGGCACAATATACTTAACATGACTCAATTTGTAAGTGTGAACTTGCATCACAGTTTCAACACTTAATAGATGCATGTCATTAACACATGCTCCTAAGTCAAGGCTTACAATCCTTTGCTATTTTGGACTTCTTCACATTTTGTCTCCCAAAATGCAACCAACCAAATGAGAAGAGGCAAAACCGTTGATCCCATGGCAATACCCACCGTCAATCCTTATTTGTTTCAATTTTCTTCTTTATTTTTTCTCAACATTAGTGATTATTATTATTTGGTATTTGGGGAGATACCCCAACAGTATGTGCATGGTGCATCCAAACATTTCAGCATGCGATGTTTTTTTTTTTTTTTAAAAGATGCTTTAAAACATTTCACCATATCGGCTTGCACTTAGAATTGGGAGGTCTTACCAGTATCGTGGCAGAGACTGCTACCAGTATCGGGGCAGCCCTGGCAGGGACTGGAATGAGAATTTGAAACCAAACCTGTCCTGGAAAGAGGAGCATAACAAGAAGCACAATGGAGTTGACTGACCCATTTGCACCCTACAAGTAGCAAACCTTAACAAAATATTATGCTTGTTGTAAGATAAAAACAGAAACAACTATGATTATTTTACGGTAAGTATTTTTATTATAAACCACAACGGGAGGACTGAATATTACAAGATTGAGCACATTACAGAGTGTCTCACCCAAAACTTACCAGAAGTGGATCCACGCCAGAAATCTCTCGATTCTGTAGATGGAAAAAATTCAATAATTAAAACTCTGTAAGGGAGCCATTCACCATATTACTCCTTATTTTTATGGTGAATTTGGAAAAATAAATACTGTAAATCTTTATAAAAGGAAAATCAAAGTTAATTGAATTCTTAGTTTTTCACTTATTGGGTTTATTATAGTACATGGATATTAAAAAAAGAGTATACCCCTGTTTAAGATTTAGATTTGCTAATTTCCAAAATTTATTATTACATCTATGAACTTTAGGACCCATAAGAAAATGTTTGGGTGATCATAAGGGTTGGGTTGGCAACCCGCAACCCTTAGTATTACACAGAGAAAGATGAAAGAGTGACAATTGCAATAAAGTACTTCCATATTTTTCATTGTAAAAATAAGTGGGAATAGAGAGAAAGTGAGACAGCAAGAGAGAGGGCACATTGTAGGAACGTAAACTGGTAATAACTTAAATAAACTTATCCGACAACCGCAGGCGCGAAATAATCACTGCCCCTAAAGTTTCCATGAGGATTGCTAAATTTTAGACTAGCAGTTTGCAGCAAGAGAGACGACACATTTCCATGAGGAAAATGAGTAGTTAATGGTGCACATCATCTCACATCAAATGCAAGCAACCTTCTTCCATTATAAGGCGTACCTTAATTTCTTGCAGCAGCAACCTCAACAAAGATTGCATTACATAGAAAAGGGATCCACCAATAGCCCCGGACAAATACATAATCAGTAGGAACTCTGATGCAAACATCTTTCCAATCTGCAAAGACAATGACCTCTACTTAGCTGCAAATAAATTTGAAACTGCTAATACTTTTAGAAGCATAACATCATATGAGATATGACTAAAATCAATATCATAAAGATCATGAAATAAACCACCAAAAATAGGATCATGAGATATTAGTACAATTGAAACCATCAATCTATAACTGAAAGAACAAAGACCCAAGCAAATATATACTCATCACACAATGGACAAAGTGATGAGATTGTGAACTTCAATTCAACACTAGGTAGCTAGGCATAAAGATCCAAGATGAAATTACATTCAGCACAAATCCTAGTAGTAGGGCGACTAAATTAATATTCTCTGAATGCAAGACATAAATTTAGTCCAAAGCACTCAATGAATTGTGTGTACCATCTAGTAGGTTCGATTTGTGGCTGCCAGTAACTTTGCCATGAACTCAATAATGATTTCTGAAGCATTCTACATTAAGGTTCAGCATGTTGTCTGAACCTGATCATCAGAAGTCTATTAGTTTCCTCCTTAAGCTATGTATCTAAGACTATAAAATTCAAATTGCTATTGTTAAGAGTCAGACATCAGAAGGAAAGTATTGGTAACCTAACACGTATACACCATGCGCAATTAAAAAGAAGTCGGCAAGAACTTGGATTGTGCACATACATCCACAGCATTAAAACTCTGAAATTACACATACGACGTCAAGAGTATATGACAAACCTCCTATACCTGGGAAAGATACTTTATCCTGAAAATGAATGTGACAAGTAAGAAGCAACCATGTTTTCACAAGCAACACCAAAACGATAGGAATTCACATGTGGCACACTGAGTTACAAAATAGAACAAAAACTATCACACAGTGAGAGCATACAAAAAGTTAAGTGAGATTGTCAACTCGCAAACATTCTAAGAAGCAGTAAGGTCAACAAGATTACAGAGCCGTGACTCTTACAAAGCCTCCAAAAACAAGAGCCCGATCATATTCAATCCAAAATGAATCGTGTCAAAGTGGCTGAATGCGGAAGTTAGCACTGTGTATATACGTCCACTTAGAAGGTTGTCCCATGAAAGCTGTATGCAAGGGCCAAAGATATAAAAGAGGAAAAACGAATTAGGTACGTTATTGCAGTTACAATATACTCAAGAGGTCATATCAAATACAACATAAATAGATGATTAGCTATAAGCCTGGAATTACAAGCAGAAAGTTGAGAATGCTGAAATGGTATTACTGTATTAGATTTGGTTGCGAAGACAAAACATTCTAATGCTCTAAATCTAGTATGCAAACACTAAGCAAAGACTTACTGTAAAGTGTCTATACATAAAATCTTGAGGTAGAACCTGCCACATTGTAAAAACAGCCGCATTGGCAAAGATTAAGCTACAAAGTACACTTTCTGCTGAATATCCTTGCCTCTCGAACCATTCTACCCTGCACACAAGCACAAGAGAAGTGAGGAAGAGCCACAATAAAGATCCATGCAAGAATATTCCTGAACTTTAAATTTACAATGGTCAATGTATATGAACAGGTAAAAAACCATGAATAATAAACAAACTAAAGCCACAAAAGCCACACGGAACGGACAATATGGGTTGGACAGCTGGGAAAGGGAAACTAAATTTGAAACCAAGCAGCCTTATCAATGTTACGCAACAGTGGCCAAATTTCACTTCACTAGAACTAGACGATATATAAGAGCAAAGTGGACAAAGAAAGTCCACTAAGAGATAACCTAAGAAGGTAGCCCTAAAAGGAAAATCCCTCATATAATCCGCAGTCCTTTGTGCCTGAACGTTAGTTGTAAGCTTAGAATTAATGAAGCATGCACTAATCTGTTTATAGTTAACATAGTAAGCTTAGTATGATAATATTAGTAAACTCCAACAGCCAATTTAAGTTTTCCATGTACCTCTTAGATTGCATATAATGTACAAGGGTACTCTCAATAAATAATCTAAGAATAACCAGGTAAATTTTTGAAAAAGAAAAGTACCTCCGGGTGAAAATCCCAACTTTTCTGTGTGTTTTTCTTATAAAATGAGTAATGACCCTAAGTCGTAAGGGGTTTATTCTATAAAACCACTCTTAAATGTATTCGTGATATAACCACCACATATCCCGAATTGCATTTCACCGCCACATGGGTCGATCTATTCAACTTATTTTCGTGACTCGATAATATTTGAAAGTTTTCCAATAAGTTTGGATACGGTTGTATGAATACTAATTAATAAAATATATTCGTGCAAATAAGTTGAAAAGAACTAACTCTAAACCATTAATTAGCTAATTCCTAGAAAGTTTTGTTTATCCTACCAGGCGGGGGAGGCGGAACTAGGAGTATGGAGGCCCCGTGCAAGATCCCCGAAAATGGGCCCTCTCGAACACATTTTTCAAAATTAAAGAAAACAAACTTTTATTAACATAAACAAAAATCTATGATGGAATTTCAAATTGCAAGATAAACTTCTCTTGAGAAGGGGCTTTTGATTTTACAAAAATAAAAATTATAATCAACCAATGATTGGACTAATTGTTAAAGTGATAAATTAATGAAGCTTTTAATTGAGATTTGAAAAATTGGGGCTACAAGACTACACATAAATTGAAAACTTATTTCAAAAAAATAGACCAAAGAGATTTGAATTTGGAACTTCAAAATATGAGACTTTTTAGTTTTCCACTAGTCTACCCAAATTTCTTTTGTAAATATTAAAAACAATATGATAAAATACAGTTTAAGGCCCTTTGGTTCGAGAGGCCCCGTGCGATCTCCCACCTTGAACCGGGCCTAGAATCGCCCATGCTACACGGGAGCAGACGAGAATAGATTTTGGATCCACCACGGAGTGGAGATGGGGAGACCAACATTTGCCTTTGCCCACTCCGCCCCATTGACATCCCTACTCAAAATGTGAGCGACAAAGCAATACCTTATTTTTATTTTGCCCAACCCAAATTCCACAACACCCAAGTCCCAAAATAACTACTGAGCCTAGAAGTATGGTTTAAAGTTTATAAGGTGCACCATTGCACTTGAAAACAGTACTCGTACTCCATAAAATGAAGAGTTTTTTGCGGGATATACCCGGGGGTAATAGGGCATTTTGTGGGGATATACCTCACTAAATTTTTTTGTGAGGATATACCAACCTAAATTTAAGTTTTATTTAAAGGTACCAAAACACTATTTCCGGCGAGAAAGTCAAATTTCCGCCTTTGACTTGGTAGGAACTCGCAAGTGAGCCATAAATGTTGTGTTTTACCCCCTCAACCACGCGCATACTATTGAAATGTTTTTTTTAACAATTTTTTAAAGAATTCCCTCCCTTAATAACCAACCCCTCCCTTAACATTTCCCTCTCTCCTTAAACCTTGAAAAAGAACGATCTTCAATTCAGCAAGAAAGGGCAGCCCAAAATCATCAATTGCAAGGTATGATGTCTTATTTTAGCTTTAATCTCAATTGAATTTACTTCTTGTGTTCTTCAATTGTACTATGTGGTTTGAATTTGTGATATAGGGTATAAATTAGGGTTAAGTTACTAAGTCAAAGGCCGGAAATTTGACTTTCTCGCCGGAAAAAGTATTTTTGGTACCTTTTAACAAAACATAAATTTAGATTGGTATATCCCCACAAAAAAAAATTAGTGAGGTATATCCCCACAAAATGCCCTATTACCCTGGTATATCCCCGCAAAAAACTCAAATGAATTGTGCTTCTATGTTAATATAAATTAAGGGAAATTCTTAAAAATAACCTGCTATTCTTATTGATTTCCTAAATGTGACTTTAATAGACAATTTGCTGTAAGTGTTCTTTTAGTTTCTGTTAAATGGGTTTTTTTTGTGCTAACCATGGTTAGAAATAACAACAACCACCCTTCTCTTCTCTTCTCCTCCTCACCCCAACAACAACCACCATCAGCAACCTTGGAGTTCTTGGAACTACCACTAGGGTTCCCCCACGACAGCTCCCCCCTCCCTGTTGGGCTAAACGTCACAGCTCCATAGATGTTGATCTTTCTCTCTCCTCCGAACCGCCAAACAGATCCACCACCTCCCTCTTTCTCTCTCCTCCCACCTCCACCATCCCCTTAGACAAACACAAATTAAACCCAACCCAGATTAGACAACTCAGGTTAAAGCACTAGCAAACCCCTAACCACTGTCGTTCTCCTTTCGAATTTCCTGAAAAAATACTACTAACCATGGTGGTGTTTGGAGGTTCGAATAAGCCCCGATTTGGGGTTTGTTAGGCAATCATGCATGAAACTAGCGATTACCGTCGACGAGTCGTTCCTTGCTTTTGCTTAGGGTGTGAAGTACTATTGTACTCTCATAGACTTAGGGTGTGTTCTCTTCACCTTAAAAAAATAAGTTTCAGGTCCAATAAGTTCTGATCAGGTCTGATCAGGTTTGATCAGGTTTAACACAACACTCATGAATAAGTTCCAATAAGGGTCAATCAGGTCTAATAAGTTCAGGTCAGATAAATTCAGGTGAAAAGAACACACCCTTAGTGGTGTCAAAACAGGTTCTGGGTATACCCACGGCGAACCAGGTGCTTTCATCTTCTTGCTTCGTGTTGCTGCTTCTTAGATCCCCCACCATCTTATGTCATCTTCAATTCCTTTTTTTAAGGATTGATTGGAAGCTTCTTTGAAGATGTTGATTTCTGCTGCAAATTACAATCACTCAATGTCATACTACTTTTCTGTACATACCCGAATTTTCTTATCTTTTTTAAAAAAAATTGAAAATTTGTTTCTTGGTGAATTCTAGATCTTTTTTATAAATTGAATGGAGATTGTGGGTCAAGTGGTGGTGGAATGAATTGGTGGTGGCGGTGGAGGAATGGTGGTAAAAGTGAGCTGGTTGTGGTGGGATGGGCTGGTGGTGGCGTCGGGGTGGGAGGAGGAATCTATTTTTTTTATAAAAAAATTATACTTCCTCCGTTCCATAATAAGTGAAACATAAGGATTGGGCACAAGATTTAATAAACATCACTTTCAAAAGCCAAAAAGTCATGAAATACCCTTTTCATTATCAAAAGGATGAGAGAGAAAAGCAAACCACACAAGTTTGTGATGGGTAATCTTATCATTTTGTCACCTTCTTTTTTTCATTTAAGGTATGTTTCACTTATTTTGAAACGTTCTAAAATAGTAAGTGTTTTACTTATTATGGAACGGAGGAAGTAATTGTTAACTAGGGTTAGGTTTAACGGTTAGTTAACGGAATTAGACAACTAAAGTCTCATTTGGGAACTTAATTAAAGTTTAGGGTTATTTTTGGGATTTGAAAAAACACAAGGTTACCAATGGGAAAACCCAAAAGCACAAGGTTACTAATGGCAATTTCCCTATAATTAACAATAATACTAGAATTATCACATAAAGTGAACATCTCATGTCACTAATAAACAAAATATAACTCCACAAAAAATAGACAAACATTAATGATTAACCCCTAAAATTTTTGACAAAAACAAATGTCCCAAAGAATAGATAAATTATAAATAAACCATGAATCCAAAATCATCAGTGTAATAAATCCCATCAAAATTGACAAACGTAAAGCCCACATTATAAACACACAACTCACAAGCATAGGAATGAGAAAAAAGATCAATTTTTTCACATAACACCTGAAAATTATGACACTTTGCAAGATAACACCTCAACATGCTCAATTTATTAATTTTTTTAATTAAAAAAGACCATGAAAAGATTTATCACTGTAAATCTGTAATCAAACCAATTAAAAAGACAAACACAGTATAATGCTCAAATTATAGTCATAGTCAACTTCATTAAATCATAAAAACCCAAAATTCAAGTATATAAATGAGAGGGGAAAAATTACCACCCAAGGCCCCAAGGTAAGTTTTTTTGAGTTGATGATAATTTAAGTTTCGAACAATTAGTAAGAAACCTAAATCCAGAACCCAGAAAACTTTTCTTGAAATGAGCACTTGAAACATAGTATTTGGAAATTGCATGGTTTGAGAATAAAAACCCAGGTTCCAATAAGGGTCAATCAGGTCTAATAAGTTCAGGTCAGATAAGTTCAGGTGAAAAGAACACTCCCTTAGTGGTGTCAAAACAGGTTCTGGGTATACCCACGACGAACTGTGTCGGACCCGGACAGTCGATTCGCGATCGGTGCCCCAGGTCGTGATTGGTCAGGTTTTGTTCAGCTGGGTCGATCACATTTGAATCATGGGATTACCGGGTGCCGGACAGGTCTGAGCGTTCCATTTACAAGTCGAACCATTCCCGGGTATGATCGCCCGTGGACATTTTTTGTCCGAGTTTGCGCAGGTCGTATTTGGGTTTCATGTATGCTTAGGTAGAGTCAAGTGTACCCGGGTTGAATCACTAATGACCTTAGTTCGATCATTCTGAAGCATCGGGTCCATTCGCTATTTAACGTCGGGTCATTTGATTTTGTTATGAATTTTCTAAACGAATAATATTATTAAAAGTATTAAAATCGACATATATATACATATTTGTGTGTGCGATAAATATATGAATGATAACGAAAACTAATAAAAACACTATATTGTTTACTGTGATGTTTAGTGTATTCTCTTAGTCAACTCTTATTTCGACTAATCAACTGCGCAAAACTACTCTAATGAGTAAAGGAGTAGAACGACTCTTCATTTGTTCTAATATTATATATTATTACCAACGATAATAATAACGAGTAGACGATCAATTCCAAACTTTATATAAATGATTTATTATTATAAGCATTATAATTGATATATAAGTTTGTAAATAGCTATGATGATAATGAGAATAATAGTAATGATAACATAAAGCGATGATGAAAATAGTAATAATACAAATAATAACAGTAATAGTAACAATGCTAACAATAGCAATAGTAATACAAATAAGAACAGGAATACTAACAATAACAATACAAATACTAATAGTAATAGTAGCAACAATGCTAATAATACCAATAACAATAACAATAACAATAACAATAACAATAACAATAACAATAACAAACATAACGCGATATACATGTATTATGTTGTGACTATATATGATAAAGTATAAACAAACTATTTTATCAATATGTTTAATCATTTTAGTAGTACATTGCTATCAAAATAATTGTAAAACCACTCTAATACTCTATTGATTATAAATTAGTATAACGACTCTTGATATGTTATAATATTATAACAAATGGCAATCACACATTCATATATATATGTTTACAACAACGGTTATTATGAGGCCTAAGTGATTATAACGATGGTTCATATGTTGCACAATAATAATAATAAACATAATAACATACCCCCAAATCATTCTCCCCTACAAAAACTAAATAACTTATTAAAAAGTATAATCAATACGTTAACTGTTAACAAGTAACAACCATAAGTAAATAAGTTAACAAATACTTACTAGTTACTAGATAGTAACTTGTTAACAATCATTTGGTAACTTAACACCTAGTCAGTTACTCTTAGTCAACTTGTGTGTGCGATAAATAGCTATGATGACAATGAGAACAATAATAATAATAAACATAAATTATAAGAAGTTACTATCAACTCAATGAAATTCATATAAGTTATATCGTTACACAATAAGTTCACTTAAATAGATATAATCTAACTATTACATAATTAATTGGGTGATAGTTGTATACGTAACACTATAAGAAGTATAGCTTGATAGGCAAAAGTATACGTATACTATAACACATCAATATAATTACATTGTTATACTATAATTCACGTAAATGACTATAATCAAAACATTAATTAAGCAAGTAATAGTTGTATAAGTAATCCAAGTATAGTTTCATAAGTAATGACCTTAGAGCAATATAGCTAGTATAACTATTTACTGGTTAGCATTTGTGCTCATTACATTATAAAGATTCAAGATAATTTTTCAAGTATATATTTATATGATTGGTTTATTTGTTTTATGATATGAATCTTTGTTATTCCGTGATTAATTTATGATAAATGAGACTATGAGATAATTGACACGAGCATATATCGATTAAATGAAAATATTAATTACTACTATAAATAATTATGAATATTATTTGAAAATGGGGACATTGGGTATGAGATTTGGGGGTTTAAGTTTTGGAGTATAGGATTTAGTTGTTTGGGATAATAATTCATTAATTTAGTAGGATTATTTGTTTTCTTAAGGCAAAATCCAATACCAACTAAGGGGAAAACCTAAACCGTTAGATCATTAAAATCAATGGCACATAAAAAAACAATACAAAGCACACATATCATAAATATTAACCGTTGGATACAAGCCATAAACCAAACTGAACTGTTAGATAGTCTCTCAGCCCATCTCCATATAAAAGATCAAAACCCTATTTCCTTCCTCACTCAGCCACCCAACCCCAATCCTCTAATTTTCATTTTTTTTTCTCATCTCCCCACACCTACATTCTATATCCTTCTCTCTCCATTCACCTTGTGTTATTTCTCTCCTCTCTAAACTTACCTTTGTTTTCTCTGTCCATCTCAGCCCTTGAATCTTCGTTTTTTATGGCGAAAACGCAAACTTAAGTGAAGAACCAAATCGGATCCAAAGCGAAGAAATCAGACCCAAGTTGATGTTTTTGTCGTGAAAATCTCAAGAATCGAGGTTTTTGAATATAATTTGTATGTCTTAGTTTTACATCTGGATTATAAGATAATTATAGGTCTCATCAGGTATATGTAGATCTAGAATTTATAAGGTTTTTTGGTAATAGTTTTTTATCTTTTATGTTTTAGATCTTGTTTTTAGGAGAACTCTGAATTTCTATTATTAATTTTACATCTTCTGTAATTTATTGTTATCATGTATTTGTTCATCCTTGTAATACATCTAGAGACTAGATGGTGGAAGTTATAAAATATTCCTTCATCTCTTTCTTTGATTTCGTTTGTTTGTAAAGTTTCCAACCTCAATCTTTCTGGTTTTCGCATTTTGTATTCCAAGTTTGATATCAGTGGTACCATTATTGAAAAAAATTGAAATTGTAATTCTCACTGCTCTTCTATTCTTCATTTAGTTCATCCTATCCGGTTATTCACTTGTTTGGAATTTCTAATATTTGGACTTTTTAAACTTTAAATTTGAAAGAAACGCATAAAAAAATAAAGTGGTGAAACAGAAAAAAAATTCCAATGTTAACTGATCGTTCAAGCCTGGATAGCTTTCTTTTCCAACCCTTCTTCCACTCAAAAATTTAGATACTTTAGAAAATTGTCAACATACTACGTATATACAAACATGTTGTGACTTGTGAGCTGTAGCCTGTATGATATATACATCAATAGATGTCAAATCAAAACAAGAGAGCAATGTACACAAATAATTCAAAAATAAATGAAAATAAAAATATAAACAAGTACATGATATTCAAAGTTTAACCCTTAAATTAAATGTAATTTAATTTTTTATTTAATTAATTATTAAATGTAAGCAATTTTATAAATTGACATATTTAAATGATTTTATAGATATAAAAAAATAATTGACTTTTAGTAATATCTGGTTGAGTACGGTCAGGTTCGGGTTTGAATGCAGCTCTGTCTGGTCATGTCAGAATATAATCTTGCCAGATGCCGGTCAGGTCTGGGTAATCCCAGGTCAGGTTTTGGTCAGGTCTGGGGATTGACCCTCACAGGTCGAACCAGGTTCAAATCAGGTCAGAAATCAGAATCAGGTTGACGCAGCGGTCAGATTTCTGACACCACTACTCATAGTACAATCATGTAAGATGTGTGCACAAATGGACCTCATTGTCCGTCTATATGAATGTGCGTGATGTGTTAAAATATTGATACTATATTAATTTTAAAATTATTAAACAATTTATTTTGATTTATTATACTTTGAATTACACAACTTTTTATAAGCATAATGTAACAATTATGTACTTAATATTTGAAAATTGGATAATCGATAAAGTGAATCAAATACGATCACATAAGTTAAACACAATTTATGTGAATTAGTTTGGATTTACATAACTTTGATTTCCATTGCAGTAGAACATAGCTTATTTCTAAATAAAAATTATCCATATGAAAATCATCGAGTAGTTAATGTCATAAAAAGCCAACAAAATTAGTTTCCAAGTTGGAGAAAAAATGGGTACATATAAAGAACAACACGAATTGGAGAACCTAGGTAATGGAAAACTAAAAATGTAGATCATTCAAATGAGAGAGGCAGGAAATAAGAAAGAAATAAGGAAAATTATCATTTTGGGTACCTGAGGTTTGAAATATCATTTTAGGTACACCAGTTTTCAATAATATCAATTTGAGTAGGGGTGTAAATGAGATGAGACAACTCGCAAGCTACTCGAGATTGAATCGGTCAAAGCTCGACTCGAGATGTTGGTGAGTCGAGCTTAGCAACTCGATACTTGACTCGAAAACTCGTGAGAAGCTCGAATACCCAATTATCTATAGCAAAATACCTAAATTCGACATATTTTATACCTTATGGTTGCTTTTAACCCGAGACACTTGTAAGCTACTCGGTCAAAACTCAATTCGGTCAAAAATCGACTTGGTCAAAGCTTGACTTGATCAAAGCTCGGTCAAAGCTCGATCGACTCGAGTGAACTCGACTCGAAATACTAGCGAGACGAGTCGAGCTAGCCCAATCTCGAACTCGACTCGTCTACTTCAGGTTTGCAAATTGATAGCTTCAATGTAGGTACCTCCACACTAACGGTTTAACTTGCCGTTAAGTGTGGCCCACTACTTAAGATAATCGATGGTCATAATCTATTTGAAAAATCTGACTGCTATAATTATACTTAGCAAAAATGAGGCAAATTTTTACTCAATGCTTTCCATAAATGTTTACTCATCTAACGTAAACGATATTTTCGTCAATTGAATTTTGCCGAACTAAATTTATTGTTTTTATTGAACTGAACTTATTAATACTGAACTGAACTTATACTTTACTAAGATGGACTTATTTTTAATAAATTGAACTTATTTTTATTGAGTTCCTTAATAATTTATCAAGGATTGAAACTGATTTTTACCCCAAAATTCAAGAAAATGTCTCTGTATTTCTCTAGAAATTTGAAGAGTATCTAACTTTTTTTTACTGAACTAACTATTGCAAATTTTTTTCCTCATTATTTATCTACTACTTCTATAACAATTGTAAATTTTAAGAATGAATATGAGAGTACATGAATTGCTTATGTAATCCGTGAAGGCTACGAAATGTAGATGAGAGGACGTAAATAATGAGATACACAGTAATAAGTATTAAAAAAATTTAGTTTTTTTTTTTTATAAAAAAATTTGTCATTAGGACCCTTGATTTGTTTTTCAAGTGGGCCAAACTTAAGGGTAAATTTACATCTTTAGTGTAGAGGTACCTAAATTAAACCTATTGGTAAACCTCATCTATCCAAATTGATATTAATGAAACCTCATGTACCCAAAATGATATATGTCAAATCTTAGGTACCCAAAATGATAATTTTCAAAAATAGGTAAAGAGGAAATAAAATGTCAAATTAATAATGAAAGGAAACAATGTTCATGATTATTAGCTTTAGATGGTCTAAAATGTCCCTATTTTCTTGCTATATGTAGTATTACTAATATAGTCCTATATCATATAACACCTTACTAATGGAGGTGGGCATGGGCATGGGCAGGGCTGGCCTGTCACGGTCATGAAAAATTATTTAAGGCCCAACCCAGTACGACCTATATGGCCTGTGGGCGGGTCCGTGGATCGAACACACCTTTTCTTTATTTTTTAGTCTAAAACCGCTAATAATCTAAAAAAACAACATAAAACACGGGCTAGGCTAGCGGGAGGCACGAGCCCGACCCGCAGCCCGGGTCATGGACAAAATCTGAAAATTTCAGGCCCGGCCCGCCATTGCCCCTAAGCCCGTGGGCCGAGCCCGTGAATAGGCCCGACTCATCCCATGCCCAGACCTACTTACTAACATGAAATTCATTGAAAAATTGATAGAAAACAACCCAATAAGTAAGTAACTGTAATTGAGAAAGAAAAAAAAAGTAGTAATCTTGACACAAAGTTATGGGAGTTGAAAATTGATACTAAAAAAAGGCTTGAACATCCCCGCTGCTAGCATCTCCAAGTCTTTGAATTTTGAACAGTTACATCTATGCAAACCTGAAGCAGCATTATAAAGAGAAGGCAGTAGATAGACAAAGCACTATTCTAGTAGTATTCTAGTACCAGCTTCCAACATTACTGGTGCAAAAGGGCAAAAAAGGTGGACATACGAAGAAAAGGGAGAAAAGAATGGATCATCTCCTACAAAAGATACAACTCATTCGTATCAACAAAAAAAGCAAATGTAGAACATGCCTAGGTCTTTTCTTAGGAAGTGAATCTTCCCATGAAATTAAATTTCCCATGGAAATTTAATTCCCACATGAACCAAATTACTCCTTAGCTTGGGAGTAATTCCTTATGGGTCGGGGATGATAATGGAATTAGATAAGTAATTGTTGAATTGTCTTTTGATTGATTGGTTTGAAAGGGGGTATTTCACGATTCTCTAAGTTATTGAAGGTTAAAGTTTAATTCTTCACTGCATAAGAAGCTTTAGAGAAGCTTGAAGAAAGAAATTTCTAAGGTCTTAAGCCTTGAGTTTTATCTTGAAATTTGATTTAGTGATCAAGAAGATTCTAGATTATATTTAGGATTACGAAAGTGTTACAGGTAAACTAGTGAAGAGTCCAGCCAAGTGAGATCAGTCAGAATTAACATACCTCATGAAACATCGAATCACAGTCTCGCTAATTTAGTGATTAAATGACCTTAATGTTGCAGGGTCATTGCACCATTGATCAATAGTTCGAGTTCATGAAAAGCTTCGGACACTCTTGTTTGGTTCAAATAGAAATAACCTTAAGCAATAATGTTCATAGAATTAAGTAGGATACAAACATTTAATTTTCCCTTAACAAAAGTTCATAAATATCAGTATAATATTATTACAACCTCTTATTTGATCAAACAGACAATTCAAAATTGTTCATTTCCACTTCTTTAATTAGCCAACCCGACAGTTAATAACCTTGTAGCAATGCTCAACCTTCAAATCCTGCTATCCCCACCGACCACCCCTTTTGTAATAATGCTTTTATCGAAGACAATGTAAGACTCTTTAATAATTAATGCTTTTCTCTTTTCATAAAACCTTTGATTCCTACCTCTCTTCATCATTATCATCATCATCATCCGCTACCTGCAAACCCATAGTTAACTAGTGTTTCCCTCAATCAGCATCATCTGTTACCTGCAATCCATAACTCGTGTTTTCCTCCATCATCAGCTACCTGCAATCCTATAATTTGTTTTATGTTAGAGCTGACAAACGAGTCTAGTTGTATGTACCTCGTATCGTAATCACTGATTCATGGCTCATTTTACATTGACCCTAATGGGGGTAATTTAATAAACATGTTGGCAACCCAAAATCGTAACATAACCCATTTATTATACAGGTCATTTGACACTTCGTATGGTTTCTCAATTAACTCACCTTCTCTTTATGAAAATCAGGTTCACGAGATTCAAACTCAACCAACAAATAACTGAACATATACTAAAAGTAAGAAAAAATTTAAACTATTAAAAGTCACACTAATGATACTCATCATATACTTCAAGGGTTGTTACTGTTTAAAAGCACCTTAAATTAACAAACGATTAACGAGTCGTGTCATGTCATCAAGAAATCAACTTTCAAACGGGTGGAAAATCTTACCAAAATCGCTAACTTTGTGTGAAATTCGGGTGGAGTTGTTGGATCAAGTCGATATTTGCCACCAGTATTTTACATTAAACAAATGGAATGTAAACCATACTCTGTATATCAGACCATTAACAGTAGGTCACAACATGCTTATTCATTCAAACCAAATTACATAAAAGTCAGCCATCTCAATGACTAAACCCTAGCCTATACTTTCTCTGTTTAAAATTACTTAAGAAACATAGCACTTTAGCATGCAATTTTAGGAGCATGATTAGACAGCGTAAACGAATAATTTTACTTTTTTAAAAAAAAAAAGGTAAGGAGAGAGTGATTAGATTAACTAAATAGCCACAACACAACTAACAATGTTGAATTGTACCAATTTTTGTAAATTGTAATAACTGAAAATGAGGCAATTGATCTTATTGACTAGTTATTTACTAACAGGGTCATATATATACTGTAAAAGATATGATTTCAACATAATCAATATAAAGAAAGACAAACAAAAACCACCCTATTATCACAAATTACTGTAAAACAACAATCTGTCACTTACTTTTTCTCGCCGTTGTTGCTCCAGTTCCCAATTTGTTGACCATCAGGGAGGCCAACTAAGCTTCCATGGAATATACAAGCATCAGTGACAATTATATTACTTCCATAAAACTCGAGCCTTTGATCAGCTCTTGAGACCCTTTTATCTTGAACATTATAGAATAGTAATTCAGCAGCACCGTTTCTTTTATCAACTCTCATGACTAAAATTTCATTTTTCGCAGTTCCATGGTAACCTAGAGGGCAAAGCTTCATATTGTTATCAACAAACGAATCCGAAATTCCAAAGAGTTTCACCCAAGATTCTTTGACGCCGTATTCCTTCATCACCCACACATCAAAGGTTTTATCATTGAGATTTTCAGTCAATAGACACAAACAACTGTCTAGGACACTTAAGTGCAACTCATCATCTTTATCGTCTCTATAATAATCAAACAACAAATCAGCAAAATGGGTTCCCGTATTTTGACGATACTCCGGCAGTGGCACGTCTTTCACCCACTTCTCAGATTCGAGATCGAAACAACCAATCCGATACTCGTTATTGGAACAACTAAATTTCCAATGAAGTAGATGATTATTTATAAGAACCCCATTTTGATGGTTTTCCAGTGAATCTTTAGGACATGATGTACTAATAACGAGTCTCCAATTAGCATTATTCAAACTATAAACCAAAACATCCCTTCTTATAAAATGTATTAAATCTTCATCATTATAAGTCTCATAATCCAAAATACTTACTATCTTATAATCATTGTCAAAAGAATCAAACCCGAACCCAAAATTCACAGAAATAAGCGTAGAAAAGTTTTCGATAAGTTGTTCAAAATGCGGGATCACAAGAGATACGCCAATGCACGGGTTGAGCAACATAAAAAAGGACAATGGTGTGCTATGTGAGGCGTTGGAGATGCAAAGCAATCCATTACAAGACCCAACCATGAGAATTGTGGAATCATAAAAAGGCTGCAAGGGGTCAAGGAACCCGGGATCGGTGCACGGGTTAAGAGTGAACCATGGTGATTTTGGTGAGTTCATGTCCATGCAAATAAGGTCTTCGTCATTTATGAGGATAAGGAACCGATTTGAATTATTGGAAAGACCCTGGTGGAGATGAAGGTTGATGAATTCAGGACATGAAATTTGGGTTTTGAAAGATTTGGAAACGCATTTGAAGCGAAGTAGGGATTTTGCGGGTGATTTAGGGAGTATTTCTGTTAGAATTATATCAGATGGAAGTGTAGCCATGGAATTTTGCAGCAAATTTCTTTGTCTGCGAATATAGGTTTTCTAGGGTTTGGTTCTTTTTGGCTTCTCTTGGCAGGTTAAATAGTGTTGGCCAGTTTTTTCAGCATTCTTTTTAGCTGCCTAAAATGTATTAGTAAGAGCCTAGGCAGGTCCGCTCTTCATTTAGCTTCAGGGTGCTAATTGCTAAATGAGTGAGTCGAGAGTATATATACATGGCAAATGGGTCTTGCTTGTCGGGTATGGGTCAAGTCAATTTCGGGTCTTCTTATCTTTGGGTCGGGAATGGTCTGTTTCAGGTCTATGGAATAGGGCTAGATCGGGTTAGCTCGAGTCAGGTATGTTTCAGGTCAAGATAATATTTGAATTAGATATATTATTAAAAAATAAAATAATAGTAAAAATATGATATTTTAGGGAGCTCCTGAGAGTTGTCATTGAGTTTAGGGAGCAAAGTGATTGGGGACTAATCCCGTCAGTATAGCTAGGAAAAACAAGGAGGCGACGACGGTCCAAGGAAGAGTTGTTGAGGAGTGTGGCGGAGATGAGTCCGGATCCTCTACAGTTTTAATAAAACTCTACAAGGTAGAGTTATATCTTAACCATACATTTTGAAATCAATGGCTCATATTGGTGGAAAGGGGAAAATTAGGGGGGGTGAATTTTGATGAGAAAAAATAAGGGGGACTTTGGAAAGATAATACATGAGCCATTGATTTTATATTTAATGGTTGATATTACTCCAACTCTACCTTGTAGAGTTATTTTTGAACTCTAGAGGATCCACACAAGTGAATTCTAATGATGATATAATGGGAAGTCATGACTTCACTAGTGGAAAAATGCTCTTTTGCTACTTACCAAATGCTCCGTTTGTGGAACAAACGGAGCATTACGTGAGTTCCTTCAAAATTTTAATTAAAAATTAATAAATGCTCCGGTCCATCTGAGCATTTGTGGTTCTATGTTTTTTTGCCTCGCTCCCTCCCTCCCTCATAATCCCTATTCATACTGTTCCCTACCCGTCCCCCCAATCCTATTTTTCTCTGTCTCTCGTCTCCCTCTCGTCTCTCGTTTCTCGTTTCTCGTCTCCTCCTCCCACCACAAAACACCAACCTCCACCTCCTACCATCTTGTTTGAGTTTTGATTAAGTGATTCTCTCTCTCACTAACTCCTTTTTTTCCCTCTTTTTCACGCTTTCTCTAACGAACTACTCTCCTCCACGAACGAGCGGTGCCGCATCCTCGCCGCCTGCTCAAGAACCAATTTTTCAAGCCTTCTCTCACGAACGGCCAGGGACATAGAAGAGTTCGTCGATGTCGTTAGATCCGAAGGTAACCCTAATTCTTGCTTTCTCTCTCCTTGTTCTCAGATATGAAGGTAACACTGACTTTCTGTTAGTGCCTTTTTTTTGGTTTTGTGAATTGATTCTTCATTTATTTTGTTTAATTCGCGAATATCAGTTTGCCATACTTGACTTTCTGTTAGTGCGTCTACTTTAGGTTTCGTGAATTGATTCTTATAAACTTGTATGATTTTTGGTCGTGAAGTTGTCAATCCAATTTATGAAGTATTAGGGATTTTGATGTTTGATTCCGAAGATGGATGATTTTTCGATGGTTTCTTTGGAGTTTGTGGGACTTTGAGTGAATTTTTTCTGATGTTCGAATTCCGGAGATATTCATTGATTTTTGATGGTTTGTTGGAGTTATTAGGAATTTGAGTGAATTTAAATTTCGATGTTTGAATTCTTCAAATTTGCTTTGATTTTTTGATGATTTGGTGGAAACTTATTTTGTTGATTTGTTTTTAATGGTGATACAGTCTATTCATGATCAAGTAGGTTATTTTTTATGCGTAAGACGTTTATACACGATTATAGTTGGATATGATAAAAGTGCCTTCCCCTTGTTTCCCTCGCCAACAATCTGTCATGCTTCTCTACTTGAAGCACTGAGGTGTTTAATGATGGCTCAAATAAACAGTTAGATGTTTAATTAATTTTGGGCTAATTCCTTATCAAGTGATTAAAGAGGCTTGCTGAAAAATTGGGTTAAACTGTGGAGATCAATATTCAGAATTTGAAATTTGAAATTGGCTTGCTGAAAAATATACATATTTGAGTGTAAATTGATTCATTAGATTTATTTTAAGATTCTCTAGTGTGCTGATTGAGTAAATAAAATAACGGTCTAAGTATGACCGAGAAGTCTCGCAAAGTCCAAGAAACTATTTCAAGAAAGTTTGTTTTAAATGACTCTCTACTGTGGCTTGCTAGCAAATGTTCAACAAGACGGTTCAACGAGAGATCATTAATCATAGGTCTTTAAGGCACCCAAATATTGTTAGGTTTAAAGAGGTTTGTTCAGAACCATTTTCTTATAACCTTTGCATTTAGAGGTGCTTAGTGCGCTTTCCATCTATCTTAATTTTGAGCAGGTCATATTAACACCTACCCATTTGGCAATTGTAATGGAGTATGCATCTAGAGGAGAGCTATTTGAGCGAATATGTAATGTAGGCCGGTTCAATGAAGATGAGGTTCTTGTTCCGAGCCGCTCTTTCCTTCTTGTTAGTAGTACTATTGTATATTATTTCTACTGACACTTGTTTGCAGGCTCGCTTCTTTTTTCAACAACTTATTTCAAGAGTTAGCTATTGTCACGCAATGGTTTGTGATGCAATCTCTTTGTATTTTAACTTTTTATATAGACACAAACAAGATGATTTGATGGCTCTCCTCTTATAAATCTTATTTCATGATGAAGCAAGTGTGTCATCGAGACCTAAAGTTGGAGAACACTTTACTGGATGGAAGTCCTGCTCCTCGATTGAAGATATGCGACTTCGGCTACTCAAAGGTACCACATATGATTCTACAACATTGGCTTTCTTTATATTCTCGCATATGGGTTTGTAGAGATTTATTCAATCTCTATGTTACTAAGAGGCATATCATTTGTGCTGATGTAAAGTTTAAGCACCATGGTTGGGTCTTACTCAGGTGAGATAACACTTGGAAATGTTTTAATTTTTTTTTTATGTTTTGATGTTTCAAGCACCATGATTAAGCACCATTACTCTTGCTGTTTTTATATGCTTACTCGTCTCATATATGTTTTTACATCTAATGATATTTTGTATTTACTTCATTGCATTGCATTGGGATCTCGAATAGCATTGACTTGTTTTTATTATATTGACAGGAAGAACATTAGAGGCTATGCTACTGCACCTGCTAGGAGTGATTTATCAAATGTTGCTGTGAGATATGCAGAGGTCATCAACTCTGTTGTACTTCAGGTGAGTCTCTAATTTTATAGTCATTCATTTGTCACTGAAAACTCTGTTATTGAATGGACAACTGTTTACCAGTACCCATATCTTTTAATTTCATTACATGGTTTAGCTTAATTAGCTACCAGTGAGTGAGCTATCCTAATGTATGGAAGTTAATCCGTAAAGAGAAATTCTAGAACGTATAGTGTGGCTTTTAGGAAACAAATTTCATGATGATTGTAATTATTGGTGATGGTGATAGACACACTCTAAATGGAAAATATTTTAGTGTTATTCTAAAATTTTGAGAGCTTGTTCAAATATTAGTCGGAATTAACTGATTAAAATGTTTCGTTGACTTCTCGTGGCGAAATGTAATGAACAAGACATAATTACGTTTTTACACCATATTAAAGTCTATGGCAGCTTTCATTTTGGTTTAGTTTGGTATTATAATAGGCAGTGAGATATTCGTTGGATTGTGTGCTTTCTCGACAATTTATCATGCTATGATGTCTGATAAGAGCTACCTGCCAACATGCCACTATCGAAAAAGTTAGTTCTATCTCAATTCTCACTCTAATCTTTCACATGTTTTTAACGTCTCGAAAAATCGGTGGAGTAAAGTTGTGGTACTCGCTTCGATGCTAATCTTTTGTGTGTCATATGTTGCTACCTAAAGAAGCTAAGGCTCACCATAACATTCGGGTAGCTAATATTAGTATATCAACTGCGACACCCTTGCTTTGGTAACAGTGAATATCATTTTATCTTGCTTATCATAACTACCTATTACTTGTAAGTTGTAACTATACCTCATATCTCTTCCTATCAAGTGCTAAGGTCTAATTTACCCCTAATTAGTTGAGACTAGTAGGCACCCGAAAATATACTTCCATTTTCCATATTTACATGGCATGACCTGTGAAAGTTGCTACACCTAGAGGGGGAGGTGAGATAATACATCTTAGCCGTAGCCCTTTGTTATCACCCGAATTTTTTCTCCATCTCTCACCCCTTGATCATGTACTTAAGATCAATATACTTCCTCCGTTCCATAATAAGTGAAACATAGGGATTGGGCACAAGATTTAATAAACATCACTTTCAAAAGCCAAAAAGTCATAAAATACCCTTTTCATTATCAAAAGGAGGAGAGAGAAAAGCAAACCACACAAGTTTGTGATGGGTACTCTTGTCATTTTGTCACTTTCTTTTTTCCATTTAAGGTATGTTTCACTTATTTTGAAACGTTCTAAAATAGTAAGTGTTTCACTTATTATGGAACGGAGGAAGTATATATATATATATATATATATATATATATATATATAAAACTATTGCTATAGTGTGCTCACTTAGTTTTTAACACATCCCGCTATAGAAATTGTTAAGTGAGGTTAATATGCATTGTTGACTTTGCGTCTTCTTTCAAGGAGATGTGCGTGGGTGTTGTGTTTTGTGTGTTGATTTTTTTTTCTGTACTTTTGACGAATATTATGTTATGGATGTGTGAAACAACTTACAGTGCTGACACTGTTGAAATCCACAACAATCTCCTGGTCCCTTCTTTTAATTAGTTTCCATTCTCAAGTCCCTAATTCTGAAACAGTTCTTTCTCTAATTTTCTCATAACATACACTCTTTTCTGGTAACAGGATCTTGAAAACATTGTTGAAATTTTCTTGGGGGTAGTTGCGGCAGCTTTTTGGTCTTAAGTCTAAAACCCTCTATGTTGGTTCTTCGGGCACAGTCAGTCTTCTGGCTAGTGAAAAAGGCTTCACGAAATGGTGATGTCCCTTAAGATTTAACTGAATAATTATGTGATTTCTCCAATTTTCAATTATCTTCAAAATCTTTTGGTCTAGAGAATTACTATAAACTTGGTGACATATAGTATAGCTTACACTTTCATTTCACCTCACTTTCTCAGGAAATAAAATGTGAAATTTATTTTTTGGTCTCTGCTTCCTTTCGAGCGAAATGTGAAACATCATTTTGTCTTGCATGAATTCAATAACAGAGCAAAGATATCGAGGGAAAATACTCGATTCTGACCAAAGAGATCAATGTAGCATCCTGCAGTGTAGACTATAGAATTTAAATGCACTTCAAATAAGATAAAATAAAATCAAATTAATTAATACAGGATGACATATATCTGAATTAGGGAGATAAAAGTGAAATTGATTTGAATTAGGGAGCATCAGCAAAATCTTATTATGCACTTCTTTATATAGATTGGAGCAATTTAGGCACCACAACTAGCTTTGTTGTGTTACTGTGTAGCATATATCGGTTACTACTTGAACCGCTTTCTGTTTGTACTCTTTGATATGTTTAGGGATTTGGATCCGTTGGCTCCAGCATCATACGTGCTTTGATCTTCATTCATGTGCAACCACACTAGGTTCTCTTTCCAAATTGGTATGTTTCTTGAATGTAGAATATAGAAAGAGCTTAAATAGTTTCAGTTCTTGCATGTAGTACAATTCCTGTAGCTTAGTCCATACAAATGCAAGATGCCGACTTCCTGTATCATGCAGACTAAAGACTTAGATGGAATAAAATATTTAATTTCCCAATTTACTGATGTAATCAATCCATCTATTGTCAGTGTACAGAATCTGTTCACAATGAATTAGTATGAGCCTACTTCATCATTTTGAAGAAATTATGATTCTGGTTAGAGAATTTATTCGTTTATATGTGATGCAAAGCATAGTTGTCTTGGCTTCTCAGTTAATTTTGCAGAAAACTTATAAAAGCTGATTATTGCTCTACTGTGGAACCTGATAATCAATTTGTGTATGAAAGTGGCTACTCAAGTGCCTGATGTTCTATATATTATCAGGTCTCTTGATGGCGAAGCTATATTGGAGGCGAGCTCTATTTATGTAACTGTTTTGAGTCCTCAGAGTAGGAGACTGTTGCTTCGAACTCTTTGTAGTATTTCTTGTAGTCAGGAACAAAAATATTAGAAATGTAACTTTATATCTATATATAATTGATTATGCATTAATTTAGCATAAAAAAAGCAAAAAAAAAATTTTAAACTCAAATGCTCCGGTTTTTCCTAAAAACCAGAGCATTTGGTAGCACAAATGCTTCGGTTTTCCCGAAAAACCGGAGCATTTGTAAGAGTCTCAAATGCTCATATGGCGTCTGCTACGCGTGAAATACGGAACATTTGGGGCCTAAAACACCGGAGCACTTGAGGTTTTTTCTACTAGTGCTTGCATACGGATTTTGATCATATATATTGAACTTGATGGAAAGTCTTACTAGTATGGTTGCGACTGCGAGTAGTGGTGTTCAGTGGCAGATCCAGCAATCTGTGAATGGTTGGTCACACTCTAGGTAGCACGGAAATGGATATAGGGATGAGTACGGGGATGGAAAACGTCAAAATTAAAATTTCAAAAACGGGTACGACATGGATTCGGCTAAAAGAAAAAAACAACTTAACTAAATTAAAAGCATTACATAAGTACTTCAAATACAAAAAAGAACAACAACAACTAAGTTTAATGTTTCTAAAATGAAAAATAAACACATAAATCAAAACAGAACTCAGTGCATGACGCGCTCGTTGTAAACACGTCAAAAATACCTAAACTACCCAATATAGGGCAAGTAAAGGGTCGAATCCACAAGGACTAAGGGAAGCACCAATAAGTATCGATTTATGATAAGCTAAGCAAACTCTATGTTTTTGAAGATTTATAGATGAAAGGACAATAAGAAAAATGGCTTTGGGAAGGGGTATCCACCAATCAACTCATTCACAAACCAAGCAATCACAATGGGAATCAACAATGGGGATCAATTGAGGGGAATTGTTCATCCATTGGTACTCTAACCACTCTCTCGAGCTAGCTAGATTGGCCTAGTCTCTTACCGAAGACCTATTCTCATGGCTAAGGCATTCAACCAAGCATATCCATAAACATGATGAACTTAAACAAGCAAACTAAGTCCCCTAGACTAGGTAGTCCCTATTCTCATGGTCCTTCAAGCCTAATAATCGATTTGAGGCAACCCCTTAACTTCATCTCTCGATCCTTCACTAAGGGTACCTAAATTATGCTCATATAATGGCCAATCACACAAACATTCATGAAAATGCCAAATCAATTAGCCAAAATTATACCAAGTCAAAAACCCAATGTTGGATTTAGAGGTTCATGAACTCATTAATGGCTTCAAACCCTTCTTAAAGAAATAGCTCTCACAAATCATGATAAATTATAAACTAAAAGACATTAATAACTATTAACATGAACTAAAACAATAATCTAGGATGAACAAGTAAATAGAGTGAAAATGACATGAAAATAAGAAAATAAAGCAATAAAATATGAGAGAGAGTAAGAAATTCTCATTAAAGTTGCAAGGAGCCTCCAAATCTTCAAGTTTCCTTCTTAGATTCTTCAAATTCCAAGCTTTCAACAAGTTTCTCTCACTTCTCTCTCTAGAAATGAGATTTTCTCTCTCCTAGGGTTCTAAGAATTTCAAATCTCTCTTTATTAAAATATAATGTAAATTAGCTTGCACTAAAATGAGAGGAGTTTGCCTTATATAGTCCTAAAATAAACTAGGCATAATTACAAATTAACCCCCATTCAAAAAGAGGATTTAAAATGAAAGATTTCCGGAAAAGCCCAGCGACCCGGGCGGGTGGAGTGACCCGGGCGGGTCGGACCGTCAGAACCGAAATCAGTTTCGTCAGTTTATTTTTAAACGGCCATATCTCACTCGTTTTTCATCGGAATTGAGCTTATGACCACTCGTTGGAAAGATATTGAGCCAAGCTTTCATCTCCAACTTGAATTGCTCAAAAATATTTTGTATACTGAAAGTTATGGTCATTTGAAGTTGACCCTTGTGCGCAAACCCTTCCAAAACTTCTTATATTTGCCCCGGAACTCGGTTATGCTTCCTTGATGCTTCCTTGACCTTCCTCTTTGATATTAATATTCGGGGTTGTGCAAGTGTCCTCCAAGCATGCTCCTAAATCCTGAAACAAAATAAATCGCCTAAAGAAAGTGCATACAAGAAGGAAAATTGCACAAATTAAGGAAATAGCTAACAAACTAGCCTAAACTAACTCAAAAACAACTATAATACCAACTAAAAACTATCAAAAAGTAAAGCAATAAACAAGACATCAAACTCCCCCAAGCTAGATCTTTGCTTGTCCCCAAGCAAAATAGAATAAAACACAAGGGTAAGAGAATGAAGATTATTAGAAAACGAGATCAAGAGGAAAGAATAAAGGAAGAATAAGAAGAAAGAAAGAGAATCTACACTAACTCATTTTCGTAGGAATCACGATTGCATTTAGCATATGCAACAAGCTCTTTAAACCCCTAGATCGCTCTAGAGGGCGAGTGGGATCTCGCGAGGGTTTCCTAAGAGTTTTAAACCCACAACTCTAACTTTTTATCAACTTTTTATTCGACACTTTCAAAATTTATGCCCAAGTCAACTAGTAATGAAATGGTTCACAAGCAAATATAAAGAGCAACTTTCAAGACAACTAATTTCTAAGTGTATTCATGGGTTATGGGTAGAGAAAGATGCTAATCAAGATTGCAATAGAACACCTAATTAGACCTTTTACTTGTCATTAGAGGAATACCTTGCTATCCGAAAGACTCGGGGCTCTTCAAGTGTTATAGAAGCTTAAATCACTAGTCCACCTTCCCTAGACACACAAATAGGCCTTAGACTCCACTCTACTTGAAACTTAAGAAAAGTAGAACTAAGTGTGGGAGGCATCCACAAATCGACCTCTTTTATTGAATTTCTTCTATTTTTTTTGTGCTTTTCCTTTTTATTCACTTTTTTTTTTTTTTTTCGTTTTTCACGCCTATTTTGATTGTTTTTGCCTTTTTCTTTTTCCCTTATTATGGGAATTTTTCTATACAAAGATGAAGTAACTACTCACTAAAGAGAGACATAAGAACTTGTGGCTTTTTTGTGCCACTTATTGCATACAAAGAGAAATAAAAACTAAGTTTCTTGTTGAGCTTTGTTTGGGGACATGATGAGTATATCTAGGGACACAAGGGACCGCAAATTTGAAGCTAAAATTATCCAATTGAGCATTCATTAGTTTCATTTTGGTAGATTCTAATGCAATCAAGATTAATCAACTCCTAAAACACCTAAACCCATGCTCACACTCTTCCAAAAGAAGCCTCTAAACATATACTCAAAGTCAAAGCAAGGAATCCACATCATATCATTACTAAGCATCTTCCTTGGGCAAGCAAACCAAATTTTTATTTATATCTAACGCTTCTTTTGTTTCTTTTTTTCTTGTTTTTTCAATTCATTCATTTTTTTTTCATTTTTTTGACTTTGTTTGAACTAGAGGGAAGGAAATCAAAACTCGAAAGAAAAATAAATGAAATGGAAAGAAAGAAGATAATTAATTTTTTTTTGTGAAAATGGGAAAAATAAAGAAATAAACTATACACACCTCCCTCAAGCTAGCAAATAGCTACTCCCCCAAGCTAGAATAAAGCATTGTCCTCAATGCTTGAACAAGACGATCAAAGGGAAGGAGGGAGGGAAGAAACATTCAACCAACAAGCATATGTTCCACAAATCATAGAGCATTGAAGAAAGAGCAAAAGGAAGGAAACTACCGGATGTAGGTGGGTGCAAATACCCGCAAATGACCCAATATCTCCTTTTGTAATCAACTTTCTTCAAAACCATTATCTGCTTTCCATGTACCATTGAGAACGAGTGTTATTCTAATTATGTACCTAAATCAAAAGTAAAGATAGAAAAAAAAAAAATGAGTAAAATTAAAATAAAAAAATGAAAGCAATAAATCACGGGTTACTTCCCGAGAAAGGCTTATTTAAGGTCCTAAGCTTGACCTTTCTAGTAAATAGCAATTCAAAGATCGCAAGAGTTTGTCAAACGCACTAGCGCACATTTTCATTATTATAGCATATGCAATACTTAAATAAAAAGCATGCACAAAATATAGTGTAATTCTATGCAAAAATTGAGGAGGGGGATGCCTAAAAGAAGTGGAATCAAAAGAAAAATCAAGAAAATAGGAAGAAGAAGACTCAAAATAATAAGAAAATGAACAAAAAGTCGGCAAATTCTCCTCGACAAACTCTTTTTGCTTGGCAATCTCACTTGTTTCCTCAAAAACAACCAAATTGGGTACTTGAATGTCAAAAGAGGCAAGAAACTCATCAAGAGGTGGAGTTTTGAGAGATGAAAATGGATATGAAATGGGAGTAGAGGGAATAATGTCAATCCTTCTTGTAAATGGAATATGAGGGGAAGAGATAGAAACAAAGCTTTCACTAACCACTTCACTCACATCGCAAGACTTAAGAAGGGAGACTTCTTCCACCAATGAGTTATTATCAACAACATTTTCATTATCCATCAAAACTTCAAAATCATCACCAATCACCAAATGAGGTATCTCACCCTCAACTTGACCAAGATCTTCACTCAAGTAAGAAGGGGTAGGAGAGGATGGATGCTCTAAAGCACAAGGAGGGAAGGTAAGGTCCAATCCACTAGATGTAGATACATGAGACTCAAAAGGGTATGTAGAGACTCATAAACATCCTCACTTTCAACAATATCTTCAATAATGGGCCTTTTCTCCTCAAAAACATGCCCCTCATCATCACTACTCCAAAAACCATCATCAAGATCATGGGGTTTTTCCAATTTATTTTCATTTTCAATATACCTCGAATCAACATAATCAAACTTGAGAATATCATTTTTGCAACCCCGATTTTTCCCAAGCGAATTCAAACCACTTTTCAATTGTAAAAAGAGATCCTCAATGGGTTTGGAGTCAACTTTAGGGAGAGGTTCATAATTGGCACTAGAATTTGCCCCAATAAGATATCGCTCAAGAGTCAGCTCCAATTCGGATTTCGATGATTCGAAATGCAAGGAACCTTGAAAATCAATTTTAGGGGAGGGATTACAATCAAGCATATGAGAATCAATATTGGGGACATGTGACACATCATTGAAATTCATGCACATATTAGAGGAATCATGACAATTTGCATAAAAGTCGGAATCATAAGTGTCCTTAGCTAACCACAAAAAAAAATTCCAAGCTTCATCCGAAGATGTCGCTCGAAAATCACCGTTAAACATATTTTCAACAACTCCTCTAGTATGCTCATTTAGTCCCCAATAAGTAATCTCACAAGATTCCTCAATATCATAGCCATGAAACTTTATAAATTCCCCAAGTCTCTCAAAGTAAACCCAAAAAGACTCATTTTCGTATTGAGGAAAAGAAGTATTTGCCATTTTTTTTTTCAAAACAAAAGAAAGAAAAAAAAGGAAAAAATATTCACAAATAGCCTAGACTTATCTAATCAACACGAATCAATGCAAGCCGAAGTCCCCGGCAACGGCGCCAAAATTTGACGCGCTCGTTGTAAACACGTCAAAAATACCTAAACTACCCAATATAGGGCAAGTAAAGGGTCGAATCCACAAGGACTAAGGGAAGCACCAATAAGTATCGATTTATGATAAGCTAAGCAAACTCTATGTTTTTGAAGATTTATAGATGAAAGGACAATAAGAAAAATGGCTTTGGGAAGGGGTATCCACCAATCAACTCATTCACAAACCAAGCAATCACAATGGGAATCAACAATGGGGATCAATTGAGGGGAATTGTTCATCCATTGGTACTCTAACCACTCTCTCGAGCTAGCTAGATTGGCCTAGTCTCTTACCGAAGACCTATTCTCATGGCTAAGGCATTCAACCAAGCATATCCATAAACATGATGAACTTAAACAAGCAAACTAAGTCCCCTAGACTAGGTAGTCCCTATTCTCATGGTCCTTCAAGCCTAATAATCGATTTGAGGCAACCCCTTAACTTCATCTCTCGATCCTTCACTAAGGGTACCTAAATTATGCTCATATAATGGCCAATCACACAAACATTCATGAAAATGCCAAATCAATTAGCCAAAATTATACCAAGTCAAAAACCCAATGTTGGATTTAGAGGTTCATGAACTCATTAATGGCTTCAAACCCTTCTTAAAGAAATAGCTCTCACAAATCATGATAAATTATAAACTAAAAGACATTAATAACTATTAACATGAACTAAAACAATAATCTAGGATGAACAAGTAAATAGAGTGAAAATGACATGAAAATAAGAAAATAAAGCAATAAAATATGAGAGAGAGTAAGAAATTCTCATTAAAGTTGCAAGGAGCCTCCAAATCTTCAAGTTTCCTTCTTAGATTCTTCAAATTCCAAGCTTTCAACAAGTTTCTCTCACTTCTCTCTCTAGAAATGAGATTTTCTCTCTCCTAGGGTTCTAAGAATTTCAAATCTCTCTTTATTAAAATATAATGTAAATTAGCTTGCACTAAAATGAGAGGAGTTTGCCTTATATAGTCCTAAAATAAACTAGGCATAATTACAAATTAACCCCCCATTCAAAAAGAGGATTTAAAATGAAAGATTTCCGGAAAAGCCCAGCGACCCGGGCGGGTGGAGTGACCCGGGCGGGTCGGACCGTCAGAACTGAAATCAGTTTCGTCAGTTTATTTTTAAACGGCCATATCTCACTCGTTTTTCATCGGAATTGAGCTTATGACCACTCGTTGGAAAGATATTGAGCCAAGCTTTCATCTCCAACTTGAATTGCTCAAAAATATTTTGTATACTGAAAGTTATGGTCATTTGAAGTTGACCCTTGTGCGCAAACCCTTCCAAAACTTCTTATATTTGCCCCCGGAACTCGGTTATGCTTCCTTGATGCTTCCTTGACCTTCCTCTTTGATATTAATATTCGGGGTTGTGCAAGTGTCCTCCAAGCATGCTCCTAAATCCTGAAACAAAATAAATCGCCTAAAGAAAGTGCATACAAGAAGGAAAATTGCACAAATTAAGGAAATAGCTAACAAACTAGCCTAAACTAACTCAAAAACAACTATAATACCAACTAAAAACTATCAAAAAGTAAAGCAATAAACAAGACATCAAACTCCCCCAAGCTAGATCTTTGCTTGTCCCCAAGCAAAATAGAATAAAACACAAGGGTAAGAGAATGAAGATTATTAGAAAACGAGATCAAGAGGAAAGAATAAAGGAAGAATAAGAAGAAAGAAAGAGAATCTACACTAACTCATTTTCGTAGGAATCACGATTGCATTTAGCATATGCAACAAGCTCTTTAAACCCCTAGATCGCTCTAGAGGGCGAGTGGGATCTCGCGAGGGTTTCCTAAGAGTTTTAAACCCACAACTCTAACTTTTTATCAACTTTTTATTCGACACTTTCAAAATTTATGCCCAAGTCAACTAGTAATGAAATGGTTCACAAGCAAATATAAAGAGCAACTTTCAAGACAACTAATTTCTAAGTGTATTCATGGGTTATGGGTAGAGAAAGATGCTAATCAAGATTGCAATAGAACACCTAATTAGACCTTTTACTTGTCATTAGAGGAATACCTTGCTATCCGAAAGACTCGGGGCTCTTCAAGTGTTATAGAAGCTTAAATCACTAGTCCACCTTCCCTAGACACACAAATAGGCCTTAGACTCCACTCTACTTGAAACTTAAGAAAAGTAGAACTAAGTGTGGGAGGCATCCACAAATCGACCTCTTTTATTGAATTTCTTCTATTTTTTTTGTGCTTTTCCTTTTTATTCACTTTTTTTTTTTTTCGTTTTTCACGCCTATTTTGATTGTTTTTGCCTTTTTCTTTTTCCCTTATTATGGGAATTTTTCTATACAAAGATGAAGTAACTACTCACTAAAGAGAGACATAAGAACTTGTGGCTTTTTGTGCCACTTATTGCATACAAAGAGAAATAAAAACTAAGTTTCTTGTTGAGCTTTGTTTGGGGACATGATGAGTATATCTAGGGACACAAGGGACCGCAAATTTGAAGCTAAAATTATCCAATTGAGCATTCATTAGTTTCATTTTGGTAGATTCTAATGCAATCAAGATTAATCAACTCCTAAAACACCTAAACCCATGCTCACACTCTTCCAAAAGAAGCCTCTAAACATATACTCAAAGTCAAAGCAAGGAATCCACATCATATCATTACTAAGCATCTTCCTTGGGCAAGCAAACCAAATTTTTATTTATATCTAACGCTTCTTTTGTTTCTTTTTTTCTTGTTTTTTCAATTCATTCATTTTTTTTTCATTTTTTTTGACTTTGTTTGAACTAGAGGGAAGGAAATCAAAACTCGAAAGAAAAATAAATGAAATGGAAAGAAAGAAGATAATTAATTTTTTTTTGTGAAAATGGGAAAAATAAAGAAATAAACTATACACACCTCCCTCAAGCTAGCAAATAGCTACTCCCCCAAGCTAGAATAAAGCATTGTCCTCAATGCTTGAACAAGACGATCAAAGGGAAGGAGGGAGGGAAGAAACATTCAACCAACAAGCATATGTTCCACAAATCATAGAGCATTGAAGAAAGAGCAAAAGGAAGGAAACTACCGGATAGTAGGTGGGTGCAAATACCCGCAAATGACCCAATATCTCCTTTTGTAATCAACTTTCTTCAAAACCATTATCTGCTTTCCATGTACCATTGAGAACGAGTGTTATTCTAATTATGTACCTAAATCAAAAGTAAAGATAGAAAAAAAAAAATGAGTAAAATTAAAATAAAAAAATGAAAGCAATAAATCACGGGTTACTTCCCGAGAAAGGCTTATTTAAGGTCCTAAGCTTGACCTTTCTAGTAAATAGCAATTCAAAGATCGCAAGAGTTTGTCAAACGCACTAGCGCACATTTTCATTATTATAGCATATGCAATACTTAAATAAAAAGCATGCACAAAATATAGTGTAATTCTATGCAAAAATTGAGGAGGGGGATGCCTAAAAGAAGTGGAATCAAAAGAAAAATCAAGAAAATAGGAAGAAGAAGACTCAAAATAATAAGAAAATGAACAAAAAGTCGGCAAATTCTCCTCGACAAACTCTTTTTGCTTGGCAATCTCACTTGTTTCCTCAAAAACAACCAAATTGGGTACTTGAATGTCAAAAGAGGCAAGAAACTCATCAAGAGGTGGAGTTTTGAGAGATGAAAATGGATATGAAATGGGAGTAGAGGGAATAATGTCAATCCTTCTTGTAAATGGAATATGAGGGGAAGAGATAGAAACAAAGCTTTCACTAACCACTTCACTCACATCGCAAGACTTAAGAAGGGAGACTTCTTCCACCAATGAGTTATTATCAACAACATTTTCATTATCCATCAAAACTTCAAAATCATCACCAATCACCAAATGAGGTATCTCACCCTCAACTTGACCAAGATCTTCACTCAAGTAAGAAGGGGTAGGAGAGGATGGATGCTCTAAAGCACAAGGAGGGAAGGTAAGGTCCAATCCACTAGATGAGATACATGAGACTCAAAAAGGGTATGTAGAGACTCATAAACATCCTCACTTTCAACAATATCTTCAATAATGGGCCTTTTCTCCTCAAAAACATGCCCCTCATCATCACTACTCCAAAAACCATCATCAAGATCATGGGGTTTTTCCAATTTATTTTCATTTTCAATATACCTCGAATCAACATAATCAAACTTGAGAATATCATTTTTGCAACCCCGATTTTTCCCAAGCGAATTCAAACCACTTTTCAATTGTAAAAAGAGATCCTCAATGGGTTTGGAGTCAACTTTAGGGAGAGGTTCATAATTGGCACTAGAATTTGCCCCAATAAGATATCGCTCAAGAGTCAGCTCCAATTCGGATTTCGATGATTCAGAATGCAAGGAACCTTGAAAATCAATTTTAGGGGAGGGATTACAATCAAGCATATGAGAATCAATATTGGGGACATGTGACACATCATTGAAATTCATGCACATATTAGAGGAATCATGACAATTTGCATAAAAGTCGGAATCATAAGTGTCCTTAGCTAACCACAAAAAAAATTCCAAGCTTCATCCGAAGATGTCGCTCGAAAATCACCGTTAAACATATTTTCAACAACTCCTCTAGTATGCTCATTTAGTCCCCAATAAGTAATCTCACAAGATTCCTCAATATCATAGCCATGAAACTTTATAAATTCCCCAAGTCTCTCAAAGTAAACCCAAAAAGACTCATTTTCGTATTGAGGAAAAGAAGTATTTGCCATTTTTTTTTTCAAAACAAAAGAAAGAAAAAAAAGGAAAAAATATTCACAAATAGCCTAGACTTATCTAATCAACACGAATCAATGCAAGCCGAAGTCCCCGGCAACGGCGCCAAAATTTGACGCGCTCGTTGTAAACACGTCAAAAATACCTAAACTACCCAATATAGGGCAAGTAAAGGGTCGAATCCACAAGGACTAAGGGAAGCACCAATAAGTATCGATTTATGATAAGCTAAGCAAACTCTATGTTTTTGAAGATTTATAGATGAAAGGACAATAAGAAAAATGGCTTTGGGAAGGGGTATCCACCAATCAACTCATTCACAAACCAAGCAATCACAATGGGAATCAACAATGGGGATCAATTGAGGGGAATTGTTCATCCATTGGTACTCTAACCACTCTCTCGAGCTAGCTAGATTGGCCTAGTCTCTTACCGAAGACCTATTCTCATGGCTAAGGCATTCAACCAAGCATATCCATAAACATGATGAACTTAAACAAGCAAACTAAGTCCCCTAGACTAGGTAGTCCCTATTCTCATGGTCCTTCAAGCCTAATAATCGATTTGAGGCAACCCCTTAACTTCATCTCTCGATCCTTCACTAAGGGTACCTAAATTATGCTCATATAATGGCCAATCACACAAACATTCATGAAAATGCCAAATCAATTAGCCAAAATTATACCAAGTCAAAAACCCAATGTTGGATTTAGAGGTTCATGAACTCATTAATGGCTTCAAACCCTTCTTAAAGAAATAGCTCTCACAAATCATGATAAATTATAAACTAAAAGACATTAATAACTATTAACATGAACTAAAACAATAATCTAGGATGAACAAGTAAATAGAGTGAAAATGACATGAAAATAAGAAAATAAAGCAATAAAATATGAGAGAGAGTAAGAAATTCTCATTAAAGTTGCAAGGAGCCTCCAAATCTTCAAGTTTCCTTCTTAGATTCTTCAAATTCCAAGCTTTCAACAAGTTTCTCTCACTTCTCTCTCTAGAAATGAGATTTTCTCTCTCCTAGGGTTCTAAGAATTTCAAATCTCTCTTTATTAAAATATAATGTAAATTAGCTTGCACTAAAATGAGAGGAGTTTGCCTTATATAGTCCTAAAATAAACTAGGCATAATTACAAATTAACCCCCATTCAAAAAGAGGATTTAAAATGAAAGATTTCCGGAAAAGCCCAGCGACCCGGGCGGGTGGAGTGACCCGGGCGGGTCGGACCGTCAGAACTGAAATCAGTTTCGTCAGTTTATTTTTAAACGGCCATATCTCACTCGTTTTTCATCGGAATTGAGCTTATGACCACTCGTTGGAAAGATATTGAGCCAAGCTTTCATCTCCAACTTGAATTGCTCAAAAATATTTTGTATACTGAAAGTTATGGTCATTTGAAGTTGACCCTTGTGCGCAAACCCTTCCAAAACTTCTTATATTTGCCCCCGGAACTCGGTTATGCTTCCTTGATGCTTCCTTGACCTTCCTCTTTGATATTAATATTCGGGGTTGTGCAAGTGTCCTCCAAGCATGCTCCTAAATCCTGAAACAAAATAAATCGCCCAAAGAAAGTGCATACAAGAAGGAAAATTGCACAAATTAAGGAAATAGCTAACAAACTAGCCTAAACTAACTCAAAAACAACTATAATACCAACTAAAAACTATCAAAAAGTAAAGCAATAAACAAGACATCAGTGCATCTAAAGAAAAAAAAAGGAAGGCAAAAAAGCACATTCAATTAACACTACAACAATTCAACACAACACTACAACAATATATTCATCCAACAAAGGAGGAGTGTCTAATACACAGAAAAATAAAAACATATCAGAAGAAAAGAAATACAACATAAATTAAAAATAAAAACATATGAGAACCTCCTGCCTCTAAACAAAAACCAAAATCCTAGATCTAAATTAGCATATTGATACTATTAAGAACATCAAAAATTAACTTTAAAATTACATCAATAAAATAAAGTTTAATTTCCTATTGAAAAGCGTTATTTGTCTAACTTTATTTAAAATGAAATTATTAATTTTCATAATCTTATATTACTACTAAATACTAAGTACTAGTTAAGTACTAGTGTACTACCACATGGCAAATGAAAAACTATATTATAAAGCAACCAACTAGCAAATACTAGAAAGAAAAAAAAAACATGAGTTGAAATACTATGTTGTGTTGAAGTGGATCAAATGTCACTTGAGAGGATACGTGGGTACCAAGCCCTTGAAATATTGTCAAGAGTCAAGTGATTAATGACATTCTTCTCTTTTACTACTATTTATTAAAAGAAAAAGAAGCCTTTGAAATACTCAGCTCTTCATCATCTTTTTCCTCCCTCTCGCACACATGCAAATCATCTTTCTCTAGCAACACCCCCTCTTCATGAATGAATTTTTTAAATTTCAAATATTTATGATTCTCTGATTTATTGTTTGTATCTCAGGAAGAGTGAAGAATGTAAATTAATAGAAGAACTTGGGAATTATCAATTTATGAGTACTGATGAGTGATGATCTCCAAGAGTCATTTTTTGGAGATATGTCTAAATTTTGGTTCTCGCATTTTTGTCATCCAGGTAGATTATATAGGTAGATGAAGATTACTAAGGAGTTTCTCCCCTATTTGCATTTTTTTTAAATAATGGTTGGTCCCGTGACATCCGCCGCTGACGACGTACAAGAATGATGACTAGTCACTAGTTAGCCTAGAACTGTAGTATCACGAAGCTTACAACAAACGATATTACTCTCTCCGTTCCATAATATAGTGCTTGTTTTTATCTTTCTTAAGGTCAAACTTTAAAATCTTTGACTAAATATTCTCAATTGTATATATAAAAAAATATATTCATGTGAGATCGTGTTACATTCGTCTCAATGTGTCTATCAACTTTTTATATTTTTTTATTAATAAGGAATTGAAAATATTGAAGGTCAAATGTTTATCTTGGAGACCGTGTAAAAAAGAAATAAGTACTATATTATAGGACGGATGGAGTTTTAAACTTCAAAGCGAAATTGATTATTACTAGATAGATATGTAGATTCTGTCATTCCTCTTACCATATTCCTTTAACGAACAATATGAAAACTCCTTGAAAGTGGGATCATCCATCAGATTCAAGTGGACTGCTTCATTGCTTGCGGATGACACGAAAAGGAATGTTTTAATGTTTATCTTCAGTCGGAGTCCTCTGTATATGTCAAACCATATATATATATGGTGTTAATGAGCCTGGGTGGCTCGCAAATTATAAGAACTCGGTTCGGTCAAAGCTCGGTTCGAGAGGGCTCGACTCGAGTTTGGGATCGACTCGAGACCTTAACGAGCCGAGCCTGAGCCTTCATAAGTTCGGCTCGAAAGTTTGTGAGCAAGCTCGAAAATATTTTAGATAGTTTTTAGGTAAAAATAGTAATGTCCAACATTGATAGAGAAAATAGACAACAACCTTATTTTCCCTATAAAATCTACTATTAAAAAGCATGTATTTGTATAGTGGACTATTTTATAATGTTGCATTTGTGTATATTAGACTACAACTTATATAAAATTTGCCATCTACTCACTAATTGAATCAACTTGTATTTGTGTATATATACACATTTATATAATACATTATGAAAGAAGTAGCATAACCTGGCAGCAAATGCCTATGTACTGTTGCCTATCTCATTATTTTCGGTTACAATAGCGAAATGTTTAGTTGGGATTAGATCCCACATCGACTAGGAAGTAAGAGTGCTACAGAGTTGCTCTATTAAAGAGCGAGTGTAGAGAGGGAGCAATTGTATGGATGCTGTGCCTAGCCTATTAATTAAAGATCACTCATTGACATTCATACTTAACATAATGGGTAAGTTAAGTTGAACATTCTTTTAATATTTAAAATATGAAGTTCTCGAGCTGAGCTTCGAGCCGAGCTTGGCTTTGATCCTTTCGAGCTCGAGCTGAGCCAAAATGCTTAGTCTTGATGAGCTTCGAGCTCGAGCCGAGCTCAATTCGAACCATTCTCGAGCCGAGCTTGAACATATTCGGTCTTGGTTCGGCTTGTTAACATCCCTAGCTGCGAGTATGTCAATAAATTCCATGGAACTTTTGGGCATCCTTGTTCCTCAAAGTGAATGATTTTTTTTAAAAAAGAGAGGAATTTACTTCCTATTGCTTTTAAGAAATTAAGAGTTTAGCAGCGGCAAAACTTGACTGGCAACGAGACGAGTTCATTCATCATATTATACCCGGGTACACCATGTGCATGGTACACCCAAAACTAATTTGTGCTAATTTGCAACTCTCCTTTTTTAGCACATTTTGCTCATTTGGATGATTTTAAATGAGCAATGAGCAAGAATATAGCTTTGGGTGTACCATGTTCATGGTACACCCAAGTGTATAATATATTTTTTGCAACGGGACTAATGAAGATATGGCAAATATATATGAGTTTCCCATGTTAAATTGGTTGTAATTTACCTAGGAAACTATATATTTATTTTAGCTTGTATTTTGTTCTATTTAAAATTATTCTGTGTAGGGATCAAGTTGTATTAATTTTAGTAGGTTTCTATTATTCCTAGTTAGGACTCAGTTCAATGGGATATGAATTCTTGGGTGATTAGGCTACATCGGGTTAGAACTTAGAAGTCTTGTAAGTAAATATTTTTGTGTGATTCTTATCGTCGTTTCTTTTATTATCTCTGCGTTATTAATGCTTGCACATACATTATTGAGTATACCACCGATCCTATCATGGGAAAACGTACAAGTCTCGTATAAGAAGAGAATTTTAGCTTGGCAGTTATTCTTTTTACGAAAGGTAATAAAGTTAATTAAGTAATTGTTGTATTTTCTTTTGAATTATTGGTTTGAAAGGCGGTATTTCACGATTATCTGAGTCGTAGAAGGTTAAAGTTTAATTTTCCGCTGCATAAAAAACTTTAAAGAAGCTAGAATTTTTTTTTTATAACGTCTTGCTTAGGCCTTGAGTTTCATCTTGAAACTTGATTTAGTGATTAAGAAGATTTTAGATTATATTTAGGATTATGAAAAGGAATAATTGATTCTAATAATACAACCTTTCCCTCATTAATTTTTAATAAGCCAACCTTTCAATTATTATTGAATAATGCAACCTTTATACCCTATTAATTTCTAGTGAGTCAAAATGACTTTAAATCGTCTAGAACATTAATTCTTCACCATAGAAATAGGAGCACGGAGGCAAGGGAAGGGAAAAATGGACGAGCTGGAAAATGTAGCTTACTGAACAAATTGATTATCAACACGTCAAAGCCCATTAAAAGCAAATACCCCTAAAAGATTGCATTATTCAAGAATAATTGAAAGGTTAACTTATAAAAAATTAATCGGTGAAAGGTTGTATTATTAGAGTCAATTATTCCTTATGAAAGTGTTACAAGTAAATCAGTGAGGAGTCCAGCCAAGTAAAATCAGTCAAAACTAACTTACGGGCCACATGAAACAGCAAATCATAATCTTGCTAATATAGTGGTTAAATGACCTTAATGTTGCAGGGTCATTGCAACATTGATCAATAGTGAGAGTTCATGAAAAGCCTGGGACTCTCTTTTTTGGTTCACACAGACATACCCTTAAAACAATAATGTTCATATAATTAAGTAGGATACAAACTTTTAATTTTCTCTTAACCAAAGTTCATAAATATATATCAGTATATTATTACAACCTCTTATTTGATCAAACAATCAATTGAACAATGTTCCTTTCCACTTCTTTAATTAGCCAGCCCGGCTGTTAATCACCTTGTAGCAGTCCTCAATCTTGAATTCTTGTATCATCATCATCCTCAACCTGCAATTATGCAAACTCATAGTTAAGTGATATTAATTAACTAGTGTTTTCCTCAATCATCATCATCTGCTACCTGCAATCCCATAACTAGTGTTTTAGATCATTAGCTACCTGCAAATCCAATAATATGTTTTACGGTAGAGCTTGGAAACGTTTTAATTGTATCTACATTGTGTCGGAATCAGAGGTTAATGACTCAATTGACATTGACCGTACGTAATCGGGCCAATTTAATAAACATGTTGAGAACCCCCAACTGTAACTACATAAACTATTATTATTAAGGTAACTTGACTTTTAGTCTGGTATATTGATTAACTCACTATCTCTTTAGGAAATTCAGGTTCACAAAATTCAAATTCAACAAACAAATAAAATAACATGCACATATTAAAAGTAAGGAAAAACATTACAATTATTACAAGTCACACTATATAATACTAATGATATACTTCAGGGGTTCGTTATTAGTGTTTAAAAGTTCCTTAAATTAATAGTGGTCGTGTCGGGTCATTCGACTTATAAATAGGTTGAAAATGTGAACTCACTAATTTTGTTTCAAATTCAGGTGGAGTTGTTGGATCATGTCGGTATTTACCTCTATTTTACATTTAACAAATGGAACATAAAAAATATATATCAATCAAACCTTTAACAATAAGTCTAAATTAGGCGTTTAGTACACAACATACTTGAATATCCAAACAAAAAAACTTTAAAATTACACCACACTTTAGCATGTAATTTTTAGGAGCATGATAGACAATGTAAACAGATGATTTAATTAAAAAAGAAAAAGGTAAAGAAACGTGATTAAGATTAACTAAATAGCTACCACAATGCAACTATTTGTTCCGAGCAAGCTCTAGAAAAATGAGACACTCTGAGTTGAGTTTGATCCAGGCGGGAATAAGTCTTGGGTAGATCAGGTTTACGATAATTATTAATCCAAGCTGACTATATCATACAAACACGGATTATATCAGACAAGAAACCTGGTGTAAAATGAGTTATTGTAAATCGGGTCCATTCAAGTTCTTTTGTCCGGGCAATAGGAATGAAACCCGTGGTGCATTGTGCCAATTCTGTAATAATTGAAAATGGATCCTATTGACTAGTTACTTACTTGCAGATTCATGTATATGCAGGAAAGAGAGATGATTTCAACACAATAAATAATATAAATAAAGACAAACGAAAACCACCCTATTAGCACAAATTATTGTAAAACAACAATCTGTCACTTACTTTTATCTTCACATTGTTGCTCCAGTTCCGAATTTTCTGACCACCAGATAGACCAACTAAACTTCCATGACATGTACAAACTTCAATTATATAATCATAATGAGCTCCACGAAGCGTGAAGCTTTGATCAACTCTCATTACGCTTTTGTCTTGAACATTATAAGATAATAACTGAGCAACATTACTTCTTTTATTAAGTCTGATGATAAAAATGTCATTTTTTGCAGTTCCATGGTAATCCAGAGAGCAAAGCTTCCAATCCTTACCAAGATACGAATCCGAAATTCCAAAGAGTTTCACCCAAGATTCTTTGACGCCGTATTCCTTCATCACCCACACATCAATGGTTTTATCATTGAGATTTTCAGTCAATAAGTGCAACTCATCATCTTTATCGTGTCTATAATAATCAAACAACAAATCAGCAAAATGGGTTCCCGTTTTTTGACGATACTTCGGCAATGGCACGTCTTTCACCCACTTCTCAGATTCAAGATCGAAACAACCAATCCGATACTCGTTATTGGAACAACTAAACTTCCAATGAAGTAGATGATTATTTATAAGAACCCCATTTTGATGGTGTTCCAATGAATCTTTAGGATATGATGTACTAATAACGATTCTCCAATTAGCATTATTCAAGCTATAAACCAAAACATTCCTAGTTCTTAAAAAATTATTACTCACATAATCTAAAATACTTACAATCTTATAATCATTGTCAAAAGAATCAAACCCGAAACCAAAATTGGCAGAAATAACCGAAGAATAGCCTTTGGTTAGTTGTTCGAAATGCGGGATCATAAGAGATACGCCAGTGCACGGGTTGAGCAACATAAACAAGGACAATGTTGCGAGACGCGAGGCGTTGGAGATGCAAAGCAATCCATTACAAGACCCAACTATGAGAATTATGGAATAATAATAAGTCTTGCAGAAGTTAAAGAACCTGGGATTATGAAAATCGGGGAACATGTTAAAAGTAAACAAAGGTGATTTTGGTGAGTGCATGTCCATGCAAATAAGGTCAAAGCGATCTATGAGGATAAGGAACCGATTTGAGTTGTTGGACAGACCTTGGCGGAGATGAAGGTTGATCAATTCGGGACATGAAATTTGGGTGTTGAAAGATTTGCAAACACGTTTGAAGCGAAGTAGAGATTTTGCGGGAAGTTTAGGGAGTATCTCTGTTACAATTATATCATATGGAAGTGTAGCCATGGAATTTTTCAGCAAATTTCTTTGCTGCGAACATAGGATATTTAGGGTTTGGCAATTTTATTTACTTTCTTTTGGTAGGTTAAATAGGATTGGCTAGTTAATTGAGCATTCCTTTTAGTTGGCTAAAATTTATTAGTAAGACTGTAAGAGGCAGGCCGGCTCTTCATTGGGCTTTAGGGTGCTACACACACAAGTGGGTCCAGATTATACGTGGCAGATGGGTCTTGCAGGTTGGGTATGGGTCGGGTCGGTTTCATGTCTCCTTATCTTTGGGTCGGGTCTGTTTCGAGTCTAAGCAATAGGGCCGAATCAGGTTAGCTTGGGTCAGGTCTGTTTCATGTCAAGATAATATTTGAATTAAATATATTATTAAAAAATAATAATAACAAAAAATATCTCTATTACATATGGCAACACATAGGATACGGAAAAATAGAAAAAAGGAAAAAAAGGGATAACTAACTGCTTCATTTAAACGAAAAGCGAGAAAAAAAAAATACCATATTTAAGCTGAACAACAATAACTATTTGAAAAAACAGAATGCAAAGACAGTTCTTTCTAAATTATCTCTAACTCCTACTCCATAATCATACTCCTACTTGCCATTTAAACTGCATCCAAATTCTTCTAAGGTCTCTTTTAACTTTCATTATCTGCAAACAAAAATATAATATTATTAATCCAAAGAGGAGCAAAATCAAACCATGAAATCATACTGCATCACATCAATGTAATCCAGCCAAACCAGGAGCAAAAATCATAATATCACCGTGGAAGAAGTTTAAAAAAAAAAATTCATGAATTTGTGTTTTATTTTTCTTAAATTTTTGTTTAATTGGGATTTTAACAGAAGTTATTTTTTTCTTCTTGTTTTGTTGGGTGAAAATTGCAGAAGTGGTGGAGTAAGGGAAAGCAAAGGGAGAAGGTGCACAACTTGGTATTACAACGTGGGCAAAAGAATGGTCTTTTGATAAAGAAGATATAAACTTTTTAAATATTCACCTACCCTATTTGACCATATTTTTTGTACTATATGTAACTTTGAACATTACACTTCTAACATAAATTAAGTTTTATAGAAAAGTTGGAGTTGAAAACACATCGCTAATCCTAATTGCAGTATGTTACTAAAATATATTCCTGCAGTAGGTTTCCTTAACATGTTACTACAATAAATATTTATTCTTATACATTACTTTAATATATAGAGTTCAAAAATATTATAAATGAATCTTGTTTTAAAGTATTTTTTTTAATAAGTTTTAATGGCACAAAAATTTTTATTTTTTGATTTATACAATAAAAGTTATAAATAAAATTACTATATTAAAATTTTAATTTAGAACTTTGTTTTTTCTTATCATAAACTCTATATATGTATTTTTATTAATATGAAAATCTATTTATTTTGAAAATAATGACATGACACTTAACAAAAGCGCGACAAATGACATCAAATAAGGACGCCAAATGTCGCAACCTTGTGCGCTGACTTTTGGACTATACTTTATATATTAGTTACTAATATTGGGGACCGGGTAAATGCCCATTCTCTTTGTCAAGAAGATGTAGACTTCTGAAATTTTCAAATACCCTGTTTGAATGTAGGGATGGGCATGGGTCCAGGACCCTAACCGGACCCTATTGGACCCGACCCTAATTTTAAGGTCTGGGTCTAACTTTTTCCGTACCCTAAGAGTCCGGGTCTGGGTCCGGGTCCAAGTGAACTTCTTAGGGTCCGGGTCTGGGTCTTAATATTCTGGACCCAGACCCTGCACTTAGGGTCCGTTCTGTTCAACTTATTTTAACTTATATATGATTTTATAAGATAAGATCAGATCAGATAAGATAAGATAAGATAATATAATATAAGATAAGATAAGATAAGATAAGATAAGATAAGATAAGATAAGATAAGATAAGATAAGATAAGATAAGATAAGATAAGATAAGATAAGATAAGATAAGATAAGATAAGATAAATAAGATGTTAGACACACACAATAAACTATCTTATAAGATAAGATAAGATAAGATCAGATAAGATAAGATAAGATCAGATAAGATTTTATAAGATCTTATAAGATAAGATAAGATAAGATAAGATAAGACAAAATAAGACAAAATAAGTTGAACAGAACAAACCCTTAGACCCTAAAGTTATTTAATATTGTTTTTGCCTTTGTGTTTTAGAGAAAAACCTTTGTATTTATCCTAAAATTCCAACTTTTGTCATTTGGACCCTAGACCCTATACCTACAGATTATAGGCACTATCGAAAGTAAAAAAATATAACTGATATTGAAAATTTTGCAAAAATAAAGGAAATATGCTAGACCCTAGGCCCAAACCCTGGACCCTGTAGACCCTAAGGGTCTGGGTCCAACTTTTCTAGACCCTTTGGGTCCGGGTCCGGTCCAACAAAAATTTTAGGGTCCGGGTCTAGGGTCTGGCCGGACCCGACCCTGACCCTACCCATGCCCATCCCTATTTGAACGTATTTTTGTCCGATATAAAATAACAAAAGTTAAAGTTTATTCATCATACACTCTGGTTTACCATGTGCATGGTGTAGACACTAAAAATTTATTAGTGTTTTAGATTAAAATAAATTAATTATTATTGAGCTAAAATAAATATAATTAACCCACTCAAATAAGATATCCAAATTAAATATAATTTGGGTTCTAAAATATTTGGATCAATCCATATTACTAGTCTAAATAAGATGGTCAAATGGTAAAGGTAAAAAAGACTTCCAAGTCACAAAACGGTCCAAACCCATAAACTACCAAGTTCATGAAGGGATCTCCATTCCCTATAAATAGACCTCACCTCATTCAGTTGAGGGGACCGGGAAAATTATTATTTTCAAGAGTTCATAAAATTCTGTTGAAATTCTCTCTGCAAATAGTCAACAAGCACATCAAATCTGTGCCGACTGTTCAGATACACTCAAACACATTCGACTGAGATTCAAGCTTTTGTCAACCCTCATTCGAATACACTCAAACAAAACTCAAACTCAGGTTGACGTTGACAAAACGTCATCCCACACTCAAACTATGGTTGACGTTGACAAAACGTCGCTCTACACTCAACTCCATGTCGACATCAACACGTGTTACTCTCCTGTTGCGAACAAAATCAGAGTACTTAGTTTATTTTTATTATAAACTGTTTACAGAGATTGTACTCAATACATTATTGAAATATAATTTCTTTATTACTTTGTTTCTTGTCTTATATATATTTTGACCCGAAATTTGTGTATACACATGGTACACCCAAGATTATTTTTGCTTACATTAAACTCTCCTTTTTAGTACATTTTGCTTATTTGGATTATTTCAAATGAGCAATGAGTAAACATGTACCATGCTCACGGTATATTTGGGTGTACGATAAAATTTGTACAAAAGTTATAATGTAATAATTTTGAATATTCTAATTGTAACATGAATATATTTTGTAGAAAAGCCCTAATTCTAATTGAAATAACTAATTTAATTATAGTTTGTTACTTTAATACATTAGTATAGTCAATATTTCTTTTGATACATTATTTTGATATAAAAATTTTAAATATAGTATAAATGGATCTTATTTTAAAATATTTTTTAAACATTTTTCAATGGTACCAAAATTATAATTTTTCGAACTATATATCAAAAGTTATGATCTATTGTGAACCCAACTCCATTTCTTTTTATTCTAAACTATATATGTATTTTTATTACTTTGTAACTCTATTTATGTTTTAAAAAATGACATGGCGGTTAATAAGTGCGATAAATGGCATCTAAACACCAAATGTCGCGAGTTTGTGTTATGGCTTTTGGACTCTACTTTATATATTAGTTACTAGAATTATATGCACGCGATGCGTGCGTTAATTTCAAGACTTGTTATTTTATTATATACTCCATTCGTACTATAGTTATGATTACACTCAAATGTGAAAGATAAATAATTAGATGAATTTAGATATATTAATTCGCTAATGTAAAAAATTAACAAAGGTTGTGAGTTAATTTTAATATTAATTTTTTGTGAATGAATTTTGAACAAAAAGAATATACATAATGAGTTGGTTTGACTGAAATAAAGAATACCAAAGGTAGTGAGTATATACCATCTTCTCTTATAAAAAAAGGTCAAGATATTTTGTCCATTTAATTTTTTAATTGAAATATTTGATGCATATACCATTTTTTACTAATTCAGAATAGCAAGTTGAAATGAGAAAGGGTTGTTAAATTGGTTTCTTTTGTAATTTTTTTTTATTCCATTAGATCATTAAGGGTAATTTTGTATTTTCAGAGGGGGACACCATCTACCTCCCCCTTCCCTTATATAATAGAGATATATGATATGATATGATATATGATTTAGATTTGATTTAGATTGGTTCTAGGCAAGCAAGAAGCTGGGATTCCACAAACTACTCGGCGACATGACTAATGAAGATATGACTTAAGCAGTTAATTAATTAGGAAACTCGATATATATTTTAGCCTGTGTTTGTTCTATTTAGATTTATCATTTGTGTAGGGAACAATTTGCACTCTTCTAGTATGATTCTATCATTCCTAGTCAGGGCTCATATTTAGGGGATATGGGTTCTAGGTGATTAGGTTCGATTGAGTAAGATCTTGAAAGCGTTATAAATAAATATTCTTGTGTGAATCTTATTGTTGTATACCACCGATCTTAACACATACAAACCTATAAGTCTCATATATAAGGATAATTTTAGCTTCGGAGTAATTCCTTTTATGTATGGTAATAAAATTAGTTAAGTCATTGTTGAATTTTCTTTTAAATTATTGGTTTTAAAGGGTATTTCACAATTCTCTGAAGTATTGAAGTTAAAGTTTATTTTTTCGCTGCATAAGAAACTTTAGAGAAGTTTGACAATTTTTTTTTCTAAGGTCTTACTTAGGCCTTGAATTTTATGTTGAAATATGATTTGGTGATTAAGAAGATTTTTAGGAGCATGATAGACAATGCAAACAGATGATTTAATTAAAAAAACCGGTAAGAAGAGTGATTAGATTAACTAAATAGCTACCATAGTATAACTATTCATGCTGAGTAAGCACTAAAACTAAGGCGCACTATGAGACTCCGAGTTGCGTTTGATCCAGACATCAAAACATGTTGCATTGTACCAATTTTTGTAATACCTGATGAAATTGAGGCAATTAATCTTATTGAATAATTAATTACTCGCAGGGTCATGTATAGTGGAAAAAGATATGATTTCAACATAATGATTAAATATAGAGAAAGACAAACAAAAACCACCATATTATCACAAATTACTGTAAAAAACAACAAACTGTTACTTTTTGTTGACATGCATTGTTGCTCCACTTCCCAATTTGTTGACCACTCGGGAGGGCAACTAAACTTCCATGGAATATACAAGCATCAATGACATTTATATTACCTCCATAAAACTTGAGCCTTTGATCAGCTCTTGTGACCTTTTTTATCTTGAACATTGTAGAATAGTAAGTCAGCAGCCTTTTTTCTTTTATCAGCTCTCATGACTAAAAGTTCATTCTTTACAGTTCCATGGTAACCTAGAGGCCAAAGCTTCAAATGGTTACCAACAGTTGTCTAGGACATTTAACTGCAACTCATCTTCTTTATTGCGTCTATAATGATGAAACAAGATATTAGCAACCTGGGTGCTCGTTTTTTTGACGATACTCCGGTAATGGCACGTCTTTCACCCAGTTCTCAGATTCTACATCAAAACAACCAATCCGATACTCGTTATATTCGGAACAACTAAACATCCAATGAAGTAGATGATTATTTATAAGAACCCCATTTTGATGGGGTTACAATGAACCTTTAGGACATAATGTACAAAGAGCGGGTCTCCAAGACTTATTAGCATTATTCAAGCTATAAACTAAAACATTCAGTCTTAAAAACTCGACTTCATCATTACCATTAATCAGATAATCCAAAATACTTACTATCTTGTAATCATTGTCAAAAGAATCAAACCCGAAACCAAGATTCGCAGAAATAAGCGAAGAATAGCCTTTGGCTGGTTGTTCGAAATGAGGGATCATAACAGATATGCCGGTGCACGGGTTGAGCAACATAAACAAGGACAACGTTGCGTGACAAAAGGGGTTGGAGATGCAAAGCAATCCATTACAAGACCCAACTATGGAATCATAAAAATGCCGCCAGAACAAGTTAAAGAACCCCCGATCATAAAAATCGGTGCACGGGTTAAAAGTAAACATGTTGGTAAAATTATAAAATAGCGGAAGAGTATAAACGAAACTGATGCGGCAAACTAAACTTATGTTTTTACTCACAAAAAACTGCATATCTAACTTACATCAAGATACCTCTTATATAGGCACACAAGACACATACAGTTAGACTTCCTAAAAGACTAACAACTAACTAGAGAGAAGTGGGGATAATGGTTTACTAATTTCTCCACTCACTATACCACTATTAACAAACTAACAAATAATTATTAACTAATGCTAACTTCTAGGAACCCATAAACAATACTAACAGAAATTTAACTTTGAAAGAATATCTCAACACAACCCCTTCTTTCAAAGTCTTCGTGCTAGGAAAATACAAACTAATACTGCAACACACTTCAACTAATGATGCACTTGACATAAGAACAACTACTCCCACGAGCACTGCATACTACGGGCTACGAACTGCATGCCAACACTTAAAGCAACCTTGACCACAAACACGAACACACAATCACGACTTGCACACGACAGTGAACTCAGAACTTTAATATCGACGCCGAAACAGTGATGCTCCCATGAACTCTACACAATACACACTCATACTCTAGAAGAATCTGCCCTCTTCTACAAACACACAACAACAACCACCTCGACCACGACATATATCTTCATGACCTCGACACGATCACCACGACCAAGACCTCGACAACCATGTCCTCTTGCACTTTCTTCACGACTGCGACCACGACCACGACCATAACCACGACCTCCCTCTCAACGACTTTTGATTATGCCTCACAAAAAGAAACGCTCCACACACACTTGTTTTTTTTTTGTCTTTAAAGGATCGAACCTGGTTTTTTTGCTCGGATACCATGTTGGTAAAATTATAAAATAGCGGAAGAGTATAAACGAAACTGATGCAGCAAACTAAACTTATGTTTTTACTCACAAAAAACTGCATATCTAACTTACATCAAGATACCTCTTATATAGGCACACAAGACACATACAGTTAGACTTCCTAAAAGACTAACAACTAACTAGAGAGAAGTGGGGATAATGGTCCACTAATTTCTCCACTCACTATACCACTATTAACAAACTAACAAATAATTATTAACTAATGCTAACTTCTAGGAACCCATAAACAATACTAACAGAAGTTTAACTTTGAAAGAATATCTCAACAAAACATAGGTGATTTTGGTGAGTCCATGTCCATGCAAATAAGGCCTCGGTGATCTATGAGGATAAGGAGCCGATTTGAATGGTTGGAGAGACCCTGGTGGAGATGAAGGTTGATGAAGTCGGGACATGCACTAGTAGAAAAGAGTTGATTTGCGTCTCCTGAATTGCATCGCACATTAGGTAAAACGACGCAGAAGCATCATTTGCGTCGGATATTCATGAAGTCCGACGCAAATCATGAGTTATATGCGTCGGATGTGTCCCGCATTCGACGCAAAAAGATCATATGCGTCGGACCCCGATCAATGTTCGACGCAAATCATGGCAGGTGTTGGTAGTGGTGGCTAGGTGGTGATTATGGAGGACAAAGGGAAATTGCTAGGGTCAACGCCGGAAAGATAAGGGTCAACACCGGAAAATGGTCTCAGGTTTCATCTTGCAAAAATAATTTACATTTTGGTTTGTTTTCGCAAAAAATGCTTTATAAGGTTTTTTTTCGCAAAAATAAACTCGTAAAAGGTTTTTTTTTGGCAAATTTTCCTTTAAAAAATAAATAGAGTTCCAAATTGATAAAAATACACATATAGAGTTTAGTATAAAAAAAGAGTTTGATATATAATGAAATACATAAGTATAGTAAATCGATTATAAATCGATCAAGTATACATGGTTAGACTTGAGTGCTTTACAAACAATTATTACGACTGAAACTAATCTAGTTTCATGACATTAAATGACAATAAAGGGGACTCAAGTTTGACCTAATTGAATCAAACCAAATTGAATCAAACCAAATTGAATAACTCATCATCTGAAAAACTCTGATGGAATGGACCCAATAATCTGAATAATTTGTTGCCTCCTTTACTGCTGCATTTATGTACTTCTTAATCAGTATGTTTTTATGATAATGCCTGAACATGTTAATTGTCATGCAACTGAGCAAGTTGCTTTTAACATAAATAAATTAAACATGTCGTTTCACATTGGGAGTCCATGTTTTGATTATTAGTTAAAATCTTTTACAGATTACAAGGTTTCAGCTCATTTATACTTGACCCAAGGACATAATTGATGTAATTTAACCTGCTTGCCAACTGTAACAATCCACCATTACGAAATAGGGACTAATTCTTAGTGTGACATTAGAAGTGGCAATCAGCAGCTTACAACTTTGTTGTACAATAAGAACAAGCAAGTGGTCAAGATATCCCGTAACTAGTGTTTAGATCAATCAGCAGCTTACCCATGTCCATGCAAATAAGGCCTCGGTGATCTATGAGGATAAGGAGCCGATTTGAATGGTTGGAGAGACCCTGGTGGAGATGAAGGTTGATGAAGTCGGGACATGAAATTTGGGTCTTGAACGATTTGGAAACGCATTTGAAGCGAAGTAGGGATTTTGCGGGAAGTTTAGGGAGTATTTCTGTCACAATTAAATCATATGGAAGTGTAGAAGTTGTGTCAATCTGGGTCACTGGGTGGGTTTGGGTTGACCCAACCCGGGTCGGAATGATTTGGGTCGGAATAATCTGGGTGAGAGTGTGCCATGGGTCGGAACTGGGTGGGTTGGGTGGACTTAGGTCGGGTTCAACTGGGTGAGGGGGCTCTCGAACTGGGTCGGAACTGGGTCGGCTGGGACTGGGTCGGCCAGTATCTGGGTTGGGTGAATTTTGGTCGGAATGGAATAAGGTGAAGTCGGCCCAAATCAGCTTTCGGAATAACTTGGGTCGGAATAAATCGGCTTTCGGAATAACTTGGGTCGGAAGAAATCGGCTTTCGGAATGACTTGGGTCGGAAGAAATCGGCTTTCGGAATGACTTGGGTCGGAAGAAATCTGTATCGGAATGACTTGGGTCGGAAGAAATCGGCTTTCGGAATGACTTGGGTCGGAAGAAATCAGCTTTCGGAATGACTTGGGTCGGAATAAATCGGCTCTCAATAGGACTTGGGTCGGCTGAAGCCTCAAACCGGCGGCGTATTGACTTGGGTCGGAACAAATTGGCTCTCGGAATAACTTGGGTCGGAATGAATCGTCTCTCGGAACAAGGCGACATCGGGTGCGCTTGGGTCGACTTTAAGCTGGCTTTCAGAATAACTTTGGTGGAGTTTGTTTGGTTCTAGCCGTCATTCTGGCGGACTTGGACTCTTAGAGAGTCTAATGTTTACAATTGTCGTTTTGGCGTTTTCATATATTATATTATATATATATTAAGTTACGAAGTCGAAAGTCAATTAACATGTGATAATATATATAGTGACATACTGATATTGTGATTGAGTCATTGTGAATTTTGTGATAATACATTGATACTTATATTACTAATTTAAAAAGTTACTAATCTAAGACTTATAATTTATATAGTTATATTATTGGCTATTGCCCATCGGGTTATTCATGATTGCATATTTGCATAATTGCATTATTACATACACATTAAAGATTTAAAGTTAATGAATTTAATCATTAAAGAATAATGATCAAAATATCAAATATTCAAATATCAATCATCAAATGAATGAATGATCACATGATTAATACTTAGAGTTGGTACTACTAGTTTGGATTTGTCATTTGTGAAAACTAACATGTCAAACAAGTATTCAAGTAACAACCATAAGGGCTAAGGCATAAGTCTATACCGATTATTGATTAGAGTCAATAAACAATTAAACTTAAACATATAGTTAGTTAGTGACTTATTCACTCTCACTAAGTCACTATATAGCAACCAAAAGAGTTAAAAGATGAGTTGAATTAAAGAATTAGAAATTAAGAAATAAAAATATGAGATTAGAATATTAGATATAATAAGTTAATAATATGTAGAGTTGAAGACTAAAGTATGATTGTACGAAGATGGAGACATGAAGTGATGAAGTTATTATGTTGTCATTAATATCTTATTAGGTTGACATTAACTCATCGTAATTAGGTTGACACTAAGTTTGTTTGAACTTATGAAGGACTTTAGATTAACGACGATATTTTGGATCAATAATAAAAGTTGATGATCTAATTAAAGATTATAAACATTAATTTGAGTTAGAACGTTAATTGTAATGCATTTCAGAATGAACAATATATATCGTAATTGACTAAATCTTATTGCTTATTATTAGCAAGATCTTGATACAAAACAAAAGTCAGTAGACTATAAGGTATGTTACTAGTTAAGGTTTATTATAACTTATATAAGTTCACTTAAGTGAATATAATAGAATTAATACTGCTAATCAGTAATATATGTATAAGTAATGCTATAAGAAGTTTAGCTTAATAGAAGCAATAACCACTATTTAATTAAGTTTGTAACCAATAACTTAAGTAATATTATAAGAGCTATAAGTAACAAATAATAACTTAGTTAAACTATTAGCTCAAAGAAGTCCATATAAGTTATATTGTTATACTAAGTTTATTTAAGTGAGGATAATCAAACTATCACTTATGTAAGTTAATAAATTAAGATAAATTCAAAAAAGGATGAGTGATCACTTTGTTTAATCAAACACTATAAGAAATGGAATTAAAAATATAAATACTAAAACTTTGGGGATTAGAAATTTGAAAGTGTTACCATTTAAAAGATCTGGAAATTTCAAATTGGGGAGGGGGGGGGAATATTTTTTCCACAAATATTTCAGCAATATAATCCACAAGAGCACAATCCATGTAAACCTACCCTAAGCAAATCTCAACCTTAGATTAACTCCATCATTTTCATCAATGGCCTCAATTTCTCCCATTCCACTCTCCCTTTTCAGTTCCAATCCAGAATAATCCATGTGAACCTACTCTATCATCAATGTGAAGGATTTTGTCCTCGATCAAGTGTAATAAACTAAATGTATATGGACGAATTATAAAGATAATATATTCAATAATATTAGGTGACCGCAACGTTTTGCTAGAAGTTAATTGCGGTTGGTTGGGCTAGTATATTTAGGCCAACTACTAATATGTATTGGGTCCTATGAGGTCACACAATGTGACAACCCTTGGATATTACCCAAATCCTTTTGTGAAATGGGTTGGGCGGTTTTAAAGATGGATGGAAGAGTTGTAACTCATGAGGTTATTAGGCTCATAATGTATGACATTCTGAGGCAAAATAAAGCCTCATGAATCACCTCTTTGTAACCACCTTATATAATGATATGGGGGTTACAAAGGAGGTGTGTGATTACATCATTCTTTGTGAAGAAAATCTGATTTTCTTTGCTCCTCTCTTTCTCCTCATTTTCGGCCATCACACCTCAAAAGCAAGAGAATTATTCTCTCTTCCGTACTAGCATACGTGGTGATCTAAGGGTTGTTCGTGGACCAACACTAGAGGAACGGCGGTTGACGTTCTAAAGGATCTCCACTAGAAGGCTCGGGGTGGAAGTGGAATTCACGCATCAAGAGGTATATTTTATACTCTTTATAGATTCATGTTAATTTATGCAAAGATCTTGGTGTTAGATGTTTGAGTATGTGATACTCGTTTTCCGCATTAAGCATCTAAAGTCCTACAGTGGTATCAGAGCCTATTTGCATAGATTAATGTGATCATGTTGATGCATGTTTTCCTTTATTTTAATTCATTTAGGGGAGGGTATTAGCATGAGGATATTGTTTGCATGATTAAAATTGGATTTTAATCTAGTGGGAGTATAAAAGTTGTTTATACATTTTTTGATACATATATATATACATATATAATTGTTATATTATTTCATGTTTTAGTTAAGTTGTTAATTAGAATATGATGTATATATATATATGTATGATTCATGATTTGCATGCTTTGAAGTTTTTATGCTTAATTTGATTATGTATAATTCCATGGCATGAATTCTTGAATATGAGGCCAAGTATGATTTAGTTATGCATAAAAGTGTTTTAGTGTATAAAGAAAATCATACGTATTTTGATTAAAATTGCCTGAATTGAAATCGGAAAAGTGGAAGCAGTGTGCTTCTCGCGAGTCGCGACTAAAATCGCGAGTCGCGACCACGTCGCGAGTCGCGACTGTCTCGCGAGTCGCGAGAGGTGGTCTGCCTCTTCGGCTCGTCTCTCCTTCAACGGATAAAAACTTTAGGATCCGTTTATCCCTTAATGCATATTAATAAGTTATTATGCATGGTATCCTATGTTAATACTTAAATGAATTAAAATTATGATGGGAGTTTCATTTTGTGACATTTAATTTTATGTTAGGATGTTAGTTTTAATAAGTTGATTAATTCTTGCATGCTAGTGTTTGTGATTAAATGTCATGCAATGCTTTTATGTTTTAATATGATTAAAATATATGTGGTACCTTAGAGTGCTTATGTATTTTACTTTAAATTTAATAGTTGATTAAATTTGTTAGATTAATATTATAATGCCCTTGGGAGATAAATTCTAATACGATTAAATTTATCTAGAGGTACTAACCATTTAATTTAATATGAGATTAAATTTGGTTGATGTTATTATGTTTTAAAGTTGTTGAAGCATAATAATTTATTTTAATAGTTGATTAAAATGCATGTTTTATATATATGATATTATGATTGCATGCGGTGACTAGTATGGCCCAAACTTGGATAGAAAATACGATCTGCGTATCGTTAATGTATTTTTGTAATCTAAATACGATACGTGTGATCGTTGGTATTTTTGTAATTTTAGTTTAAAATTCCAAAAATGATTATTCAAGTTGTCATAAGAAGAATGGTGATTCGATCTTATTCCATGAAGCACAAGGATGGAGATCCAAGGTGATTCAAGAATGGAGACCTTAAAGAGTAGTCTTTAGAGTTAGGGGGTCATACTAGGATCACATTTCATTTTATGCATTTAAATATTGCTTTTGAATGCTTTCTAAGTTTTATTATGCATGTGATTTATTTTTGCAACGAGTTCACTAGTAATTAAATCACATAATAATTTACTTAGGTCCCTAAAGCTAATATTGGGTAATTGCTTTTCCAAATAAACATCTACTAAAATCTTGATCGTTAGTAATAGGTTACGCCAAAGCAGAGTGTTACTTCCAATCTTGGGCTAAGTAGAGTAAATTTCCGAAATTTGCATGTTTAGTTTGGTTTGGCCCAACAAAATCATCAAAACGGTTTTGGATTTTGAAGCAAAGAATTGGGTTTTGTGTTTGGGTGACAAGTTACGTCTAGGATTAGGAAGGCTCTCCCCAACGTTGTGGGTAACTTCCTTACACGGGAGCTTTCGTCACCTTAGCAATCACCCAACATCTAAGAATTACAATTGTTGTAATTAGTAAAGGAGTTTACTTACCTTTTAAATTTGGTTTTAAGTTGAGGCCAAAGTCCACTTATAAATCATGTTTGATAGGATCTTAGAATCACTTGATTCAAAAGGGGACACATTGAAAATTGGTCAAGTGCATAGCTTTTATTTTAAAAGTGTTTAAAATTTATTAAAAGCTATTATGATAAACATACTTATTACTTTTTCTATGTAGATATCATGTGCCGGTAACAACAATAATTCACCTTTTAACTTACGTTCAATCCTTGAGGATAAGTTGAGCGGCAAAAACTTCCTTGATTGGGAAAGGAATCTAAGAATTGTTCTTAGATCCGAAGGTCGAGAGGATGTTCTTGAAACCCCGATCCCGGTTTTAACGACCACCTCTGCTCGAGCCGAAAAGGCGGTCCACAAGGCCATTGCGAAAGGTCGGTAATTGTTACTTGCCTTATGCTTGCGGGCTATGGAACCAAGCCTTCAAAAGAGGTTTGCATGCTTGGATGCCTACGGTATTATCCGACTGTGAAAACCATGTTTCAGCAACAAGCTCGGATAGAGAGGTATGAAACTCACAAGGCTATTCTTGAGTGTGCGTTAGTCGAAGGCAAGCCAGTCGCCACTCATGTCTTTGAAATGATTGGTTATTTCGAGACAATGGAGAGGTTGGGCTTTCCTTATAGCCAAGAGTTGGCTACGACATCATACTACACTCACTTCATGAAGGCTTCAACCACTTTAGGTTGAACTTCAATATGAATGGGGTGTCGAAAACCCTTCTTTGAGTTACATGGGATGCTCATGACTGCCGAGCAAAACATCTCCGTTGCACCTAAGAAGAAAGTTCTTATGGTTCAAAAGGGAAAGGGTTTTAAGAAGGAATGGGTGGCAAGAAAAAGCAGGACAAGGGCAAGCAAGTTGCCACTAAGACTGGCCGATAAGCCACGAGCAAAGGCAAATCCAAAGGTGGCCGCAAATGCCAAGTGCTTCCATTGTGATCAAATTGGTCATTGGAGGCGTAAGCGCCGAAGTATACGAAGGATAAGAAGTGCGGGGCTTCTTCTTCGGTATCTATGTCATTGACATTAATTTAGCAACATCTACTTCTTGGGTATTTGATACCGGTTGTGTTTCTCACATTACTTCGAATGTGCGGGGACTAAGAAGGAGTAGAACCTTGGCTAAAGGGGAGGTAGAAGCTGCGCGTTGGAAATGGTGCAAGGGTTGCGGCCGTTGCGGTTGGGACTTATAGTCTACCTTTGCCTTACGGTTTTATATTAGAGCTTAATAAGCATTATTATGTTCCCGCTATTACCAAAAACATTATTTCTATTCTGTTTTGGATAATGAAGGGTTTTCATTTACAATTGAGAAAGGTTGTTTCTCTGTTTATTTGAATTCAATGTTTTATGCCATTGCTAAAAGGTCTAATGGTCTATATTTCCTAGAGTTAGACAAAGATGTCCTTAACATAGACAAGCAAAAAACATAGATCAAGCGATACTAATCCTACTTACTTATGGCATTGTCGTTTAGGACATATAAACGCGAAACGCATTCGGGAAGTTACATAAAGATGGACTTCTAACATCCTTTGACTTTGAGCCATTTGATGTATGTGAATCATGTTTAATGGGTAAAATGACGAAGTCACCTTTTCTTGGAAAGGGTGAAAGGGCCGGTGATCTATTGGGTCTAATACATGCCGATGTGTGTGGACCAATGAGCACAAAAGCTAGGGGAGGGTTTGGGTACTTCATTACTTTTACGGACGATTTAAGTAGATATGGATATGTCTATTTAATGAAGCATAAGTCGGAATCATTTGAAAAGTTCAAAGAATTCCAAAATGAAGTCCAAAACCGACTTGGCAAAACAATTAAAGCACTACGATCCGATCGTGGTGGTGAGTATTTGAGCCAAGAGTTTAGTGATCACTTGAAGAGTTGTGGAATTCTTTCCCAACTCACTCCACCCGGAACACCTCGATTGAATGGTGTATCAGAAAGGGAGGAACCGAACTCTACTTGATATGGTTCGGTCTATGATGAGTTTTTCCGATCTTCCTATCTCCTTTTGGGGATATGCTCTCGAAACCTGCTACTTTCACACTTAATAGAACTCCATCAAAGCGGTAGAAAAAACACCATATGAGATGTGGAGTGGAAAAACTCCAAGTTTGTCTTTTCTACGTATTTGGGGGTTGTGAGGTTTATGTAAAATGTTTACTTTCGAGATAAACTCGCCCCTAAATCGGATAAGTGTTTCTTTGTGGGTTATCCCAAAGAGACCAAGGGCTATTACTTCTACCATCGGACCGAGGGCAAAGTGTTTGTTGCTCGTCGTGGTGTCTTTTGGAAAAAGATTTTATTTCCAAAAAGGCAAGTGGGAGTAATATATTTCTCGAAGAGGTTCGAGAAAAGCAACAAATGGACATAGTTCAACCTATGTTAGAGTCGAAACACAAGTGCCAGTGTGGAGCTTGAAGTAATTCCTCCTTTAGAGGAATCTTCACCCATAACCGACCAAGTGTTGGAGGATGTGCATCCCGTACACGAACCTCCTCTCTTGTCCCACTCGAATCTAATTCGTGCGAAAATTCTCAAATTGTTGAGAAGAAAATTTCTCTGTTGCGGCCCCTCGTAGGACTAGTAGATCAAGAATACCAAACAAGAAGTTTGTTGATTTCTTGTTAACCAAGAAAGTTACGAGATAATGATCTTAGAATTTGAGGAACCTACTACCTACAAGCAAGCTTTGATGAGTGAAGACTACGAAAACTGGCTTGAGGCCATGAGGTCCGAAATGGCATCTATGTCTGAAAATCAAGTATGGGACTTGATGGATTTGCCCGATGGGGTTACACCTATTGGTTGCAAATGGGTTTTCAAAGTGAAAACAGACAAAGATGGTAACATTCAGGTTTACAAAGCAAGATTGGTTGCAAAAGGGTTCAAGCAAGTTCATGGTATAGACTATGACGAAACCTTTTCACCAGTAGCAATGCTTAAATCCATTCGGATACTCCTAGCGATTGCTGCCTTCTATGATTATGAGATTTGGCAAATGGATGTTAAAACCGCTTTCTTGAATGGGTTCTTGAAAGAGGATGTGTATATGACACAACCGGAAGGTTTTGTGGATCCAGAATATCCTAGGAGGGTATGTAAGCTTCAAAAGTCCATTTATGGATTGAAGCAAGCATCCCCGAGTTGGAATCTTCGTTTTGATGAGGCAATCAAACTGTTTGGTTTTCTCAAAACGGAGAAGAGTCTTGTGTTTACAAGAAGGAAAGTGGGAGTAACATAGTTTTCTTGGTCTTATATGTAGATGACATACTTCTCATAGGAAACGACATTTCCATGCTTGAGTCAGTCAAGGAATGGTTGAAGAGTTGTTTTTCTATGAAAGACCTTGGAAACGATGAGTACATTTTGGGGATCAAGATCTATAGGGATAGGTCTAAAAGGATGATTGGACTTAGCCAACGAACTTATATAGATAAAATCGTTACTAAGTTCAATATGGAAAATTCTAAGAGAGGTTTTCTACCCATGCAACATGGTGTTTCGCTTAGCAAGACTCAATGTCCTTCTGGATCTGATGAGATCAAGCGAATGAGTAATGTTCCTTATGCGTCGCCTATAGGGTCCATTATGTACTCCATGATTTGTACTCGCCCGAATGTTTCATATGCCTTGAGCATGTGTAGCGAATTTCCAATCAAATCCAGGTGATGCACACTTGGAGTACGGCTAAGAATATCCTAAAGTACTTACAAAGGACTAAGGATAATTTCTTAGTGTATGGAGGTGAAAGTGAGTTAATTGTTGAGGGTTACACGGATGCGAGCTTCGAACCGACAAAGATGATTTCCGATCCCAATCTGGTTTCATCTTTTGTCTAAATGGAGGGGCGTGAGCTGGAAAAGTTCAAAGTAAAGTACGTCGGCGATTCTACAACGAAGCCGAGTACATTCTTTGCGGCAGATGCAGCAAAGGAAGCCGTTTGGATGAAGAAGTTCATTCTGGAGCTAGGAGTAGTGCCTAGTGTTGGAGATGGTATTGTTTTACATTGTGATAACAATGGTGCCATAGCTCAGTCTAAGGAACCAAGATCACATCAAAGGTGTAAACATGTACTTAGGAAGTTTCATCTCATTCGAGAAATCGTTGAGAGAAAAGATGTAATAGTTAGCAAAGTTCATACGGATAGCAATGTCGCTGGTCCTTTGACTAAACCATTGCCTCGGCCTAAGCATGAGAGTCATACTAGGGCTATAGGACTTAAGCATGTAGGAGAGTGGCTTTGATTGTGTACTATTTACTTTTAATTAGTTCACGATTATAGTTACTCTCGTGATATGTTTGGTTATGTTTATCAATAAAAGGTTGTGTTCTTATTTAATCTTAGTTTAGTATTAAATAAAACGTTCAAAGTATTTTATAACGTTTGATAGGATTGTCAAATATGTGATTTGACGAATGAAACCCTATCCAAAGTGAACGGGGAGTTATAATTTACCTTTGTCCCTAGTTCGAATCATTAAAAATGAACGTAAATGATTACATTTGATGGACTAGATTGCAAGTTGATTGATAGCACAGTTTCATGGGCTATGGGGACATCGAGATGTCTAGTCATTTGCATAGGCGTGTATAGTTGATACACGTTGGGCAGACCTAGTGGGAGTTCTCTAAAAGGTTTATGAAAATATCATTAATATATTTAGTGGATTCCTTAGACATGAGTATGACACTATTCTTACTTAAGGATTAGTATGTTTTTGACAACGCAAAACGTCGTGCCGTAAAAGGAGGCTATAAAAAGCGGTGATCGGAGCTCGCTACGAATTGAGTGGGAGTTTTGGTTATACAAGACTGGATAAAGTCCTCCTAAGAGTTAGGATTGGTGTCTTGGCCTCTTGAAGAGCGAGAACCGAAAATGCATGGCCGTGCTCAAATGGATTAAGGAGTTAATCATTTGTTTCGACAGTTCGAACTCGGATTTCAAGAAACAACTTGAATATTGGTATGGTTTACATACGATGTTACCATGTCATCAAGTTAGACATTAAGCGACTTAAGGAATTTGAAGGTTACACACTTGTTCTTAGACAAGTGGGAGATTGAAGGATTTTGTCCTCGATCAAGTGTAATAAACTAAATGTATATGGACGAATTATAAATATAATATATTCAATAATATTAGGTGACCGCAACGTTTTGCTAGAAGTTAATTGCGGTTGGTTGGGCTAGTATATTTAGGCCAACTACTAATATGTATTGGGTCCTATGAGGTCACACAATGTGACAACCCTTGGATATTACCCAAATCCTTTTGTGAAATGGGTTGGGCGGTTTTAAAGATGGATGGAAGAGTTGTAACTCATGAGGTTATTAGGCTCATAATGTATGACATTATGAGGCAAAATAAAGCCTCATGAATCACCTCTTTGTAACCACCTTATATAATGATATGGGGGTTACAAAGGAGGTGTGTGATTACATCATTCTTTGTGAAGAAAATCTGATTTTCTTTGCTCCTCTCTTTCTCCTCATTTTCGGCCATCACACCTCAAAAGCAAGAGAATTATTCTCTCTTCCGTACTAGCATACGTGGTGATCTAAGGGTTGTTCGTGGACCAACACTAGAGGAACGGCGTTTGACGTTCTAAAGGATCTCCACTAGAAGGCTCGGGGTGGAAGTGGAATTCACGCATCAAGAGGTATATTTTATACTCTTTATAGATTCATGTTAATTTATGCAAAGATTTTGGTGTTAGATGTTTGAGTATGTGATACTCGTTTTCCGCATTAAGCATCTAAAGTCCTACACAATGGTCTCAGTTTCTCCCCTTCAACTCTCCCATTTCAGTTTTCACAGTTTCGTTTTTTCCCTCCTTTATATAAACCCCATAAATTTTGAACCATCTTCATCCCGCCTCATTTACTTACATTTGCTAACTCAAAATTTCATCCCGCCATTAATCCTTTTTCTTTCTAATTTCCCAAAAATCCCAACAACAAAATGAAAACGGGTGAGAAATCCAACCTGAACCCCATAAAGAGGCTATGTTGCGACCAATTGAGATTACCCAGGTCTGCTTATTTAGAAGTTGAAATTAGTTTCTGGGTTAATAAATTTGTTGATTTAAATATGCTATCTTCTTGGTTTGTATATCGGTCTTCTCCTCTCTTATTTTCGCTGTTGTTTTTATTTAATGAAGACGAGATCGTTGTTATACTTTAAGATTTCTGGGAGATTGAGAGCTTTGGATGAGAAGTTTGGATTGGCAGTAGTGCCAACCAGTCAAGTAGTTGATTTCGTGGGTAAAAAAAATAAAGGGATTAATTGTGTTAACATAAGGTTGTTTAGTTCGAGAAGCGAAGAGGTTCCTGGTGAGAGGAGTGAGTTTGTTGAGGAAGATGGAAGTTCATCTGTTAGCTTGCGGAGTAGGAGGTACATCCATCCACGTCCACCTGATTGCAAAATTGTGTTGAAGTAATGAATAACGATAATTGTGGTTGAATGAATCCCTCGTGGGCCTCAAACCCCTCTGTTCTGGATATTTCATGGATTGCAAATGTATTATTGTTTTACAACTTACAAACATGTATGTGAATTGTGAAGTATTTCTATATACTATGAAGTATGAAGTGGAATGTTTTGCCATCTAAATTATGGGTACTAGAAATGTTGCTTGCTTATTAATCTAATTGGTACCTTTGACATAAACTTGATCTGCAACTCTACTAGACTTTCAATAGGTCTATTGATCATTTGATCTATTATAAGTTTACAACCAAATGTAGTTGTTGCCTTAGATCCAAATTTATAAACTTGTAATAGATCGATAGACCTGGGTCGGAATGGATTTGGGTTGGGTTGTATTGGATTTGGATCGGGTAGTAACTGGGTCGGGTAGGGACTGGGTCGGGTGGTAACTAGGTCGGGTGGTAATTGGGCCGGGTGGTAATTGGGTCGGGTAGTAGCTGGGTGGGTTTAACTGGGTCATTGACGGGTGAGGTTGGGTGCGTTTTAGTTTTGGGTCGAAAACATGTTGGGTCTAGGTCGTTGTTCACGGGTGCAACTGGCCACGGGTCCACCTAGGTCGACCCAGTTCAGGTTGGGTTACCAATTCCACGGGTTCAACTGGGCACGGGTGGACGTTGGGTCTGAATGGGTCGGCTTTCCAACCGACCACTCTCGGTTCAGAACAGTTGGGTCTGGGTCGCATGCGGGTTCACCCGTGGGTCGGCCCAGTTTTTGACACCTCTAAAGTGTAGCCATGGGAGTTTCATCAAATTTCTTTGTCTACGAATATAGGATTTTTAGGGTTTGGCAAATTTTTTTTGGCTTTCTGTTGGTAGGTTAAATAGGGTTGGCTACTTAATTGAGCATTCCTTATAGTTGCCTAAAATTTATTAGTAAGAGGCAGGTCTGCTCTTCATTGGGCTTTAGGGTGCTAAACAAGTAAGTCGAGCGTATAGGTGGCAAACGGGACATGTAGGTCGGGTCAATTTCGTGTATTCTGATGTTGGGTCGCGTCTGATTTGAGTATGTGCAGTTGAGTCGCGCCTAATTAACTCGGGTCAGGTCTATTTCAAGTAAAGATAATATTTGAAATAAATAAATAATAAATAAATAGACAAAAATCAATATTTTAAGTCAATTCTTACAAATAATAAATAGGAGATAATATTAAGTAAAAAATGGAGTACTAAAATAACAAAAGTTAATGTTTGGTTCACTTTAAAGAGCTCAAGATGTGTATACTACTACCATTTCTATTAATAAAAGTGATGTAGTATTTATTTACTAGTATATGTGTAAGGATGAGCAAAAGGCTCTTAATAAGTTCATAGCCTTGATAAGGTGGTTTGTGACAGTACAAACTTGATGAACTTACCTATGTGAATGTGGGGGTTACACCCAATCCCCTATGAGAGTCCTTAAGTATTAGGACCTCTAGAGCATTCATGAAAATCCAGGTAAATTGTGGGGCAATTAAATTACAAATCGCGAGAATACTATTGATTTGAGAAAGGTTTAAGTGCGCAAATGTAAATTACTAACATCGTAGAAAGGTTCAAAGAGAAATCTACCTAATACGATAGTAAGACATGTTTGTATGCACTGGGTATCAATTCAAGTCCATAAGACATTGATGCTTACAAAACTGAATTTCCGTGCCTTGAAATTCCTTTCAGTTATTTCTCCTTAGCTTCTTTATTCTTTTGAATCATGTGGGGGGAATGTTGGAGTTAGTGAGTGGAGTGTTAATTTTCTCACTCCAAAAGTTGCTTCAAAAGAACAAAAAGCTCCTTGTCTCACATTGGTAGTTTAAATTACCTTCTTTTTATAAAGTTTCCTTCGTTCCTTATACATTTATTGAGGTTCATGTGGGAAGAAACTAGTCACCATGCGCACGAGCACGCCAGTCGGGCCTGGCGTGTGGCGCGGTTGTGGTTGTGGGATATTTTAGTTCATTTACTTATTTTTTGCCAGAAATCAGCTTTCATATCTTCGCTGATTTCGTAACCGTTATCCTTGATTGATTATTTCCTTAATTAATATTCCCGAATTGATTGCCTTACCATTTTTCTTCTTGGAGATAGAAAAATTCTTCTCCCCAAAAATTCTCACATGCGTTTTATTTATTCTTTCGTTTTCTGGGCATTGTTTGAGGTATTCTCAAACTGTGACTCTGTACTACATCGGAGGAGCAGTGGTCGTGTAACCCTGGAGGTTGGTTGCCAAGTGATCGTGTTTATGTAACGGGGTAAATTCAACTTTAGGACAGTGTTTATTCACGCCACGACTATTCAGATAAGTTGTTCCAATTGATCTACCATATTTATTCCCTACAAGTATACCTAGGAAAAACAAGGAGGTGACGACGGTCCGAGAAAGTGTCGTGGAGCAGTGTGGCGGAGAGAGGGTTGTTTTGACGGAGGTTGAGAAGAGTGGTGGATTCTGAAGAGGATATGATAGAAAGCCATGACTTAGATTCATGTCATTATTTGTATAGTCCATGCCATTCTTATTGGAGACTATGTCATTATGCATGTCAGACAATAAGTTATGATGTAACATGTTACATCCAAGATGCACTCTTCTATTATTCCTAGTTAGGACTCAGATCAAGAGGATATGGATTCTAGAGTGATTAGGTTTGATCAAGTGAGAACTTAGAAGTCTTGTAAGTAAATATTCTTGTGTGATTCTTAGCGTCATTTCTTGTATTATCTATGCGTTATTAATGCTTGCAGGTACATTATTAAGTATACCACCGATCCTATCATGTGCAAACATAGAAATATCGTATATGAAGAGAATTTTACTCTGGCAGTTATTCCTTTTACGAAAGTTAGTAAAATTAATTAAGTAATTGCTGTATTTTCTTTTGAATTATTGGTTTGAAAGGCGGTAATTCACGATTCTCTAAGTTATTGAAGGTTAAAGTCTAATTTTTGTATAAGAAACTTTAAAGAAGCTTGACAAAAAAATTTATAAGGTCTTACTTAGGCCTTGAATTTCATCTTGAAATCTAATTTAGTGATAAAGGAGATTTTAGATTATATTTAAAATTATGAAAGTGTTATAGGTAAACCACTGAGAAGCCCAACCAAGTGAGATCAGTCTAGAACTAACATACGTCATGAAACAACAAATCACAATCTTGCTAAGTAGCGGTTAAAAGACCTTAATGTTGTAGGGTTAGTGCATCACTGATCAATAGTGCGATTGTGCAAGTTCATGAAAAGCCTGGGATACTCTTGTTTGGTTTATACAGACATACCCTGAAAAAAATAATGTTCATATGATTAAGTAGGATACGAATTTATAATTTTCTCTTAACCAAAGTTCATAATAAATATATATCAGTATATTATTACAACCTCTTATTTGATCAAAGAGTCAATAGAAAAATGTTCCACTCCCTTTCTTTGATTAGCCAGCCCGACTGTTAATCACCTAGTAGCAAGTGCTCAATCTTGAATTCTTGTATCATCATCATCCTCTACCTGCAAACCCATAATTAAGTGATATTAATTAATTAGTGTTTTCCTCAATCATCATCATCCTGCTATATCCCGTAACTAGTGTTTAGATCATCAGCTACCTATAAATCCAATAATATGTTTTGCGTTGGAGCTGGCAAACATGTCTAGTTGTATCTACTTTCTATCGGAATCAGAGGTTAATAACTCGATGGACATTGAACGCACGTAATCGAGGCAATTTAATAAACATGTTTTGAACCCTCTACTGTAACTACATAGCCTATTTATTTAACTATGTCATTTGACTCTCACTATCTCTTTACGAACTTCAGGTTCACAGAATTCAAATTCAATAAACAAATAACATAACACATATTAAAAGTAAGAAAAAACTTTAAATCGTTACAAATCACACTAATAATACTGATGATATACTTCAAGGGTTCGTTATTAGTATTTAAAAGTTCCTTAAATTAATATGGGTCGTGTCAGGTCATTCAACTTATTCAAACAGGTTAAAATGTGAGCAACTAACTCGCTAATTTTGTGTCAAATTCACATGGAGTTGTTGGATCATGTCGGTATTTATCATCTCTGTTTTGCATTTAACAAATGGAATGTAAACGGTATATATCAAACCATCAACAGTAGGTCTAAGTCACGCGGTTCTCACAACATACTTGATCATTTAAACCAAATAACATCTAAATCACACAACACTTTAACATTTAAATTTAGGAGCACAATAATGTAAAAAACGGATGATTTAATTAAAAAGAAAAAGATAAACAAGAGTGATCAAGATTATCAAAATAGCTACCACAATGCAACTATTTTTGCTAAGCAAGCTTTTCAACCGCTACACTCGAATTGAGTTTGATCCGAGCGGGAATAAGTCTTGGAAACATCGGGTTCACGGTAATTTATTGTGAACCTAAACTGATTATATCATAAAAACCGACTACATCATATGATAACTGAATATAAAACTGACTACACAAAAGGTGATTACATCACACAAAAACTGAATATATCAGATAGAAACTGAATAAATCAAGTAAAAATTGACTATAGCATACGATGTCTGGTGCACAATAAGTTATTGTGAATCGGGTCCATTCAAGTTTTTTTTTGGTCCAACAATAGGCATCAAACCCGTGCTGCACCGTGCGAATTATGTAATAACTGAAAATGAGGCAATTGATCTTATTGACTAATTACTTACTAGCAGATTCATGTATATACTGGAAAGAGAGATGATTTCAACACAATAAACATAAATAAGGACAAACAAAAACCACCCTATTATCACAAATTATTGTAAAACAACAATCTGTCACTTACTTTACCTTGACATAGTTGCTCCACTTCCCAATTTTCTGACCACCAGGGATACCAACTAAGCTTCCATGACATGTACAAACATCAATTATATAATAAAATCCACGAAGCGTGAGGCTTTGATCAGATCTCATTACGCTTTTATCTTGAACATTGTAAGACAATAAACGAGCAACATTAATACTTTTATTAAGTCTGATGATGAAAATTTCATCTTTTGCAGTTCCATGGTAACCTAGATAGCAAAGCTTCCAATCCTTACTAATATACGAATCCGAAATTCCAAAGAGTTTCACCCAAGATTCGTTGACGCCGTATTCCATCATCACCCACACATCAATGGTTTTATCATTGAGATTTTCAGTCAACAGACACAAACAGCTGCCTAGGACACTTAAGTGCAACTCATCATCTTTATCGTGTCTATAATAATCAAACAACAAATCAGCAAAATGGGTACCCGTTTTTTGACAGTACTCCGGCAATGGCACGTCTTTCACCCAGTTATCAGATTCTAGATCAAAACAACCTCCGATACTCGTTATCGGAATATCTAAACATCCAATGAAGTAGATGATTATTTATAAGAACCCCATTTTGACGATCATGTTCCAATGAACCTTTAGGAGATGATGCACTTATAGCGAGTCTCCAAGACTTATTACCATTATTCAAGCTATAAACTAAAACATCCCTTACTAAAGAACCAACTTCATCACTATGATTCAGATAATCCAAAATACATACTATCTTATAATTATTGTCTAAAGAATCAAACCCGAACCCAAAATTCACAGAAATAATCATACCATAGTGTTTGGTTGGTGGTTCGCTATGCGGGATATTAAGAGATATGCCGGTGCACGGGTTGACCAACATAAACAAGGGAAATATTTTGTGACGCAAGGGGTTGGAGATGCAAAGCAATCCATTACAAGATCCAACATAAACAAGCGAATCATAACAAGGCCGCCCATAAGAATCGGTGCACGGGTGAAGAGAAAGCGAACGTGATTTTGGTGAGTCCATATCCATGCTAATAAGCTTATGGTGATTGATGAGGATAAGCAACCGATTTGAATTGTTGGACAGACCGTCTTGAAGATGAAGATTGATAAATTCGGGACATGAAATTAGGGTTTTGAAAAATTTGGAAACGCATTTGAAGCGAAGTAGGGATCTTGCGGGAAGTTTAGGGAGTATTTCTTTCACAAGTATATCATATGGAAGTGCAGCCATGGAACTTTTAGCAAATTTCTTTGTCTGCGAATATAGGATTTTCAGGGTTTGGCACTTTTTTTTGGCTTTCTGTTGGTAGGTTTGATAGGGTTGGCTAGTTTTTTTTTTAAAGCAAAATTAATTCATTAATAAAATGTAGAAATCATTAATAAATACATAACAATTTTGAACAAATAAAATTCAGAATTTGAAAAAACCACGATAGTTGTGTACTAAATCTAACAATTCCGCATACCCTCTTCCACATCGCTGTTTGATACAACTTTCAACTAGGGGGTCTTCTGATATACTGTAGTTTTGAAATAGAATTAAATAATCTGATACCATTGATTGTAATTGTAGATTTGAAATATGCTTCGACACCGTATAATTCTTCATCAATGATCCAAAATTGCGATCACTAGTAGAAAAACGACGATTCGCGTCTCACCATCTGCGTCGCACAACAGGACAAACGTCGCAGAAGATTCATTTGCGTCGCATGCAACAGGGAATCGACACAAAAGATGACTTATGTGCGTCGGATATAACTAGGGTGCGACGCAAGACATCTATCTGCGTCGGATCCCTACTCACGTCCGACGCAGATAATTCTACCCCACTAATTTCCTCACGCACATAATCCCGCCCAAAATAACTTGTTCCAAGACATCACTATATAATCCCGCCCAATAAAAGCCTAACCTAAATTCCAGCTCTTCAATCTCGACCGCGCCGCTTCTGCCCTTCTTCATTCTTTCAACCCCCTTCTCCTTCCTCAAAACTCTCATCTTCTTTCTCTCTCCTCCACTCAAAAAAAATCCCCTTTAAAACAAATTTCTCACTTCTCAAAAAATTGAACAACAAAAGTTGACGAATTTGGTACGAACGAATTAACGAACGAAGATTTTGATTCATGCTGATAAAGCTTCAAGAATTCGATTCGGATCTAAAAATGAAAACCCAGGTGTTCAAAGAAGTTGCGAGTTCGACGAATTATGTTTATTTTCAGTTCAAAGAATTCGATTCGGACCATTTTATTTTCAGTTCTTGATTTTCTGGTACCATTTTATTCTGAATTTCTTTGTTTTGCCATATTTATGTTTATTTTTGAAAGAAAAATAATTGAATGATACGCCCAAGTTATACGTAGTATTTATGTTATTTTGGGTGCACTTTGCTAAGGGTTTGATTGTAATTGTTAGCATTCGTGTTTTATTTAATCCTTAGCGGAAGTTCGGAGTTTTGCGAGATAATTTGTGTTAATGTCATGTATTCCGAGCTTTCAAGGTGAAATGCATTTGAGCCAAGCAAAGTACCAAGCAGCATCGCAAGCACAACAACAAGCCCAAGCTAAGCATGCGAACAACCAAACTCCACCGCAAGCTCAGCAGCACCGCAAGCTCGGCAGCACCGCAAGCTCGACAGCATCGCAAGCTCGGCAGCATCGCACAGTCATCGCACAACAGCATCGCCCATCCAGCCTGCCCAGCAGCAGCAGCTCGTGACCCGCGAGCCTTGTCGCGAATCGCGACCACCTTGCCCTCGCGACTCGCGATCCCTGTCGCGACTCGCGACCCCTTTGCCCAGCCAATTTGTGCGGGAAGACAGAGTACTCGTCGCGACTCGCGATCAGTATCGCGACTCGCGATGCTTTAGTCGGCTTGGGGCCACGTTTTGTGCGGGGTTTAAAAGCTTCCTAAAACCTAATATTTTGGGAGAGGAGACCTAAGGGGGCAGCAGCCTCAAGGAGAGGGAGTCTCCAAAACTCCACTCTTCTCTTATTATCTTCTCTTTTTAGTTTTCATTTTCTCGTTTAGTTTTATTAGAGATTTCAATGTTGGATTTAGTTTATGCTATCGGATTGTAGCTTGAACTGTTCTTGAAGAAGATTTACATGAAGCTTCAACCGTTATTGTGAGATCTTTCCTCTCTTTCTATTTTCCTTGATTATGGTTCAATTTCTATGCTTGTGATCTATGATTATTGCATAATTATGCTAGGAACGTTACTAGTTTGATTGTGTAATTAATCTAATGCTAGGTTTAAGAATAGAATCGGATTGTTTTATTCTTTTATCAATTGGTAGCAAACTAAGGAGTAACTTAGATGCAGATCGTCTTGGTTATTTCTTAGGGAAATTGAATCAACTGTTGATTGTTTATCGCGTGTATGACATTAGCAGGTCTATTGGTTCTCTGTGTTTATTGCTGCTATTGGATTGAACTTAGACGCTGATCGGACTAGGTTATCCTTTAGTTAGGGTTTTATAGTCACGCTGATCGTGCTATTCAACTAAGAATAAGGAGAATGCGAGATTAATTCTCAACAATAGATAATCATGGAAATAATTAGAGTGGAGGTTCAAGGATCGATAATGAATTGAAGTGGATGTTTATCGGATTCAAGATCTTCCTATATTGATTTCTCATTTTGTTTATATGCTAGTTAGTTGTAGTTTAATCATAACTCTTTTGAAACCCCCCTTGTTATTAGGTTTCTCGGCCCTTAGCTTAATAAGGTGGTTTGTGACAGTACAAACTTGATGAACTTACCTATGTGAATGCGGGGGTTACACCCAATCCCCTATGAGAGTCCTTAAGGCTTAGGACCTCTAGAGCATTCATGAAAATCCAGGTAAATTGTGGGGCAATTAAATTACAAATCGCGAGAATACTATTGATTTGAGAAAGGTTTAAGTGCGCAAATGTGAATTACTAACATCGTAGAAAGGTTCAAAGAGAAATCTACCTAATATGATAGTAAGACATGTTTGTATGCACTGGGTATCAATTCAAGTCCATAAGACATTGATGCTTACAAAACTGAACATTCGTGCCTTGAAATTCCTTTCAGTTATTTCTCCTTAGCTTCTTTATTCTTTTGAATCATGTGGGGGTAATGTTGGAGTTAGTGAGTGGAGTGTTAATTTTCTCACTCCAAAAGTTGCTTCAAAAGAACAAAAAGCTCCTTGTCTCACATTGGTAGTTTAGATTACCTTCTTTTTATAAAGTTTCCTTCGTTCCTTATACATTTATTGAGGTTCATGTGGGAAGAAACTAGTCACCATGCGCACGCGCGCGCCAGTCGGGCCTGGCGTGTGGTGCGGTTGTGGTTGTGAGATATTTTAGTTCATTTACTTATTTTTTTGCCAGAAATCAGCTTTTATATCTTCGCTGATTTCGTAACCGTTATCCTTGATTGATTATTTCCTTAATTAATATTCCCGAATTGATTGCCTTACCATTTTTGTGCTTTGCCTTCCTCTATATATATTGGGGCTTGTTTAGTCTTCTTGGAGATAGACAAATTCTTCTCCTCAAAAATTCTCACACGCGTTTTATTTATTCTTCCGTTTTCTGGGCATTGTTTGAGGTATTCTCAAACTGTGACTCTGTACTACATCGGAGGAGCAGTGGTCGTGTAACCCTGGAGGTTGGTTGCCAAGTGTTCGTGTGTATGTAACGGGGCAAATTCAACTTTAGGGCAGTGTTTATTCACGCCACGACTATTCAGATAAGTTGTTCCAATTAATCTACCATATTTATTCCCTACAAGTATACCTAGGAAAAACAAGGAGGTGACGACGGTCCGAGAAAGTGTCGTGCAGCAGTGTGGCGGAGAGAGGGTTGTTTTGACGGAGGTTGAGAAGAGTGGTGGATTCTGAAGAGGATATGATAGAAAGCCATGACTTAGATTCATGTCATTATTTGTATAGTCCATGCCATTCTTAATTATTGGAGACTATGTCATTATGCATGTCAGACAATAAGTTATGATGTAACATGTTACATCCAAGATGCACTCTTCTATTATTCCTAGTTAGGACTCAGATCTAGGGGGATATGGATTCTAGAGTGATTAGGTTTGATCAGGTGAGAACTTAGAAGTCTTGTAAGTAAATATTCTTCTGTGATTCTTAGTGTCATTTCTTGTATTATCTATGCAATGCTTGCAGGTACATTATTAAGTATACCACCGATCCTATCATGTGCAAACATAGAAATATCGTATATGAAGAGAATTTTACTCTGGCAGTTATTCCTTTTACGAAAGGTAGTAAAATTAATTAAGTAATTACTGTATTTTCTTTTGAATTATTGGTTTGAAAGGCGGTAATTCACGATTCTCTAAGTTATTGAAGGTTAAAGTTTAATTTTTGTATAAGAAACTTTAAAGAAGCTTGACAAAAAACTTTTATGAGGTCTTACTTAGGCCTTGAATTTCATCTTGAAATCTAATTTAGTGATAAAGGAGATTTTAGATTATATTTAAAATTATGAAAGTGTTATAGGTAAATCAGTGAGAAGCCCAACCAAGTGAGATCAGTCTAGAACTAACATACCTCATGAAACAACAAATCACATTCTTGCTAAGTAGCGGTTAAAAGACCTTAATGTTGTAGGGTCAGTGCATCACTGATCAATAGTGCGATTGTGCAAGTTCATGAAAAGCCTGGGATACTCTTGTTTGGTTTATACAGACATACCCTTAAAAAAATAATGTTCATATGATTAAGTAGGATACGAATTTATAATTTTCTCTTAACCAAAGTTCATAATAAATATATATCAGTATATTATTACAACCTCTTATTTGATCAAAGAGTCAATAGAAAAATGTTCCACTCCTTTTCTTTAATTAGCCAGCCCGACTGGTAGCAAGTGCTCAATCTTGAATTCTTGTATCATCATCATCCTCTACCTGCAAACCCATAATTAATTGATATTAATTAATTAGTGTTTTCCTCAATCATCATCATCCTGCTATATCCCGTAACTAGTGTTTAGATCATCAGCTACCTGTAAATCCAATAATAATATGTTTTGCGTTGGAGCTGGCAAACATGTCTAGTTGTATCTACTTTCTATCGGAATCAGAGGTTAATAACTCAATGGACATTGAACGCACGTAATCGAGGCAATTTAATAAACATGTTATGAACCCTCTACTGTAACTACATAGCCTATTTATTTAACTAGGTCATTTGACTATCACTATCTCTTTACGAACTTCAGGTTCACAGAATTCAAATTCAATAAACAAATAACATAACACATATTAAAAGTAAGAAAAAACTTTAAATCGTTACAAATCACACTAATAATACTGATGATATACTTCAAGGGTTCGTTATTAGTGTTTAAAAGTTCCTTAAATGAATATGGGTCGTGTCAGGTCATTCAACTTATTCAAACAGGTTAAAATGTGAGCAACTAACTCGCTAATTTTGTGTCAAATTCACATGGAGTTGTTGGATCATGTCGGTATTTGTCATCTCTGTTTTGCATTTAACAAATGGAATGTAAACGGTATATATCAAACCATCAACAGTAGGTCTAAGTCACGCGGTTCTCACAACATACTTGATCATTTAAACCAAATAACATTTAAATCACATAACACTTTAACATTTAAATTTAGGAGCACAATAATGTAAAAAACGGATGATTTAATTAAAAAAAAAAAGATAAACAAGAGTGATCAAGATTATCAAAACAGCTACCACAATGCAACTATTTTTGCTAAGCAAGCTTTTCAATTGCTACACTCTGAATTGAGTATGATCCAGGCAGGAATAAGTCTTGGAAACATCGGGTTTACGGTAATTTATTGTGAACCTAAACTGATTATATCATAAAAACCGACTACATCATATGATAACTGAATATAAAACTGACTACACAAAAGGTGATTACATCACACAAAAACTGAATATATCAGATAGAAACTGAATAAATCAAGTAAAAATTGACTATAGCATACGATGTCTGGTGCACAATAAGTTATTGTGAATCGGGTCCATTCAAGTTTTTTTTTGGTCCAACAATAGGCATCAAACCCGTGCTGCACCGTGCGAATTATGTAATAACTGAAAATGAGGCAATTGATCTTATTGACTAATTACTTACTAGCAGATTCATGTATATACTGGAAAGAGAGATGATTTCAACACAATAAACATAAATAAGGACAAACAAAAACCACCCTATTATCACAAATTATTGTAAAACAACAATCTGTCACTTACTTTACCTTGACATAGTTGCTCCACTTCCCAATTTTCTGACCACCAGGGATACCAACTAAGCTTCCATGACATGTACAAACATCAATTATATAATAAAATCCACGAAGCGTGAGGCTTTGATCAGATCTCATTACGCTTTTATCTTGAACATTGTAAGACAATAAACGAGCAACATTAATACTTTTATTAAGTCTGATGATGAAAATTTCATCTTTTGCAGTTCCATGGTAACCTAGATAGCAAAGCTTCCAATCCTTACTAATATACGAATCCGAAATTCCAAAGAGTTTCACCCAAGATTCGTTGACGCCGTATTCCATCATCACCCACACATCAATGGTTTTATCATTGAGATTTTCAGTCAACAGACACAAACAGCTGCCTAGGACACTTGAGTGCAACTCATCATCTTTATCGTGTCTATAATAATCAAACAACAAATCAGCAAAATGGGTACCCGTTTTTTGACAGTACTCCGGCAATGGCACGTCTTTCACCCAGTTATCAGATTCTAGATCAAAACAACCAATCCGATACTCGTTATCGGAATATCTAAACATCCAATGAAGTAGATGATTATTTATAAGAACCCCATTTTGACGATCATGTTCCAATGAACCTTTAGGAGATGATGCACTTATAGCGAGTCTCCAAGACTTATTACCATTATTCAAGCTATAAACTAAAACATCCCTTACTAAAGAACCAACTTCATCACTATGATTCAGATAATCCAAAATACATACTATCTTATAATTATTGTCTAAAGAATCAAACCCGAACCCAAAATTCACAGAAATAATCATACCATAGTGTTTGGTTGGTGGTTCGCTATGCGGGATATTAAGAGATATGCCGGTGCACGGGTTGACCAACATAAACAAGGGAAATATTTTGTGACGCAAGGGGTTGGAGATGCAAAGCAATCCATTACAAGATCCAACATAAACAAGCGAATCATAACAAGGCCGCCCATAAGAATCGGTGCACGGGTGAAGAGAAAGCGAACGTGATTTTGGTGAGTCCATATCCATGCTAATAAGCTTATGGTGATTGATGAGGATAAGCAACCGATTTGAATTGTTGGACAGACCGTCTTGAAGATGAAGATTGATAAATTCGGGACATGAAATTAGGGTTTTGAAAAATTTGGAAACGCATTTGAAGCGAAGTAGGGATCTTGCGGGAAGTTTAGGGGGTATTTCTTTCACAAGTATATCATATGGAAGTGTAGCCATGGAACTTTCAGCAAATTTCTTTGTCTGCGAATATAGGATTTTCAGGGTTTGGCACTTTTTTTTGGCTTTCGGTTGGTAGGTTAGATAGGGTTGGCTAGTTTTTTTTTTTGACGAGAGGCTAGTTTTTTTTTTTGAAGTAAAAATAATTCATTAATAAAGGAGTCATACGACATCTACAATGTAGAAATCAGGAGTAACAAATACATAACAATTTTGAGCAAATAAAATTCAGAATTTGAAAAACCACGATAGTTGTGTAGTAGATCTAACAATTCCGCATACCCTCTTCCACATCGCTGTTTGATATAGCCTTCAACGAGGGGGTTTTTTAATTTGATATGCTGTAGTTTTGAAATAGAATTAAATAATTTGATACCATTGATTGTAATTGTAGATCTGAAATCTACTTCGACACCATATAATTCTTCATCAATGATCCAAAAATGCGATAATTCATCTAAAAACAAAGTAGTAAACTAAAGTCTCTCCCAAGGAGAAGAGAATAAACCCTTTCTTTCAAGGGAGAAACGATCCTCTCTTTAAAGGATGAAGTATTATTCAAACAAGAACGAACATAAACAAAGTTAAACAAAAATGAAAATTAAATTAAAATTAAGGTGGGGCTATCCACCGATAAAATCGATGGAAGCCCCTTTGAAATTCACTAAGGAGGCTAGGGTTTAGGAGAGAAAGGGAAAGAAGGGAGAGAAGGTAGTTTTGGCTAGTTCATTGAGCATTTCTTTTTTTTTTTAGGAAATTCAGCATTTATTTTAGTTGCTTAAAATATATTAGTAAGAGGCAGATCTGCTCTTCATTGGGCTTTAGGGTGCTAAACGAGTGGGTCGAGAGTATAGGTGACAAATGGGACATGCAGGTCAGGTATGGGTCGGGTCAATACCAAGTATTCTTATGTATAGGTCGTGTTCGAGTCTGTCCAATCGAGTCGCGTCAGGTTAACTCGTGTCAGGTCTGTTTGAAGCCAAGATAATATTTGAATTAAATATATAATTAAAAAATAAAATAATAGCAAAAAAACACGATACTTTAAGTCAATTCTTACAAATAATAATAAATAGGATATAATATTAAAGCAAATAATGGATTACTAAAATAACAAAAAGTTAAAGTTTGGTTCACTTTAAAGTGGGGAATCCTAGGTAACAGGGACAGTCTAGGTTGATTCTAGTAGGGTCATTTTAGAGTTGGGTGAAGCTGTTAGGTTTATTCAGATCATTTTGACCCTTGAGTCATTTTCGGGTCTCATGTCAAGTCAGTTTTGCCAAGTCTATTCGATAGAGAGTTAGGTTGTGCTCGATTTGACTCTAGTTTTGACCAAGTTTAGTTTAAGTTGTTTATCATGAATAAACACCCACAACTAATGTAATAACATTGACAATATTGCTTGTTAGTTTTTTTACTTATCTAAGGTTTGGGATAAAAACTTTTTATTTTGCAATTTGTATATATCAAACCCTATCTGTATTAGTTTTTATTATATTTTGTGTATTTCCTCCTAATATTTTATTTGGTTTTACAACCTTATGTATGTGATCTAACTCGAATCACCACCTTAATTGTTTTTCTTGGGGAGATTATCACCACTAGCTAAATTAAATCGCTCTTAGGCTAACAATCTGGCCAAGTGCGGTCCACTGCTGGGATACTTTTTTTTTTTTTGAAAGAGAAATTTCATTAATTGAAGGCCAAACGGAATCTACAATAGGTATTAAAGAAAAACAAGATACAATTAAACAAGCCTAAATCAAATTCGTCTTCGAAGAAACTACAATGAACCAGATCGAGCAATACAGCGCAGCCCCCTTGTATTTACTGAATCAAGCAGCTATTGATTAGGAAGTCTATCATTCTGATATAGTTTGGGAAGAACATTCTTGATCGAGTCAGGTTGACCGCATCCGAGATTCCAATATCTTCATGTTGAGTCTCGAACTTCAACCAATGAGAATAATTTCTCATACCTAAAAATAAAATAACCATACTTACAACTCGTATAGGGGAGAAGGAGATTTCCAAAACAGAAACTAAAAACCCCATAGCAGGGTTTGAGAAAATCTCATAAAGAGAGACTAATTTATTAAACAAAATAAGAAAATGAACTAAAAACTGAAAATAAAAGGGGAAAAGGGGCTTACCATGGATAAAATCATCCATGGCAGCCTCTAATTGATGAAAAAGGGGTAGGGGATGCTAGGGTTTGAGAGAGAGAAAAAGAGAGAGGGGACGGCTACATAGATTTTTTTTTTTCCACTGCTGGGATACTTCATTCCACCCCTTTGCAAAGTTTTATGATAAAGGGAGGATAAATCTTTTTAATTATCATATTTTAAAAAATTCCTAAACTCCTATTAAACTTTTTTTTTAAAGGTTAGGATAACGTAAACTTTTATCATATCTTCCATAGACTTATACTAGGAATAAAACACTTAATTACTTTCTTTTTTCCAACGGATAAATAAATCAATAAAGCACTAGTTAAGTTATCTGTTCTAAGTCACTAATTTAACCCCCCTTGAAAAAAGTGACTATATTTAATTATATTAAAGTTAGCTTTTTATATGTAAAAGTCAACTTAAAAAAAAGCCCATTTTTAAGGACTAATTTGCATAATTAAAAAAGCAAAAAATAACTTGTGCAAAAATGAAGGTAGTACATGTTAAATTATAGTGTGGATCGAGTCCATGTGAAAATATGAAATTTATATTTGAGTTTTTTCTTCTTTGATTTTTGTCCATTGACATATCAATTCCATTCAGATATCATCAACTTGTAATATGTTAACAAGTATATGCCCAAGAAGCTTGACCTATCCTTTCAATGGTGTTTCATTCTCAAAGTTACTCGTGCATAAAGAAGCTCACTTTAATGAGAATCATGTGGGAGCTTAACGGTTGGAGCACCCACCTCCCAACCTCATGGTCAGGAGTTCGACTCTCATCAACCTCAAATATGGGGTGTTTGTATGGATATTTGTTTCTGGGTATAAATCCCCAGTTTCCAGTCTCTGGAAGTTTCCTTATGGGTTGGGATCCCCTTCTTTACCCCCTAGCTCATGAGGGCTGAGCCTGCTTGGGCCAGTAAATTACCGAATAATAAAAAAAAAGCTCACTTTTTTTTTTGAAATTAAAAATTAATTCATTGATTCAAAGTCATACGACATCTACAATAGAAGTCAAAACAAAACAAATACATATCAAAATGAAATAAATACAATTCTAATATGACAAAACCACGATCGTTGAGTAGATCTAACACTTCCGAAAACCCTCGTCTTTCACATCGTTGTCTGATGCAGCCTTCTGCAAGGGGGTCTATCGATCTTTTGTAGTTTTGAAGTAGAACTGGATTCAATTCAAGTGATTGTAAACGAAGTAATGACATCTGTTGCAACCCCGCACGAATTTCAATCAACAAATCAACCTCTTGAATTACATGAAAAACCAAAAACAAAGTCTCCAAACTCTCACTTGGAGAGAGATAAAACCCAATATATGGGTAGATATAACCCAATAAATGGCCGTAGAAAAAATCTCCATTAGAGATAGACTGAAGTTTATTGGAAACATTAACATAAAAAACTAGTAATAAAAGGAGAAAAGGGGCTTACCACCGCCCAAAACGATGGCGGTAGCCCCTAGGTTGAAAATTAGGGTTTTGTGGGAGAGGAGAGAGAAAAAAAAAGAAGCTCACTTTATTGCTAATCCACATAAATTGTACTTAACTCCTATGTTTACTTTGTTAATCTGTTTTAATTTGCTTTCCCTGTAGCTCTTATATAGATGTAAAAAAAAAAAGTGTATGCCCTGGTTGTCGGGATGCCCCGGTTTATTTCTTGAAACATTTTACTAGACTTTTTTTGAAGGGAAAAGAGCTCATAACATTAACTCATAGCCAAAGTATCCGAAAGTACATAGGAAGCTACTTCGGTAGGACAATGATGCTCCCAAACTTGCTCGACACCAAAGGGAATCATCCTTGCAAGGTGATGGGCCACAAAGTTCCCACCTCTCTTGACATGTGACCACCTAACAGACTCAAAGCCACAACTAAGAAATAAAATGTCTTCTAGCACACTATCAAAATCAGAATAAAAAACTACAGCTTTGGAAAGACGATTAACTAACACTTGACTATCAGACTCCAAAATAATATTGTCGAGACCATGCCTCCGGGCAAGTTTTATGGCAAAAAGAAGTGCTTTGCTCTCTGCTATTTCCGAAGGCCACCAGGCTCGAACCCTGCGAGATGCCGCAAAGAGGACTTCACCTTTTTCATCCCTCGCTATTACACCCATGCCAATCCACCCCTCTGTCACCAGTGAGGCATCGGCATTTATCTTCACAACACCCCTAGGTGGGGCGTTCCAAGAATTCGGGCTGCTAGGATAACGAGGTACATTAACCGCATAGACTTTTTGAGTGTATGTGTTATGCTCCAGCACAAGTCGCTCAACACGAGCCAAAATCACATTATTGGGAGTTATCTTACCTTCAAACACTTTGGTGTTGCGTTCCAGCCAAATACACCAAGCCAAAATTGCTGCACGTTGCCTCAACTTCACGTCAAAACTCTTCCAATGTTCTATCAATTCACACCAGCTATCCCCAGCATTATCCACTAGTTGTTGGCACCCACTTTCTGCCCATAGGTCCCTAACACGTGGGCAATAAAGCATAGCATGGGTGCTCGTCTCACTTTCAGCATCACACCACGGACAAGAAGCCTCGGTCATCAAGTGGCGATGACAAAGTAGCTCCCGAGTTGGAAGGGTGTTTCCACACAATCTCCATAGGAAATGCTTGACTTTCGGAGACACTTCCATGCCCCAAATTTCCATCCATGCGACGTGGAAATGGTCAAGATCCCCTCCCTTACCCAACATATACGCTGTCTTCGTCGAGTATAATCCATCCTTCGAGTATGCCCAAGTTAACGAGTCGGTAGGGGCTCGTAAACTTAGGGGGATAGCAAAAATCCACTGTTGGTCTCGCTCATGGAAATACAGGGAGATGATTTCGGAATTCCATTCCATTGTCTGCATATTAATAAGCTCGCTCACATGAGTAACATTTGCCACTTGTGGACTAGTAATGAACCTCCCTTCCTCCCCCACTACCCACGGGTCATGCCAAATATTCACCTGTTTCCCATCACCAATGCGCCACAACACTCCCTCCTTTACCAACGCCTTCGCACTCCAAATACTACTCCAAGAATAACTCCCAGCACACCCCAAAGAAGCATCAAGGAAGGGTCGGTTTGGGTAATACTTGGCTTGTAAAACTCGCGCCATCAAAGAATCGGGACGCTGAACTAGCCTCCATGCTTGCCTTCCAAGTAACGCATCGTTGAAAACGCGCAAATCCTTGAATCCCATGCCTCCCAAAAATTTGGGAGAGCACATAGCATCCCAGTTCCTCCAGTGAATTTTTCGAGTTGATCCTGTTTGACCCCAAAAAAATTTGGCCATGGCCGAACCAATTTTATCAACAACCGAACCAGGGAGTTTATAGACTCCCATCAAATACGTTGGGATAGCTTGAATGACTGATTTTAGAAGAATTTCTTTTCCAGCTCGAGACAAGAGTTTCTCTTTCATCCCTGCAATTTCTTCCAGATGCGATCTAACAGAGCTTCAAACATAACCTTTTTAGACCTTCCCACAACTGTAGGTAAGCCTAAATATTTACTGTGTCTGTCAACTTGCCTCATATTAAGAACACCCATCAACTCTTCACGGATCTCAGTACTAACACCTTTGCTGAAAGACACCTCCGACTTTTCATAGTTAATTTTCTGCCCGGATGCTTGTTCATATTGGTTGAGGATATCAACGATATTTCTGCATTCCTGTCGGTTGGCTCTAGCAAAAAGAAGACTGTCATCTGCAAAAAGAAGATGAGAAATTTCTGGACCATTACGGCTCGCCTTAGCTCCATGTAATTTTCTCTCCTGAACATGACTCTGTAGCATATGAGAGAAAGCATCAGCAACTAGAATAAATAGGTAGGGAGAGAGGGGATCCCCTTGTCTGAGACCCCTAGAGGGGGCCACTGCACCACATACTCTTCCGTTCAGAAGGAAGGAATAAGACACAGACGAAACACAGGACATCACCAGATTGACCCATCTACCATCAAAGCCCATAGTAAGCAAGAGTTTCCTGAGAAAATCCCACTCAACTCTATCGTAGGCCTTGCTCATGTCAAGCTTCAAAGCTATGGTGCCTCTGCGCCCTTTACTCCTTTTCTTCATAGTATGGAATAATTCAAGAGCAATAATCGCATTATCAGTAATCAGTCGGCCTGGCACAAAAGCACTCTGATTCTCCGTTACCACATGAGAGAGAAAATTTTTCAATCGCATCACAAGAGTTTTCGTCACTAATTTATACAAGACATTGCACAAACTAATAGGGCGAAACTCAACCATAGAAGTCGGGGACTTGACTTTCGGAATAAGAACTATATTAGTATTATTCACATAGTCTGGAGGGGATAAACCATGCAAAATATTACTAACATAGTCAGTTACATCATTTCCAACAATATGCCAAAATCTCTGATAAAAAATAGTGTGTATACCATCGGGCCCCGGGGCCTTATTCGGGTGCATCTGAAGTAAAGCTGCATGAATTTCCTCCTTGGAATAGGGCTGCATCAGACTAGCATTGAATTCAGGAGTAACCGAGCAAGGCACATGCTTTAGAACTTCTTGTAGCTGAAGTGGAGAGGGGCAAGCCGAACTGAAAAGTTTCGCATAGTAGCTTTCAATCACCTCTTCCAATTTATCATCTTCCTCTTGCCATACACTTGCATCATCAAGAAGCCCCACTATCCGATTTCTACGCTTGCGTTGGGAAGCTTTATGATGAAAGTAACTGGTATTTCTGTCACCATCTTTGATTTCCAGTACCCTAGAACAAAGATGCCAGTAAGCCTCGTGCTTGCAGTGGAGGTCATCTAAAACACTTTCCAATCTTTCACACTCACCACAACTGGCTGCCGAAATATCTTGTTGCTGGGCAATTTTTAAGGCTTTTTCGGTCACCTCAATCTGCTTCCCCAATTTGTCATACTTCCCTTTACTCCACACCTGAAGCTTACGACCCACCATGTCAAGTTTATGAAGCACCGACCCATCTATAGCTTCACTCCAAGCTTCCCGGACTGTTTGCTCACAAGTATCATCGAAAAGCCATGCCGTTTCAAATTTGAAGGCATGGTGTCTCCTGCTTATCTTGTGGCTGTGTTGCTCATATCTAAGAAGAATGGGTGTATGATCCGAGTTATAGCGTAGGAGATGCTCAACCGAGGCTTTGGGGTAAAGAGTATGCTAACCCGGGGAGGCAATGTACCTATCAAGACGTTCTCGGACACAAGTTTCCACAGTTTTCCCCCTCTCCCATGTCCACCATTGTCCCACAAGTCCCGAAGCATGCATCTGTTTAACGCTTCTCGGAAGTTAGCCATTTCACGTCTTTCTCTATCAGAGCCCCCCTGCTTGTCATTATGAACCAGAATTTCATTAAAGTCTCCTCCTATCAAAATAGGAATATTAGAGTCTTCACACACCTGACATATAAGATCCCAAGTGCGAAACTTATTACCCGAATCCGCCCATCCATAAATGCCAACAAATCTCCAAGTGATTCCTCCTTTTGTAACATCTCCGCAGATATGATGGCTAGAAAAAGAAACAAGATCAAAATGCACCTTATCCTCCTGCCAATACAGACACAAACCTCCTGCTCTACCTGTACTCGCTACTCCAACAGAACTGGAATAGCCAATGCGATCCTTAACCTTCTCTGCAGCTGCTTTACTGATCATAGTTTCAGAGATAAACATAAGATCAGGGGCATGAAGGGTACTCCATTTCTAGAGTCTTCGAACTGTCCAGGGGTTGCCCATCCCCCTGCAGTTCCAACAAAAAAGATTCATAATGCCTGGCGGGGTTGGTTCTCGCCAACCTCCGCCTCGCCAGAATTTCCACTTCTGCCATCATAACACTCATCACTTTTAAATTTCTTAAGAGTCCCATTATCTTCAACAGCATCGTCAATTAACATATCATCAGATTGCTTCCTTTTCAGTCCAGAATGCAGGATTATGTCACTATCTAAACAACAAGCTTCCACTTGTGTTGGGACTTTTTTAGCTGTTAATTTAGTGCGAGAGGTAACCTTTAATCTCCTATTCTTTTTTGGTGAATTGTTACCAGCATTGAAAATCAAAGAGGGGGTTGGACTTACATACTCAGGCTCAGAAACAGTGGGCTCCGCAGCCCTATCGAGGCCTGCCTCCTGAACCCCATCCTTCGCACCTTCAGCAGCAGTAGGTGTGGTTCCCAAATTCTGTAGTTCACACTCCAGGTGATCATGATTCTGGGCAGTAGGTGTGGGCTTCCCCTTTGTTTCTTCTCTCTCACTTTCAGCAAAAATAGGTGAGAACTGGATATTGCGGGCACAGCTCTTAAAAGCTTTCACTTCTTCTTCCATCTTTATGCGGCCACGACGAGGGGATGCTCGCAGCCACGACCCCCACCTCTTCTCACCCTCTCTCTCTTCCTCCGGTATATTCAGACAGTCCCTCTCTATATGTCCAAGCAAACCACATGCATAACAGTAATTAGGTAATCGCTCATACTTGAGATCAATCATAGCCAAGCTCCCGTTTTTGTTTCGGATTTGTTGGATACGTCTGAGGGGTTTAGTTACATCAATTAGAACCTTCACCCTAGCGGATTTGTCCCATCCAATCCCATCAAAATCAACCTCGAGAACCTCTCCAATCCCACCATCAATAGTCCGAATTCGCCTCTCAGTCCTGCTATCCATTGGGAGGTTGTACATTCGAAGCCAAAACGGGCTGTGAGTTAGGGAGATATTCGATGGTTGAGCACCTCCTTCAATTTCCTTTAGAAGCACTAAACTATTGTCAAAGGTCCAAGGTGTTCCAGCCAGCACTTTGTTTTTGTCCTTCAATGTCGCAAATTGCACGACAAACAGGTCATTTTCAATGGACCTAAATAATGCTCCTTTTGAGATCGACCATATTTGATTCAAGGTCTTCTTCATAGCTTCGAAATTAAATGATCGATTTGTCAGGACTTTACCGACCAATGATAAGCAAATCCCTGTATCTATCAAGTTGTCGGGTTCGTCATCAAACTCCACAACTGCACTTTCCGCCTCAGTAATTGTTAAAGTTGCGCACTTTAATGTGATCTCGTCAGCCATGGGGCTGACCACCAATCCCACGAGGGATTTGAGACTCAAATCGAGACTCTTTGTCAGAGACCTAACACTATTTCTCAAACCCTAGCGTCGCACTAGAGAGGAGACTCGCACATTTTACTAGACTTTGGTAAATGATAAAATTGATAACTATTGTCGTCACTCTCATAAATAACTTTCACCCAATACAGTCAAAAATCCCAAGCACAAATTAATGTTTAATAACTTCATCCAATACAGTCACAAATGCCAATCACAAATAAAGAAAATAAATTTTCCACGAAGTAAATAACATTGAAAAATAAGTGAAGAATAAGCACATACAAATTAACATTTATTAACTACTCCCTCTGTCCCAAAATACAATGCTTGCTTATATTTTTTTCATGGGAATTAAGGTAAGTTAAATCTTTTATCATTTGGTTTAAATGATGTAATAGTATTGGAAGCAAAAAGATAAAGGAATTAACAATGAGAGGAGAGGAAAAAATATGCAATGGTCAAAGGTTCCAAATTTCATTAATATGTGTATTACATTTTTTCATGGAAAAATGAAGACATAATGGGAATAAAATTGTGGCAATGAAGATATTATCGGAACAAAAATAATATTTTTAAATAGAAATAAAACTTATATTTTGGGACACCCTAAATGAAAATCAGTACTAAATTTTGAGATGTACGGAGTACTTTCTAGTTACGAAGAAAAAAAAAAGGTTATGAATCAATTTCATTGTCTTCTTAAATTTTGTTGATTGTTGAGGATGGTAACCAGTGGCGGATCCAGGAATTTATGAATAGTTGGTCACTACCGACTAGGTTGCACAGAGACGGATACGGGTACGGGTACGGGTTCGAATACGCGTATCCATATAAGATAATCCATGAATACGCCTACAGTTGGCGTTCTTTTAACAAAAAAACTTGAAATATCCTTCGTTTTTTTCCTTTTCATTCTGAAAATTAAATTAATAATTTGAATGAGATTAAAAGGTCAACACAATACAATCAAGCACATAATACATGATACATCATTCAAAAATGATTTCTAAAACATTCTAATTTCTAACCTTAGTAACATAATTCCTAAATCACAAATTCACAACACAATCATTTGTCAATTTCGCATCCTAATCTAATTCCTAAATCACAACACAATTGTAATGAAATCCAATTGACAAAAATACACAAATACACAATCATTTGTCAATTTCGCATCCTAATATAACTCCCAAATCACAACACAATCGTTATGAAATCCAATTGACAAAAATACATAAATACACAATCATTTGTCAATTTGGCATCCTAATCTAATTCCCAAATCACAAGTTCACAACACAATCGTTATGAAATCCTAATGAAATCCAATTGACATCCTAGCGATTAAGCGAAGATTAAGAAGGTTGAATTAGAAGAATACCTGTCACCTGAAGTTTGGCGCCGCTGCCGCCTCGTCGCTCCGCCAGCTGCCGCCTATAATCAGACATGAAGAAGTGAAGATGTGAGACAATCAGACAAACAAGTGAACAACTACCATAGATTCTTTGAGACAAAAAGAATAGATCGAACAAAACCCTAACAAAATCAAACCAAACAATTTCCAGAATAGATCGAACAAAACCCTAACAAAATCAAACAAAAAGAATAGATCGAACATTGAACAAAACCCTAACAAAATCTCACCGGCGACTGCGAGTCGAACAAAAATGATAAAAAAACTGAAAGAATTACAAACAAAGACGGAAAGAATAATAAACTCACCAGTCACCGGCGAGTCGGCGACGAGTCGCAAGTGTGAAGTGTCGCCTGAAGTCTGATTGTCTGAAGATCTACGTCGCCTGAAGTGTGAAGTGTTACTGGGTTAGTTCACGACTTCGCGTGTGAAGAATGATGATCTCCGTCGACCGTCGCGCCGTCGCCTGAAGACTGAAGTTGGATTCGCGTTCGCGAAGGAGAACAAGAGAGAAAGAGGAAACTGGGTGAGGGTTAGTTCGCGTGTGAGAGAAACTACGCTTCAAATGATTTTTTTTTTTTTTTCAGAAATAATAGTTGGTCACGTGACCAACAATGACCAACAGTAAATCCGCCACTGATGGTAACAAGACTTGCTTAACAAAAAAAAATTCAAGGTCTTATTTAGGTTTTGAAGTTCATCACGACAATGATAGCTTTGAAATCAGATTTAGTGATTAAAGAAGATTTTAGATTAAATTCAAGATTATAAAAAGTGCTACCAGCATCGTCACAATCTTGCTAATTTAGTGGATAGAATTATAGAAATGACCTTATCATATTGTTCTAGGATCATCGCAACATTGATTAGTAGCGCAAGTTCATGAAAAGCCTAGAACGTTCCTGTTTGGTTGACACTGACATACCCTTAAAAACAATGTTCATATAATTAAGAAGGATACAAACTTTTAATTTTCCATCAACAAAATTTCATAAATATCAGTCTCTTATTGATCAAACAAACAATGTAAAAGTGTTCCTTTCCACTTCTTCAATTAGAAAGTCCAACTGTTAACCACCTTGTACCAATGCTCGATCTCGAATTCTTGCATCATCATCTGCTACCTGTAATCTCGTATGACGTATCTCGTGTTTTTCCTTGATCATCAACTATCTGCAGTCCTAATGTCCTGTAATATGTTTTATGTTAGAGCTGACAAACGAGTCTAGTTGTATCAGCCATTTAATAAACATATTGACAAACTTCTATTTATTATACTGGTCACTAGGCTCACTACGTCTAGTTACCTAATTTATTCACCTTCTCTTTACGAAAATCAGGTTCAGAAGATTCAAATTCAACAACAAATAACAAAACATATGTTAAAAGTAAGAAAAAAACTTTAATCTTCTACAAGTCACACTAATAATATTGAAAATATGCTTCAAGGGTTGTTAGTGTTTAAAAGTTCCTAAATAAACGCAAATGATAAAGTAGTTAATCTTACCAAACTTGCTAATTTTATCTCAAGTTCAGGTGGAGTTGTTGGATCATATCACGTTGAGGTTAAGTGTTGAACATACTTAACATTAAGATAACATAAAAATCAACAATCTGAGTGACTAAACCCTATTAAATACTTCCTATATTTAAACATATATACTTAAGACATATAACAACACTTTATAGCATGCAAATTTAGGAGCATGATAGATAAGGTAAACAGATGATTTAACTATATTAAAAAAAAGAGTAAGAAGAGTTAGATTAACTAAATAGCTACCACAATACAACTATTTATGCCGAGCAAGCACTAAACCATGTTGCATTATACCAAGTTTTGTAATAACTTATTGACTAATTATTTACTAACAGGGTCATGTATATACTCGAAAAAGATATGATTTCAACATAATAAATATACAAAAAGACAAAGCAAAAACCACCATATCATCACAAATTACTGGAAAAAACAATAATCTGTCACTTACTTTTTGTTGAAATCGTTGCTCCACTTCCCAATATTTTCACCACCAGGGAGGGCAACTAAGCTTCCCTGACATGTAGAAGCATGAATCAAATCATCTCCACGAAACTTTAAGCTCTGATCAGCTTTTCTGACCCTTTTATTTTGAGCATCGTAGAATAATAATTTAGCAGGTTTACTCTTTATTTTATCATCTCTCGTGACTGAAATTTCATTTTTTAGAGTTCTATGGTTATCAACAAACGAATCCGAAATTGCAGAGAGTTTCATCCAAGATTCTTTGACGCCGTATTCCTTCATCATCCACACATCAAAGAGTTTATCATTGAGATTTTCAATCATTAGACACAAACAGCTGTCTATGACACCTAACTGCAATTTATCATCTTCTTTGACAGCAAAATCGGTGCCTGTTTGTTCACGATAGTCCGGTAATGGCACGTCTTTCACCCAGTTTTCAGATTCGAGATCGAAACAACCAATTCGATACTCGTTATTGGAACAACTAAATATCCAATGAAGTAGATGATCATTTAAAAGAACACCATCATGATGGTATTGAAATATATCTTTAGGAGTTGTACTAAGAACAAGTCTCCAAGACTTATTCGCATGATTATTCAAGCTATAAACCAAAACATCCCTAATTCTTAAAAAGTTATCAATCTTATAATCCAAAATACTTACTATCTTAAAATCATTGTCAAAAGAATCAAACCCAAACCCAAAATTTACAGAAAAATGCAAATACGAAGACGGTCTCCTAATAAGCTGTTGGATATGAGGGATCATAAGAGATATGCCGGTGCACGGGTTGAGCAACATAAACGTGGAAAACGCTCCCGGACACAAGGCCATGCAGATGCAAATCAATCCATTACAAGACCCAACCCCGAAAATTCTGTAAATATAAAAAGGCTGTTCTAGTTCAAGATTATACCAAGGTGAATTTAGTGAGTTCATGTCCATGCAAATAAGGTATTTGCGATTTATGGCGATAAGGAACCGATTTGAGTCGTTGGACAGACCTTGGCGGAAATGAAGGTTGATGAATTCGGGACATGAAATTTGAGTTTTGAAAGATTTGCAAACACATTTGAAGCGAAGTAGGGATTTTGGGGGAAGTTTTGGGAGTATTTCTCTCACAATTATATCATATGGGAGTGGTGTTGATGAACTATTTTGGCTTTCTGTTGGTAGGTTTAAGTAGGGAAAAGCCCCCTAAAAAAAGAGTCTTACTTATTGTACAAGGTTGTTCCGTAACATTAGGCAAATCAATATCTTTTAGCTAATATAAATCAATCTTATTTTCATTGTAGTGTGTACTGTGTAGGAGTGCTAACTGCTAACCGAGTGAGTCGAGGATTCTGGTAATGAAGATCCCAATCACATAAAGGAGGGTTTTCTGGGAGCATTAGCAACATATAATAGGATTTCCACATCATATGTTTTTTTTTCTCTACTTCTAAAAAATATTAGGTTGGAATATTTTTTTAAAAGAAGTTTGTTAAAGTTTTTTTTGAAAGGAAACGTGATGCGTAATATATTAAGGGAGGGACAAAGTATCCATTAGTACATAAGGAGCAACATCCGCGGGAACATGACATTCCCACCTTTGCTCAATTCCAGAAGGCACAAACCTAGCAAGATTATGTGCCACGCTATTACCATCCCTACCGACATGAGACCAAGACATATCTACGAAAGTTTTTGCTAAACAATAAGACGTCCTCCATTATAGAATTAAGATCAGATAAATAAATAGCTCTATTGGATAGGCGTGAGACTAGTGATAAGTGGTCTGTTTCAAATATCACACTAGTGAGATTATGCGCATAAGCCTGCTTCTCTACATAACAAAGAGCTTTCCCCTCCGCAATTTCAGGTGACTACCAAGCTTGGACTCGACGAGAAGCTGACCACATGACCCTCAAACTGCTATCTCGAGCCACCACCCCCATTCCTACCCAGCCTTCGCCAATAGTCGCATCCGCGTTAACTTTTATCACACTCGCAGCTGGCGCTCTCCACACTTTTGAAGTGCTAGCCTTCTCACGAGCTGTTGAACTATGAACACATGAGGTGAAGTTGACGTAGTCACACTGAATCTTCCTTGAGCGTTCCACGAGCAAGTTGTTTGGAATGAACTTGTCTTCAAAAACAGCCTGGTTCCTACGGTACCACAATGACCATTCTAGAAAGCCCCACCCAGCCAGCTTATCTTGCTCCACATCTCCCCACCCCTCCATTACATCCAACATCAAAAGCGACTCCCCAGCAGGCATGGAATTCGCAACCCCTGCCAATTCTAGAGCTTCCTTAGCAAATGAAAGTGAATAAAACATGGATCAAAGACTCAGGCTCAGTTTTCCACAGCGGGCATAGATCATCATCAATCAAATTAAATGACGATGTTTAAGGAGTGCTCGAATTGGCAAAGTTCCAGTACACACTCTCCAAATAAAGTGGCGCACCTTCGGAGAGACATTCAAGCTTCACAATTGAACCCACACTTTATGGAACTCATCGAAATTGCAAGACTTCCCTATCATATATGCGGTCTTTACCGAGTACTTGCCATCCTTAGTAAACGGCCAACCAAGAGAATCCGTAGGCAATCGCTCACTAATAGGGATCGAGAGAATCGCCTTAGCTTCCGACTCCTCAAAATAAGCCCTTATAAAATCATTTCTCCACTCTTTTCGCGAGTCATCCATCAAGTCACACACCCATTCAATCCACTCTACTGGCGCCCCAACAATAAACATTTTTCCTTCATTATTAATCCAGGGGTCCTTCCACACTTGTATACTCTTTCCATTCCCGACTCTCCACAACAAACCTTCTTTCAAAAGAGCCTTGGCCCCTCAAATACTCCTCCATAAATAGCTACTAACCGGGCCCAAAGAAGACTCCACAAAAGACGAGTTAGGGAAATACTTAGCTTTCATAACTCGCCCGAAAAGAGAATCCGGAACATGAACCAATTTCCATGTTGACGACCCAACAAAGCTTCATTAAATACACCCTATACCTCCAATACACTTCGGGTTATAGAGATACTCCCAAGTCCCAACTCTTCAAGTGAATTTTTTTTATCAGAGTCACTTTGACCCCACCAAAAGTGTGCCATAGCTGAATTGATTGATTGTATCATAGTAGCAGGGAGCCTATAAACACTCATCAAGTACGTGGGGATAGCTTGAACCACAACTTTCAATGAAACTTCCTTACCAGCATGAGAGAGAAGTTGGTCCTTCCAACCTTGGAGCTTTTTCCACACCCGATCTTTCATCTCTGCAAAGATCACTTTTTTAGAGCGACCCATCATAGTTGGGACTCCTAAATATTTTGGATGTCCATCAACATGTCTCATAGCCAAAAACTTCGTCAACTCCTGTCTCTGCACAACACTAACACCTTTGCTAAAGGAAACCTCCGAACTTTCAATATTAATTTTTTGACCAAATGCAAATTCATATTTGTTGAGAGTATCAACTATAGTTTTGCATTCTTGTCGGGTAGCTCTAGCAAAAAGCAAAGTGTCATCAGCAAACAACATATGAGAAATTTCTGGACCATTACGACTCGTCTTCACCCCATGTACCTTCTTATCTAAGGAAGCCTTAGATAACAGAGAAGAAAGGGCATCAGCAAACAAAATAAACAAAATAGGGAGAAATAGGATATCCTTGTCTGAGACCCCGAGATGGGGTAACAGACCCACAAACTGTACCATTAATAACAAAGGAGTATTTGACAGAAGAGACACCACTGATAATCAAATTAACCCATGTCCAGAAACCCCAATCTCAGCAACAAACATCTGACAAATTTCACTCCACTCTGTCATAGGCTTTGCTCATATCAAATGTAATAGCAATAGAACCCCTTCGCCTCCAAAACCTGTGCTTCATAGAATGAAAATTTTCAAGGGCTATTAGAGCGTTATCAGTAATCAGCCGACCAGGAACAAATGCACTTTGATTTTCTGTAACAATAGATGGTAAAATTCCCTTAAGCCTGTTCGCCAGACCTTTGAGACAAGATAACGACATTACACAGGCTGATAAAGATGTACATATAGAGTTTCGTATAAAAACAAAAGAGATTAATATATAATGAAATACTTAAGTATAGTAAATCGATTATAAATCGATCAAGTATACATGGTTAGACTTGAGTGCTTTACAAACAATTATTACGACTGAATCTAATCTAGTTTCATGACATTAAATGACAATAGAGGGCACTCAAGGTTGACCTAATTCAATCAAACCAAATTGAATAACTCATCATCTGAAAAACTCTAATGGAATGAACCCAATCTGAATAATTTGTTGCCTCCTTTACTGCTGCATTTATGTACTTCTTAATCAGTATGTTTTTATGATAATGCTTGAACATGTTAATTGTCATACAACTAAGCAAGTTGCTTTTAACATAAATTAAACATGTTGTTTCACATTGGAAGTTCATGTCTTGATTATTAGTTAAATTGTAAAGAAAAAAAGATATGAGAATCAAATGCCAAGAATTCAAGGTGAACCAAAACTTTAAACGAGCTGCTCGTGAGCAACTCGACTCGACTCGAAACTTAGCGAGCACGAGTCGAGCAACCCTCTGCTCGTGATCGACTCGCTCGATTAGCACCCCTACTCCCCTATGATATAATTATGAGAGAAATACTCTCTAAACTTCCCGCAAAATCTCTACTTCGCTTCAAATGTGTTTGCAAATCTTTCAAAACCCAAACTGAATTTTTATTTTTATGATATAGTTGGTTTTTTTTTCTAATATAGTCAGTTTTTGTGTGATAAATTCAGTTTGGGTGCCCTATAGATTATTGTAAACCCGGTCCGTCCAAGATGTATTGAAAAGATAAAAGGAAAAATTAATAGGAACAGTCCCAACTATGGGCGTTATGTCATTTTCAGTCCCAACTAAGGATTAGTTCTGAGCGGTCCCAACAACTATGCGTCATTTTTGCCGAAATTGGTCCCACCTGACTGATTACCTGTTTAACAGGTTAAATATTTTTTTTTTCCTTAAGTCAGTTTCCTTCTTCCTTTTTCTCTCTCCTATCTCCTTCCTGCCCTGCGATTGTATCTTTAGCTAGTCTAAGAAGGAATGGGTCTAGATTTGGGTTATTAAGAGAGGACTCGTCTAGGTTGGGCCCGAGTTTGTTGGGTCGGAAGTGGAGGATGGTTTTTTTTTACCGGAGCTCCGATCAGGGGAGAGTTTAGCCCGGTAAGATGAAGGGGAGGGCCGGGTGAAGGGGACGTTTGTGGTGGTCGCTTCTGCGGTAAAGAGAAAAGTTTTGGTGGTGCTGGGTGGTGGAATGGTGTGTTGGGGAAGGGTGTCGAAGGGGTGGCAGGTTTGGGTAGGGGTGGGGGTGGGAGTCTTGAGGGTGGGGGATGGGAGGGCTGGATGCCCACTAGAAGAAAGAGAAAATAAAAGTTGGGCAAAAAAATAAAAGAAAATTCGTTTTACCTGTTGCAGCAGGTCATTAACCTGCTGGGACCAAATTTGGCAAAAATAATGCATAGTTGGGACCGCTCAGAAATAATTTTTAGTTGGGACTGAAAATGGTGGAACGCCCATAGTTGGGACTATTCCTGTCAATTTTTCCAAGATAAAATTATTTGATATTATTTTATTATTAGCTTTATATATACATGATATTTAAATTATTATTATCCTTATATTTTTATTTTTGTATTGGGAGATGAATTGCCCTACCAGATACTCTCAGAGTATGGGGGAGGATAAGCGAAATCTTTATCCTCAAAGTGCCCCTAGTGGGAATTGAACCCCCGAACCTCAAGGTTGAAAGGCACAATCCTAACCACTAGGCAAAGCTTAGCTTCGTACTATTATTAGCATTATACGTATATGATATATTATATAATCACTCTAAAAGACATAACAAACCTATATTGAATTCAAATATTATTATCCTAACTTTTATCATTGCCAAGTGGTAGAAAATTTTTCCAAAAGGTACCTTAGCTTATTTTACAGTAAGTAATAAATGTAATTAATATTATGAAAATTATGAGTCACCATAATTACATCATGATGATAATAGATAACTACTATCCCGTCCCCAAATAGAGTTCTCATTTCTTTGGGCACAAGTATTAAAAAGAAATCATAAGTGGATCCTTAGCTGTATTAAATCGGAATTACAAATTAAATTTGGTACACTATTCATCAATAGTTTATTGAGGAGAGAGAATGTAGGCCACTTTACAAAATCATATTGTTTATGGGGAAGTAGGTAATATAATAAAAAGTGAAAGCTAAATAATATTTTATTTTGATCGACCCATACCAAATAAGGAAATGGAAAATCCATTTGGGACGTATATAAATGGAAAAATGGGAACTCTATTTAGGGACGGAGGGAATAATATTTATTGAAAAAAAGTCATTCATATTTCGTAAAATTTATACTCCGTACGTTGTAATAAACTCTAAGAAAATACTACAAATGACATAAGAATATCATCTTCGTATTTTTAGAATCGATAATTAATAATAATAATAATAATAATAATAATAATAATAATAATAATAATAATAATAATAATAATCAACTTTCTTGTATTCATACATTTAAGCAGAGAATAACAATTTTACTTGATATTGCTTAAACTAAAATAGTATGGGTCAAACCTTAAGACAAATGCAGCTGAACTAAGCTAATCTAAAATTTCAATCAACTACACTCGATAGAAACTGAAAATGAAAAAGTTGTTTCATAATCAAATCAGGGATAAAATTAACGAAAGTCAAATGAATTGAATCAAACTGAATTATTTGGTTCGAACCAGAAATGAACTAACGAACTTAATCGATACCTTTATTAATTTTCATATATTACAATTAAATTTTATATAAAAGTTAAGTAAAAGGCAAAAAGAAAATTATTCGTGGTCCGGACCGAAAATCGAAACTTCAAAAAAATTGGACCAAACAACTTTTTATTTTTCCGATTTGGACCGAAAAATCAAACATTCAAAAAACTTGTACCTAATTAGGGGCCTAATATGTAGGTTCGCCCTTAGGCCTCCAAAATCTCAGAAACGGGGCTGCAAGTCTCTTGAAGATTGTAAAGGAGTTGTTGATGGTGAAAGATAGTACTTTATGCACGCTCGCAAATTCTATTAGTTACTCAAGAATGATGCATCTTGGAAGTGTAGAGATCACGTAACACCGGATAATGTGAATAATTGCTTGATTGATTTATGCTGCTTGTTTGGGTGTACCGGGAAATCTTTGAAATTGAATTATGGGGCTTCCAATTGTGTATTTGGTGGGTGTGTTCAGTATGAAGAAATTGACGTTCATGGCAAAATGCATGTGACAAATTGCTCTGGGATGATGAGGTCGTATCGGTTGCATTTAGATGATATTCACAGCGTCCAAACTGCAAAGTCTTGTCATGCTGATTTTGTACTTATCGTTGAAAAACTTGTTGTTCTTGAAACCTCAATAGAAGAGAAGTTTTGTCACAAGTTTCCTTGTGTTTTGGTTACTGACTGTGGCCAGCCTGACGTTCAATGTCGAATGTTCATCAAGAAGTTACATGATGCGCTACGGAAACCTATTTGTGCATTGGTTGATTTTAATGCTTACGGGATTGAGATTATGAGATCTTATAAGGTCGACTCATTTAATTTAGCACATGAAAATTACAGATTAACAGTTCCACGTCTGAAGTTTGTTGGACTCTCTGGCAAGGATTTACAAGAATACAATATTTAGATTAGTAAGCTCATGGACATGCCTTGAAAAGAGGTTTTGTTTTCTTGCTAAAGAATATCTTCCTAAGAAGGTGAAGGAAGTCTTGGGCAAATGATCAATTTTGGGGGGATTTTTAAATGATACTCTGTATTTATTTAGGGAGGTAAAGTATAGAAGAAGAATTAAAAATGTATAGAATCAATTGCTAAATGTGTAACTTATATGAGTATGTGATGAAAAATTTACCTTCAATATCATATCATTTGCATTATAGATATTAGATACTGTCTCTATTTTCCTTCTTGAATTTTTTGCATTACACGCCTTAGTTTTTACCTTATGAATTGGATATAGTTGCTGGGACAAAAGACTTGCATGTGACTTTCACATCAAAAATAAATAGTACATACTCCCTCCGTCCCTAAACAGAGTGCCCATTTTTCCATATATGTTTATCTCAAATAGATTTTTCATTTCCTTATTTGGTATGGGTCCACCAATTAAAATATTACTTTGCTTTCAACTTTTATAATATCACCCACTTTCCCGTATGGCCCACATTCTCTCTCCTTAATAAACAATTCATAAAAAGTGTACCAACTTCTATATTTAATTATGATTTAATACAATTAATGTCCTACACATAATTTCTTCTTAATACTTGTGCCCAAAAGAAATGGACACTCTATTTAGGGACGGAGGGAGTATTTTGTATGACCTTTGTTTATTAGGAGTGTTATTTTTATCATTCTTATTGTACAACAAAGTTCTAAGATGCTGATTGCCACTTCTAATGTCACACTGGGAAATATGGTCCGAAAATGGGCAAGTTATGGGCACGAATTTTTGGCCGGCGGTCGGGTCCGACCTGATTTTTTGGGCAAAAAATCTATACGGGTGACTTAAATATGGAAAAATAGGCTTTTTTTCCCGACCCGAATTAGCGGGTTTTATCGCGAGAATTTCGGCCCTAGGCTTTGGCCCGAAACGGACCACTTTTTTGGCCAAAGCCCGGCCTGGCCCATGATCACCTCTAATATAATCGGATTTCCACATCTTATGATTTTTTTTCTCTTTTTCGAAAAAAATATTAGGTTGGAATTTTGTTAAAGTTTATGATATATTTTTGTTGTCAAGGCGATAAAAGTTACAAAAGATTTTCTAAAAACTGTTTTTTTTTTATTTCATAATCTAAGTGGTTGTTTGGTATAGAAAATTATGTAGGCAATAGAAATTCTCATGATTTTCTGATTTGTGTAGTTGTTTGGTTGACAAGAAGTGGGAAAAATGGGGGCAATGAAAATTCATGGGAATTTGAAATTTCCACAAAAATGTAGGAATTGATTTACCTACCCTCCGCATGGTCACTCACAATTCCTACATAAAATCCTATGAATTACAACTTCCCTTATGACTACTAAACAACTTAGACTAATTTCTAGGAATTTCATTGGGGAATTAAATTCCCACAAATAGTAAATTCCTATGGGAAAATAATTCCCACTACAACCAAACAAGCACTAATATATATCATATAATTATCTCTTTTATAAAAGTGAAGAGGTAAGTAATGGTGTTCCCCTTATTTTTACCCTCAATAATAAGAGATAATAACACTATAGATAATAATCATATACAAAACATTCCAAAATAAATTATCAAACAACTCAAAACCTTCCTCAATCAATGCATATCAACAAACTTAGAGTTCAAGCACAATCAAGTCATATTGGACATCACGTTTGACAAAGAAAAATTTTAAAAAAGGAAAGTTATCATGTACAAAACTATACACAATATACAATATACGAAGTAATACATTGAATAACTACAATCTCAATAATGTTTTTATCTTTAAAAAAATCTCATTTTCAACTACAAACACTTAAGAAAAAAAAAACTCAAGAGACTTGAAACATCACAACTTTTACGATTTGCGGGCGCGTTATATACTTTCAATTAAGTATGCAATTTGTTTATCATGGTATACACACACGCTTTCCTACTAAATTTACAAAAACAGTAGTGTGTTAGATAAACATAAGTATTTAAAAAATTTCAAAAGAATGAGTCTTTAATAGACAATGCAAAATTACATAAAAAATTCGCACTTTTGGTTATAAAATAATAATCAATATAAAAAAAATGTACATAATGCGAAAAGAAAAAGACACCTAGAATTTTACAAAAAAATGTTATGTAAGTGCAATTTCTCTTAAAAATAATACAAATCAATGCAATTTTTAAAATACAAAATAAAAGTAATCATTCTTAAAACCACACTTAAAGTGGGTGAAATCATGCGTGTCTATGATAATTCTTCAATTAAAATTATAATCAACTAACCGATTTTATGTTATTTTATGACTAACAACACCAAGTCAAAAATGTCACCGCATGCAAAGCGTGCATATAAGGCTAGTAACTAATATATAAAGCAAAGTCCAAAAGCTATCGCACTACGCTGTGACATTTGGCGTCATTTGTCACTTATTAAGGGTCAGGTAATTACTTTTAAAAAATAAATAGAGTTCCAAATTGATAAAAATACACATATAGAGTTTAGTATAAATAAAAGAAATTGATTTATAATGAAATACATAAGTATAGTAAATCGATTATAAATCGATCAAGTATACATGGTTAGACTTGAGTGCTTTACAAACAATTATTACGACTGAAACTAATCTAGTTTCATGACATTAAATGACAATAGAGGGGACTCAAGTTTGACCTAATTGAATCAAACCAAATTGAATAACTCATCATCTGAAAAACTCTGATGGAATGGACCCAATCTGAATAATTTGTTGCCTCCTTTACTACTGCATTTATGTACTTCTTAATCAATATATTTTTATGATAATGCTTGAACATGTTAATTGTCATGTAACTGAGCAAGTTGCTTTTAACATAAATTAAACATGTCGTTTCACATTGGAAGTCCATGTCTTGATTATTAGTTAAAATCTTTTTCAGATTACAAGGTTTCAGCTCATTTATACTTGACCCAAGGACATAATTGATGTAATTAACCTGCTTGCCAATTGTAACAATCCACCATTACCAAATAGGGACTAATTCTTAGTGCGACATTAGAAGTGGCAATCAGCAGCTTACAACTTTGTTGTACAATAAGATTAAGCAAGTGGTCAAGATATCAATAAACTAAGAGATAAAAATGAAAATCCACGATGAGATCGATAATGGAATCACAGAACTTTAGCTTGCGATTTCAAGACTTCAAACTATTGAGGGTGACAAATCTGACAATTACAACTGAATTACGATTGACAGTATTGACACATAGTTTAGCCCAACATTCACATTCAAAATCAAACACTAGAAAAGATCATACAAGTTTAAAAGTCATACACCAAAATTTAAGCACAAGTTTTCCTAAGTGAAGCTAATATATACACATGAAACGAGCACGGTATACCACATTTTATAAACCAATTCGATTCCGTATTCTTATTTAGTTATATAGGCGGCAATAACCATAGCAGCAGCCAGAAGTTGAGCTGATCTCCCATGAGGGTCTCCCGGCAAACAATAGAAGTATATAAAAGTCACAGCATGTCTTAGCCCCTGTATGACAAGTACACACAAGCTACTGAGATTATACTTAGTGATGAGATAGAAAAAAAGACAGGGAAGGGGTCACCCACTTACCTACTCATAACAGTCAAAGCGAGCCCCTTCATTTCATTCTGTACGACGTTTTCTGTTTTGCTCTGTTTGAATGTATGTGTAACATAACTAATTTAGTTAGATTATACGTGGTTTTCCAGTTTCCTCTATCCCTCTTCTCGTTCTATATATGGTTCTCTCTTAATCTGCGTCAGTCTCCTATGTTACATTCTTTCAAAAACAGAGGAAGTAGCATATCAGAATTAAAGCAAATTATCAAGAACAGTGCACCGAACCTGTGAAATACTTAAGAGATCCATTCCAACTATAAAGGTTCCCTGAGATCACAAAAGAGTGGTAAGCAACTGCAGAAGTATATGTCGGGAAAACGAGCAACAAATAATCACAATAACATGAAGAAACTATAAATTAAAGTACGAAAAAATTACACAAATCAACACCAAAATATTTTTACGTGGAGCTATTAGCACGGTCCTAAACTAGGGAAAAGCCACGGTCCAAACTCCAAGGACGAAAATTTAGTATAATATATTGGGAGTACAATTGTAACTACAACTACAACTACAACTACAACTACAACAATATTAGACACAATGTGTTCAAGATAATGTGTTAGTTGGTACCTCCACTAAGTAATCCTAAAACCCCTCTACACTATTATTGTGTTTACCTCACTTTTTACCACTAACTCCCTCTCACTCTTTGTGCTCTCATCTTGTAACACCATGTCACAGTGGAGCTATTAGCACAACATCACCGCAATCAATTAACACTGAAAACTATATCAGGAAGACTTTCGACGCAAGAAAACATCTTGCACCACCACTAGCACCACTCTTTTTGGTGGTGTACAAAACACTTGTACGCACTCACTTGAGGCCTCACATATTTGCCTCTCACCTCACTCGATGTCTTGCTACAGTCAAGTAAGCACACCCTCATGCCTCAACTTGTAAGTGTGAACTTGTATCACGGATTCAACACTCAATAAATGCATGTCATTAACACATGCTCCAAAGTCAAGGCTTAAAAGCCAATGCTATTTTGGTCTTCTTCACATTTTGTCTCCCAAAATGCAACCAACCAAATGAGAAAGAGGCAAAATCGTTAATCCCATGGCAATACCCACCGTCAATCCTTATTTGTTTCATTTTTCTTCTTTATATTGTTTCTCAACATTAGTAATTATTATTATTTGGTTATTTGGCATACGGGGGAGATACCCCAACAGTATGTGCATAGTGCATCCGAACATCTCAGCATGCGATGTTAATTTTTTTTAATAAGATGCTTTAAAACATTTGGGCTTCAGGGCTTGCACTTAGAATTGGGAGGTCTTACCAGTATCGTGACAGACACTGCTACCAGTATCGTAGCAGCCCTGGCAGGGACTGGAATGAGAATTTGAAACCAAACCTGTCCTGGAAAGAGGAGCATAACAAGAAACACAATGGAAATGACTGACCCATTTGCACCCTACAAGTGGCAAACCTTAACAAAATATTATACTTGTTGTAAGATAAAAAACAGAAACAGCTATGATTATGTTACTGTAAGTATGTTTATTATAAACCACAATGCCAGGACTGAATATTACAAGAAAGAGCGCATTACAGAGTGTCTCACCCAAAACTTACCAGAAGTGGATCCACGCCAGAAATCTCTTGATTCTGTAGATGGAAAATTCAATAAGTAACACTGTAAGGGAACCATTCACCATATTACTCCTTACTTTTTATGGTGAATTTGGAAAAATAAATACTGTAAATCTTTATAAAAGGAAAATCAAAGTTAATAGAATTCTTAGATTTTCACTTATTGGGTTAATTATAGTACATGGATATTAAAAAAAGAGTATACCCTTGTTGAAGATTTAGATTTGCTAATTTCCACAATTTAGAATTACATCTATGAACAATAGGACCCATAAGAAAAATGTGTGGGTGATCATAAGGGTCGGGTTGGCAAGTGGCAACCCCTACACAGAGAAAGATGAAAGAGTGACATAATTGCAATAAAGTGCTTCCATTTATTTTATTGTAAAAATAAGTGGGATTCGAACCAGAAAAGAAAGGAAAAGAGAGAAAGCGAGACAGCAAGAGAGAGGACACATTTCCATGAGGATAGCTAAAGTCTAGACTAGCATTTTGCAGCAAGAGAGACGACACATTTCCATGAGGCATACCTTAATTCCTTGCAGCAGCAACCTCAAGATAGATTGCACTAAATAGAACATGGATCCACTAATAGCCCCGGACATATACATAATCAGTAGAAACTCTGATGCAAACATCTTTCCAATCTGCAAAGACAATGACCTTTAGCTGCAAATAAAATTGAAACTGCTAATTCTTTTAGAAGCATAAACTCAGATGAGATATGACTAAAATCAATATCATAAAGATCATGGGATAAACCACCAAAAATAGGATCATGAGATATTAGTACAATTGAAACCATCAATCTATAACTGAAAAAACAAAGGCCCAAGCAAATATATACCTATCACACAATGGACAAAGTGATGAGATTGTGAACTTCAATTAAACACTTAGGCATAAATCATAGCAGTAGGGAGACTAACTAAATTAATATTCTCTGAATGCAAGACATAAATTTAGTCCAAAGCACTCAATGAATTGTATGTACCATCTAGTAGGTTCGGTTCATGGCTGCCAGCGATTTTGCAATGAACTTAATTAGATTTCTGAAGCATTCTGTATTAAGGTTCAACATGTTGTCTGAACCTGATCATCAGAAGTCAATTAGATTCCTATGTTTTATGCCAAGAGATTAAGCATCATTTATATTTTAGGGAGTGCGGGTGCTTTCAAAAGGCATAGTGATTCATCAATTCCTCCGTAAGCTAACTATCTAAGACTATAAAATTCAAATTGCTATTGCTAAGAGTCAGACGTCAGAAGGAAAGAATTGGTAACCTAACACGTACACAACATGCACAATTAAAAAGAAATCAGCAAGAACTTGGATTGTGCACATACTTCCACAGGATTAAGACACTGAAATTACACATAAGACGTCAAGAGTATATGGCAAACCTCCTACACCTGGGAAAAATACATTATCTGAAAATGAATGTAACAAATAAGAACTAAGAAGTAAGAAGCAAACATGTTTTCAAAAGCAACAACAAAACGATAGGAATTCACATGTGGCACACTGAGGTACAAAATAGAAGAAAACTATCACACAGTGAGAGCATACAAAAAGTTAAGTGAGATTGTCAACTTGCAAACATTCTAAGAAGCAGTAAGGTCAACAAGATTACAGAGCCGTGACTCTTACAAAGCCTCCAAAAAACAAGAGCCTGATCATAATCAGTCCAAAATGAATCGTGTCAAAGTGGCTGAATGCGGAAGTTAGCACTGTGTATATACGTCCACTTAGAAGGTTGTCCCATGAAAGCTTTATGCAAGGGCCAAAGATATAAAGAGGAAAAACGAATTAGGAACGTCATTGCAGTTACAATTTACTTAAGAGGTCATACCAAATACAAAATAATAAATAGACGATTAGCTGTAAGCCTGTAATTACAAGCAGAAAGCTGAGAATGCTGAAATTATGGTATTACTGTATTAGATTTGGTTGGGAAGACAAAACATTCTAATGCTCTAAATCTAGTATGCAAACACTAAGCAAAAACTTACTATAAATTGTCTATACATAAAATCTTGAGGTAGAACCTGCCACATTGTAAAAACAGCTGCATTGGAAAGATTAAACTACAAAGTACACTTTCTGTTGAATATCCTTGCCTCTCGAACCATTCTATCCTGCACACAAGCACAAGAGAAGTGAGGAAGAGCCACAATAAAGATCCATGCAAAAATATTCCTGAACTTTAAATTTACAATGGTCAATGGATATGAACAGGCAAAAAACCATGAATAATAAACAAACTAAAGCCACACGGAACGGACAATATGGGTTGGACTGTTGAGAAAGGGAAACTAAATTTGTAACCAAGCAGCCTTATTAATGTTAGGGAACAGTGGCCAAATTTCACTTCACTAGAACTAGACGATATATAAGAGCAAAGTGGATAAAGAAAGTCCACTAAGAGATAACCTAAGAAGGTAGTCCTAAAAGGAAAATCCCTCATATATTATGCAGTCCTTTGCGCCTGAATGTTTGTTGTAAGCTTAGAATTAATGAAGCATGCACTAATGTATTTATAGTTAACATAGTAAGCTTAGTATGATAATATTAGTAAACTCCAACAGCCAATTTTAGTTTTCCATGTACCTCTTAGATTGCATATAATGTACAAGGGTACCCTCAATAAAAAAAAAACTAAGAAGTACCAGGTAAATTTTTGAAAAAGAAAAGTACATCCAGATGAAAATCCCAACTCTTCTGTGTGTTTTTCTTATAAAATGACCCTAAGTTGTAAGGGGTTTATTCTATTAAACCACTCTTAAATGTATTCGTGATATAACCACCCCATCTCCAGAATTGCATTTCACCGCCACATGGGTATGATCCATATACAACCAAAAAAAATAGTAAATGTATTGTATAAGATTTCATCCCATGACCTTAAGTTTATATACTAAAGTCTTAACCACTAAACCAAATGATATTTGGTGATATCATATTAAAGTAAATTATTAATAATGAAAACTATAAGTACCCGGGACATAGCCCGAGCCTACAAACTAGTTGAGATTTGAAAAATCGGGCTACACGACTACACATAAATTGAAAATTTATTTCCAAGAACTAGACCAAGGGATATGAATTTGGAACTTCTAAAATATGAGACTTTTAGTTTACCACTAGTCTACCCAAATTTCTTTTGTAAATATTAAAAACAATATGATAAATTACAATTTAAGGCCCTTTGGTTCAGAGGCCCCGTGCGATCGGCCACCTTGCACGGGCCTAGAATCGCCCATGCTACACGGCAAAGACGAGAATAGATTTTGAATCCACCACGAAGTGGAGATGGGGAGACTAACATTTGCCTTTGCCCCACCCCGCCCCCATTGGCATCCCTACTCAAAATGTGAGTGACAAAGCAATACCTAATTTATATTTTGCCCAATTCAAATTCCACAACACCCAAAATAATTACTGAGCCTAGACGTCTGGTTTAAACTTTATACGGTGCACCATTGCACTTGAAAACAGTACTCGTACTCCGTAAATGAATTGTGCTTCTATAAGAAGTAATATAATTACCAATAATACCAGAATTATCACATAAAGTGAACATCTCATGTCATTAATAAACAAAATTTAACTCCACAAAAATAGACAAACATTAACCCCTAAAAATTTTGACAAAACAAATATCCCAAAAATTAGATAAATTAGAAATAAACCATGAATCCAAAATCATCAGTATAGTAAAGGCCACATTATAAACACGCAAGCATAGGATGATAGGAATAAGAAAAAAGATCAATTTTTTCAAATAACAACTAAAAATTATGACACTTTGCAAGATAACACCTCAATAAATTTTTTTTTAGTTGGGAAACACCTCAATCAAATTATTGTTTGTGGGGGTAATTTATTAACTTTTTTTTTAATTAAAAGAATAGCATGAAATGATTTATTACTGTAATTAAACCAATTAAAAAGACAAACAGAATATAATGCTCAAATTATAGTCATAGTCAACTTCATTAAATCATAAAAACACAAAATTCAAGTATATAAATGAAAGGGAAAAAAAATTACCACCCGAGGCCCCAAGGTAATTTTTTTTGAGTTGATGATAATTTAAGTTCCGAACAATTAGTAAGAAACCCAAATCCAGAACCCAAAAAACTTTTCTTGAAATGAGCACTTGAAACATAGTATTTGGAAATTGCATGGTTTAAGAGTAAAAACCCAGAATTTGGGGGGTTAATGATCAACGCCATTGATGAATAGGAGAGAGAAAGTGGGTGTTGTTCTTGTTGTTGGGTTTGAAAAGAGAATGAAAAGTCCTGTAATAATAGTGGGAATTTGAGTGTAAAAGTGAGAATGATTTGGGAAGTTTCTTTGAGAGGAATTTGAGTGAGAGTAAGTTGTTCATTTTGTTCTTCTGAAAAAATGGATTTTGATTTTGAGAAGTGATTTTTAAGATTATTTTGACATGATATTCTAACAGCTCATCTGCAATAACAACTACTGTACTACTAATCACCAGGGAAACTGGTATCATGCACAATACAGGCAAGAGATGCAACTGAATTTCGTTTATAGGGGCATTTTCGACATTTTTTTATTTATCAAAACAGGCAAGAGATGGTCAGGTACTCACTCATGTAAGACGTGAGCACAAATGGACATGGCTCCCCGTCTATATGAACATGATGCATGCGTTGAAATATTGATACTATAATAATTTTAAGATTATTCAAACAATTATTTTTGTTTTAGGAAAAATTAACACTATGAGTCTCAACTTTTGGCCATAATTTTTAAAAAAATGGTCTAAACTATTAATTAAAACGTCTGCACTATTAATTAAGTTGTGTAGGTCCCAACTATGAGGAGTCTGAACTATTAACTTTTACCAGGTTAACTCAACATTTTAACTCATAAACTAAACAATCTTCTTCTCTCCTTATAAATGTTTAGCTAAAATAATGTTCAATAATCTGGTGAATTTGACTTTAAGCCTTTTCTATCAAATCTCAACCATCTCCTTCTCTCCTTAGAAATGTCTAGCTTCCCTTGCGATTTTCTCATTTCCCCTTCTATCTTCCTCTGCGTATTTCCTTTGATTTATAGATGGGAAAAAATTTAGTGCTCTGGATCTCAATTCGAAAAGTGAAGCAACGATTCTCAATACTATTCTCATAGATGCGATATAGGCAGAACAAAGAACATCAAAGAATAGTGGAATTCCGGCATTTGTATTGAGTTGTGACAGAACTAGTGTTTAGGGTTAAATGTTTTTGTGTCTGTTCTATTCCTTCACAAACCGTTTAAATACAAAGAGAAATGATGGGCTAAAGAGAGGGGCCCAAAGAATAAAGAAATACAACAAAAATGGGCTAGACTAAATAAACACAAAACTATACAAAAATAAATATACAAAATAATCTCAACACCCCCCCTCAAGTGGGAGCATGCGGATCACAAATGCCCAACTTGCCAAGTAAGTAGCGAACTTGACGGGTCCCCAATGCCTTAGTGAAGATTTCGGCAAGCTGTTCATGCGTTGAAACATGAGAGGTGCTGATAAGACCATCCTGAACGGTGTCGCGAACAAAATGACAGTCCACCTCAATGTGTTTGGTGCGTTCATGGAATACCGGATTCTGAGCGATGTGAAGCGCAGACTGACTATCACAAAATAAGCGCATGGCTCGAGGATGAGCAACACCAAGGATCAAAAGAAGACCCTTAAGCCATTTCAATTCAGAGGTAGCGGCAGCCATAGACCGATATTCAGCTTCAGCAGACGAGCGAGACACTGTATGCTGTTTCTTGGTTTTCCAGGAGACCGGGGAACAACCAAGAAACACGAGCCAACCAGTAAGAGATCGACGAGTCAAAGGGCAACTGGCCCAGTCAGAGTCACACCAAGCAGAAAGAGATAGGTCACACTGGGAACTAAGAAGAATACCTTGCCCGGGAGAGCCTTTGAGATAACGAACAACACGAAGAGCAGCGTCCCAATGATCACTACACGGGGCATGCATGAACTGAGCAAGTATGTGCACATCATAAGCCAAATCCGGTCTAGTGAACGATAAATAGATGAGACAACCGACAAGATGACGATAAGGCTCAGGATCATCCAGAGGAGCACCCGTAGCGAGAGCAAGAAAATGATTATGAGGCATAGGAACACTAGCTGGTTTGGCCCCCAGGAGACCAGCTTCAGCAACAATATCCAAAGTGTACTTGCGTTGACATAGAAACAAACCAGCAGCACTTCGAGCGATTTCGATACCCAAGAAATACTTGAGAACTCCCAAGTCCTTCATATGAAAACAAGCGCTCAAATACTCTTTGAAAGCAACCAGAGCAGAAGAATCATTGCCAGAAATGATGAGATCATCAACATAAACAAGCACATTAAGCTGAACAGGACCGTGGGTAAAAGTGAATAAGGAATAGTCTGAGTAAGACTTACGAAAACCATAAGTCTTCAGTGAAGTAGCAAGCTTGGCAAACCAGCATCGCGGAGCCTGACGTAAGCCATATAAAGATTTTTTCAGGCGACAGACCATTCCCGGAGAGCTAGGAGTGAAACCTGTAACGCCCCGACTTCCTTGCATCCTTATTAAGTTAATTAATCAAGATTAACAGCGGAAGACTTAGCTTAGTCGGCGCGTTACCGCCGTACTTTCCACTAGGGGAAAATACAAGGCGACCTTTAACATTAACTTACATGGACATTACTTTGATTTGACACTCTTTAAAGTAACACTTTAATAATAGATTAACATTTTCTAGAAATTTCGGCAGAGTTTCCTTTGTAAATTGGACAACCCAAAATGGGAAAACGCTTGAAAAACCTGTTACAATAAAATATTTCCAAATCCATAACTCAACGCTTTCGCGGAGTAGAAGCTAAAGAGAATCAGCAGCACTATTGCTCAACCAGAACTAGAAATAAAACTAATTAAACCATTACTTATTAACTAATACAAAGTGGAACGTCCTCGCCTCAAAAGAAACATAAAACAATCATAGCTGAGCTCTTAGTACGTAACTGCCTCTATCTTGGAGAAGATGCTCCAGAACTTCAACCTGAAACTATTGTAACACTGCCACCCACCAAGTGACAGGCCACAGTAGTGACAAAACAAAACATTGACAGACACATCAGCACAATGCTGAGTACTAACCCATAAAACATTCTTAAAACATGCTTTGGTGTCTACGACTCTCACGTAATCAACATGTTCACATTGTTCATCACAACATTACCATAACATAACAACATTCACTTTATTCATAGTCTTTCATGACTTATATGTTCTCACAGATATCATAGCAGAGTCGTAACATCATCATAGTTCTCTCTTATCAAAGCGGAAAACATACTTTCATATCATTAGACAATAAACATTCATAACATATACTTTAAGTCATACAGGATATCATAAATCATCATCATCTTTCATTTACTTAACTAGTATTGATCGTACTATCGTAATAACATAGTTATTTTATAGCATTCGTTCATAAACATCACTAATCATCATATTCATAAAACATTCCATATTTCCTAATCCAATCGTCGATAACATAATGGGTGAAATCATAAAACATAATCGCAATCATGATCATACTTCCGTAACATCAAAGTCATCATACTACATAGCATTAAATCATTTAATACGTCATCTATATAGCATATATTTCATATCATATCATAAGTTTCATCATAACTTTCCACCTTACTTAATTCATATTAGTAACTTGATTAACATCCGAGCTTTATAAAACAAGAAAGAGCATGCATTTAGTAAAGAGAAGAGCAACATAAATCCTTGTATAACATATCATATCGGTTCATATCATATCATAAGCTTCATCATTATCTTTTCATTTACTTAATCATTTTGGTATCTTGGCGAATACGACAGAAGGTATGCCACGGAGAACCTTAGTTCGCCAACAGAAGGGGCAAACCGACTGCAGGTGCCACGGGAGACTTTCGTCGCCCAACAGAAGGTGGCTTGCCACGGGAGATTTTCATCGCCCAACAGAAGGTGGCATAACAGAATACGGGTGCCACGGGAGATTATTATCCCCCAACAGAAGGTGACATAGCCGTATGCGGGTGTCACGGAAGACTATGTCCCCCAACAGAAGGTGACAAGAACCGCCGGGATGGAACATGCACGACCAACATAAAATGCCACGGGAGACTTTCGTCGCCCAACAGAAGGTGGCATGCCACGGGAGACTTTCATCCCCCAACAGAAGGTGGCTAGAACACGGGTGCCACGGGAGATTTTCATCCCCCAACAGAAGGTGACAACACCGCCAGAATGGAACGTGCATGACCAACAGAAGAATACTCAGCCAAGAACCATCTTTCACTTAGCTTTATCATGTTTCGTTGCTTTTACGCACCACAATTACATTACATAACCGTAATCGCAATCATGATACGTAATCATCATCATAACGTAACCATAATTACATTACATCATCGTAATCATAATCATGGAAAGTAATCATATGCACGACATATTCATAATCATGTTCATAACATATACTTTTGCATAATTAGGTATTCAGAAGCATATCTCATAACTTAAAGTACCTTTCAAAATACATAACAGAAGCATATCTGAAGCATAACAGATACATAGCAGAAGCATAGTAGTCCTTTCGTATTTTACATCGTTTATGAACCATTCATGCTCTCAGATTATTTCGGAATTTAAAAGTATACTTTGGCATATTCTGAATACATAAACATATATCATAGTAAACATCTCATAACTCGTCTATGTCTGAATACATAAACATATATCATAGTAAACATCTCATAACTCGTCTATCATAAGAACAAGAGTCATCTTTTCACACATTTCAATCACTTGGGAAATAGTAGGCATACTTATTTCATACTCCTTCATATCCATATTAATAAGCTTATTAGCGATATAATTCACATAATCGACTATGGTCATTTAAACACAATTCAACTTTAAATAGTTCTCACAATAGTCCAGGTGTTACATTTTTCTTAGCATTTCAACTTACTATAATAGAGTGATAAACCCGATCACATAGTTACCAATAATCCATCGTTAGTAACTATAACACACCATAAATTAGTCTAAATTCCATAAATAGTACAGTTTTAAGCCACTAAAATGTCATAATTCACAAATATAAGTTTACTAGGAAATCAATAGAATGATTTCTAAAACATCAAGTACTACTGTTATTATAGTTCACCTAAATCAGTTCCATCAACTCAATCAATTTCATCAACCAACTCCAAATTCATCCAAGATTAATATTAACCAAATCTTACCATAAATTCAAGTGATATCATAAAGAAATTAGCATGCTTGTGACACTTACAATAACACAATAAATCAAAACATCAATATTTAGTACCCAAACTTCAAAATTCAAAATCAACACCATCATCATACTTTTTCAATCATATTATCAGAGCTAATTTCTCTGTGTGCTAATTTCTCTGTGCATTTGAAATTTGTAAGAATCAATCATTGAAATCAAATGAAGAAGAGAAGGGGTGTAGTACCAACAACAAGGGCAGTGGAGGGATGCGACAAAGCATCGCCGGCAACAACCAGCGACAACCACCTCAGTCAGGCGGCAGAACGCCATGGTGGCGGTAGACAGCGCACAGCGCCGACAAGGACTGCGTGCAGCAGCAGCACCGAACGGAGGAGAGAGAGACACGAGCAGGGGCTACTTGAGCAGCGACGAACAAGGGAGCCCGAACAACAGCAGCAGCACCGTGCGAGTAGGGGAGAAGAGAGAGGGCTGGGGAAACTCCGGCGAGCTCGGGAACGCCGGTGGAGCGCAGGCAAAGCAGCGAGGGGAGAGAGAGATCGGGGAAGAGGAGAGAGAAAGCTTGGGGGTTTGGGGTTTTGGGATTTTTCCACGGGAGAGAGAAAGAAATAAATGGGGTTGGGGTTTCTTTGGGTGAGAGAAAATGACAGAGAGAGAGAGAGGATTTGGGGTTTTGTTTCCCAACTTAACCGACCAACATAAATGGAAGGAAGGAAAACTGACTTGGGTTTCCTATTTGGGACAAATACCGCTCAAATAGTCGCACATAAAACCAAAAACAATTTTATAATAATTATATGAAATTAAACAAATGAATATATTACAAACACGACAAATAATAATCATACTCCAACCCAAGTAAAATGAGCATATTCGAAATATAATTAATTTAGTAATTATAATTAACGCTAAATAAAATACGCTTAAGAATCGGGGTATTACAAAACCAGGAGGTAACTTCATGTAGACCTCATCATCAAGATCTCCATGAAGAAAGGCATTGTGAACATCCATCTGATGCAGTTCCCAATTTTTAGCTGCAGCAACAGCAAGAAAGGCACGAACAGTAACCATTTTCGCCACGGGAGCGAAAGTCTCATGATAATCCGGCCGCAACCCGATGATTGCCCAAAGTAACAAGACGGGCCTTCGGGCGCTCAACGATCCGTCGAAATTGTACTTGATCTTGTAGACCCACTTGCACCCTAGTGCCTTTTTACCGGGAGGGAGGTCTTCCATAACCCACGTGCCATTATCCTCCAAAGCACGAATTTCTTTGGCTATAGCCTCACGCCATCCCTCATCATGCATGGCTTCTTTGAAAGAGCGGGGTTCAACCCCCTCGAGAACCGCTGCAAGAAAAATACGATGTCTGGCAGAAAATTTGTCACAATTCACAAAATGTACTAAAGGATAAGGAGTACCTGGGGAACTGGAAGAAGACGAGGAGGCGGGAGAGGGACTCACACTACTCGCAGCATTACTCACAAAGTCGCAGAGCAAGACCGAAGATTTCTTTTCCCGAAAGCCACGACCCAACTTTGGAACCACAGTAGAAGAGCAGGCCCCTGGATCCAACAACAAATCACGGGTAGCAGGAGGCCCAGAACTCGTGGGCTCAGACGACCCACCATGCGGGAGATCAGAACCCGCACCAGTTGGGCCGCTCAACACAGCAGCAGGTGACACCGCACCAGCTGGGTCACCCAACCCAGCAGCGGGGACTTCAAGTGTGGGCTCAGAAGACCCATGGACACTCGGGGGCTCAGAAGGCCCACTGACAGCCACGTCCAACTCAGGAGTAGAAGCCCTCTCAACATCATTAAGAGCTTCATCCAAAATATCATCAAAGCCCAAAGAGCTATAATTATGAGCAATATCCCCCAAGGTAGAAGTAAGAGTTTCGAACGGAAAATCATTCTCATAAAAAATGACATCACGTGACACAAAGAACTCTTCTGTGTCCAAATCAAAAAGTCTCCACCCCTTTTGCCCATTAGGATAGCCAACAAATATACACTTTCGGTCCCGAGGCGCGAACTTGTTAACCTTGGCCCGTTGGTTATGAGCAAAGCAAAGACAACCAAAAACTCGCATCTCATCATACATGGGTACCTTCCCGCACAACAACTCATATGGTGTTTTATTTCCAAGTAAGCCCGAGGGCGTGCGATTAATTAAATAAACAGCACCAAAAATACACTCACCCCAAAAACGAATTGGAAGATTAGCTTGAAACATTAAGACACGACCAACATTAAGAATATGTTGGTGTTTACGTTCCACACGACCATTTTGTTGAGGGGTCCCAACACAGGACGTTTGAAACAAAATGCCATTTGCTACAAAATAATCTGACATGCATGTGAATTCAGTCCCATTATCAGTGCGGACAATTTTAACTTGCGTTTCAAATTGCCGCTCAACCATAGCCAAACAAGAGCAAAACACCTTATGAACTTCACTTTTAGCACGCAATAAATAAACCCAAACAGCTCGGAAAAAATCATCCACAATGGTCAAAAAATATATAGCATCACAAGAAGAAGGAGTACGATTAGGGCCCCACAAATCACAATGTATAAGTTCAAAAACACGACTTGCTTTATGGTCACTAATAGGAAAACTAGCACGAGTTGTCTTAGCTAAAGGACAAGCAACACACGCTTTATTCACACACTTTTGGCCAGAATTACAGCTAACAGCAGGAACTAACTTGAGAACTCTATCTGAAGGATGGCCCAATCTCCGATGCCATAAATCAAAATCTCCCAATCCAGATGCAGTGACCAACTGAATACTCGGAATACTGCGGAAGAAGTAGAGTCCATCCCGTCTCTCACCCGCTCCAATCAGGTCCCCGAAAGTTGGTCCTGTATAGCACATAAATCATTAGTGAATCGGACAAAACACTTGGAGTCATCGATCAATTGTGTGACGGAGATTAAGTTGCAAGTCAAATGTGGCACACATAATACATTTTTTAAAAACATGATCCTTAGACAAGTACACATTCCAGATTAGGCTAGCTACAACCCACTGCCCATTAGGCAGCCCCACCGTCCAATTATCAACAATACGAAAGTCAATGAGAAAGTCAGCATTACCCGTAACATGGTGAGAAGCCCCGGTGTCAATTATCCAGGACGAAGAATAAGACTTACCAGTCATACGATCGACGGTCTTGGCATCGGTATTAATCATGTTAATAAGTGCTTGCACTTGTTCGGGTTTGAGCTCACCCAACGGGCTACTAGTTCCTGCCTTCACGCCATCATCAGTCACGGCGTGTGCAAAGGAAGACTTCAACAATTGGAGTCATCGATCAATTGTGTGACGGAGATTAAGTTGCAAGTCAAATGTGGCACACATAATACATTTTTTAAAACAAGATCCTTAGACAAGTACACATTCCCGATTAGGCTAGCTACAACCCGCTGCCCATTAGGCAGCCCCACCGTCCAATTATCAACAATACGAAAGTCAATGAGAAAGTCAGCATTACCCGTAACATGGTGAGAAGCCCCGGTGTCAATTATCCAGGACGAAGAATAAGACTTACCAGTCACACGATCGACGGTCTTGGCATCGGTATTAATCATGTTAATAAGTGCTTGCACTTGTTCGGGTTTGAGCTCACCCAACGGGCTACTAGTTCCTGCCTTCACGCCATCATCAGTCACGGCGTGTGCAAAGGAAGACAACCTGCCACCACCACCAGAGGTGTGGTCACTGTTGCTGCCACCACCAAGCACGGGTGTTTGTCATCCACGTGTGGGCTGCTGTCCCTTCCCACTTCGGTTGCGGTCTGCCCACCAATCTGGGTAACCATATAACTTGAAACAAGAGCCTACCTCATGCCCTTTCTGTTTACAATGGCTGCACAGCAGCTTGCCTTTGTCAAAATGATCATTCCGCCCACTAGGACGTTCCGCACGCACAGCAAAAGCATGCGAGTCATCCTGCAGCGCCTTCCCCCTTGCGATGTCTCGTGATTTTTCCTCTTGAAGTAGTGCTTGATATGCTCTATCAAGGGTGACGGGTGGTGATTGTGAAAGAAGATTAGAACGAACAGCAGTATAGTAGTCATCATCAACACCAATAAGAAATTGATGGAGTTTTTCCTCTTCTCGATCAAGGGCATATTTTCCCCCCACATCGCAAGTACAACGTCCGCAACTACACGCATGAAGCGGTTTCAAACGGCTCAACTCATCATAGAGAGACATGAGTCGATTAAAGTAGTCATCAACACTCATGCCCTTAGTCTGCCTACACCCAACAATGTCACTCCGCAATTGTTGGAGCCTCGGTCCATTCGCTACACAATAGCGCCTTTCAAGATAATCCCACAGAGGTTTCGCCTCAACATGATACGGGATAGAAGCAGCGATTTTTCCGTCAATACTACGAAGTATCCATGAAACCACCATGGAATTCACCGTTTCCCAGTTAAGGAGTTTCCCCGTCTCAGTCGGTTTGTTGATCGTTCCGTCAACAAAGACAAATTTTCGTCGAGCTTTTAAAGAGAGCGTTATTGCTCTAGCCCATGCTACATAATTCTCACCCGTTAGAGTGACATGAGTAATCATATTTCCGGGCTGATCTCCAGATCCGAGGTAATACGGCGACGCTACGTCGATCTTCTCTTCGCCAGTCATGATGTAACAACTGCCTGCAACGCTGGTGCTGCTTCTTTATTTCTCACCAATAATTGTCAAGGTTAAGAATACCGGTTTCGTAGGATAACAATGGAGTCCGAAAAAAAATCTGGTCAGTTGGTTCACCGAGCGCGTTGCTCTGATACCATGACAGAACTAGTGTTTAGGGTTAAATGTTTTTGTGTCTGTTCTATTCCTTCACAAACCGTTTAAATACAAAGAGAAATGATGGGCTAAAGAGAGGGGTCCAAAGAATAAAGAAATACAACAAAAATGGGCTAGACTAAATAAACACAAAACTATACAAAAATAAATATACAAAATAATCTCAACAAGTTGACTCAAGCGATTCTCAATAACTCAACAACCCATAATTCAACAACCACAAATCATTGAGACCCAAATTTTTTCCTACCTGGGGTTGACCCATAAAAAAAACAAAAAAATTAAACTAAACAATCAATTTCTTCAAAATTAAACTGAAAATTCCAAAAAATAATTACCAGATTTTTCAATAAAATTGAAGTTTTTGGATCTGAGTAAGTGATTTTAACTCTTGTAGTTGTGTTTTGAGCACACTAATCATCCCCTTCATTTGAGATTTACCAGAGTCAAGAACGCGGCCAACGATTCAAGGTGCTCTAATTTTAATGTTCGTTGTTTTATTTTAGTTAATTGCAATTTTCTGGTTGCTAATGATGGTTAGTTCTTGAATGCTACAGGAAGAGAAAATCAACATTTGCTTTCAATAGCGTTATCTTCATGTGCTTTGTATCTTCCACAACTTTGTGAAATTTATAGACGTATTAGTTGTAATCCGTAGATGGTGCACATGTCCGTATGGTGAGGAAGGTGCGCACATGTACATGTCTAACAAGTCAAATGTACATGAATAATAAGTCAAATGAACACATGTACACGGCTAACAAGCCAATGAACATATGTATATATCTGTTAGTATATGTTCATTGATATTGGTCTTTATGTTCATAACATAGTGCTTGATGTTCATCGTGCGCACCTTCTTCATCATACAGACGTGTGCACCTACTAATTTGCACATTAATTGTCGTCCTACTTCCAAGAAAAAAATTCTTCAAATGACAGAGAGAGAAAGAGGAAAGTGCATAACAGAGTAAAAGAAAAAAAAAATGAGAAATTGAAACTAGATGCATGTAGGTGAAAGGAGGAAGATGGACAGGGAGGAGTTAATTTTATAGGGGAAAGTGGGTCTGTTAATGGGTTATAAAATATAAATTGAAAATGGGACCCATGATTCAAGAGTCTTTGACTTGTTAAGCCCTTAGTAAGTCACTAAGGCCTACCAAAAGTTAATCTCCCAAGGTAGGGACCTACACAGGTTAATTAATAGTTCAAACCTTTCAAAATTATGGTAAAAAATTGAGACCCTTAGTGTCAATTTTTCCTTTGATTTATTATACTTTGAATTAGACAACCTTTTACAAGTATAACCAGTATTTAGGTCTGAGTTATGCCCCGGGTAATTATAATTTTCATTTATTAGTATTTTACTTTAAAATTATAACACCAAACATTACTAAGTTTAGTGGTTAAGACTTTAGTATACAATCCTGAAATCATGGGTTTAAATCTTATAGCATATATTTTCTAATTTTTTTTTATTGTATGTAGAGTATATGAAGTCAACGCTCTTAAGCGACACGTGGCACAGTTCTTTGTTTAGGAATGTATTTTAATATATTAGGTTCTGTTCTGTTCAACTCAGAAAAAATAAGATAAGATAAGATAAGATAAGTTCAGATCAGATAAGATATAAGATAAGATAAGATAAGATAATGGTTTATCTTCACTCATTTCAGAAAAAATAAGATAAAATAAGATAATATCAGATAAGATAAGATAAGATAAGACAGAATAAGTTGAATTAAACGGACCCTCGGTATAGATGTAAAATCATGTACTTTATATTTGAAAACCGGATAATCGATAAAGTGAATCAAATATGATCATATAAGTTAAACATAATTTATTTGAATTAGTTAAGATTTACACAACTTTGATTTCCATTGCAGTAGAACATAGCTTATTTCTAAATAAGCTTATCCATATCAAAATCATCGAATAGTTGATGTCATAAAAAGCCAACAAAATTAGTTTCCAAGTTGGAGAAAAAATGGGTGCATATAAATTGAGAAAAACACAGATTGGGGAACCTAAAAGGCTAATGGAAAACTAAAAATGTAGATCATTCAAATGAGAAAGAGACGGGCAATAAGGAAAATTATCATTGTGGGTACTTCAAAGTTCAAATTTGGCAAAATATCATTTTGGGTACCCCAGGTTTCAATAAAAACAATTTGAGTACATGACGTTTGCCAATAGGTTGAATTTAGCCATTTAGTTACCTGAGGTTTGCAAATAGATAGGTTCAAGGTAGTACCTCCACACTAACGGTTTAACTTGCCGTTAATTGTGGCCCACTACGTAAAATAATTAATGATCATAATCTATTAAAAAAATCTGACGGCTAATTATTCTCAGCAAAAATAGGCAAAATTTTACCGCAAATATGTAGATGCACCCAGGTGCATGTAGCTCTTCATGCACCTGGCATCCAACGATCGTAAATATGTAGATGCACCCAGGTGCATGTAGCTCTTCATGCACCTGGCATCCAACGACCTCGTTCTAGAGTTTTTAGGATTTCAAATCATATATATTTTTTTTTTTTTTTTTTTTGAAAGAGAAATTTCATTAAATGAAGGCCAAACGGCATCTACAATAAGTATTAAAGAAAAACAAGATATAATCACACAAGATCAAATCAAATTCGTCTTCGAAGAAACTACAATGAACCAGATCGAGCAATACAGCGCAGCCCTTGTATTCTTTCGAATCACGCAACTATTGATGGGGAAGTCTATCATTCGACATAGTTTGGGAAGAAAATTCTTGATTTAACCGGAGTTGACCGCATCCGAATTTCCAATACTTCGATGTTGATGGTCTTGAACTTCAACCAATAGGAACAATCTCTCATACCAATTTTTAAACTTCCACGTGGGAAGAGACTAAAACTAAACTCCAAACTCCCATAAGAGGAGAGAAAGAACCCAAAAATTGGGTAGAAAACTCTCAAAAAGAGAGAGAATGGAATATTATTAATAACAAAAACAATTAAAACTAGAAGAAAAAAGAAGAATTGGGGGCTTACCACCATCGAAAGGATGATGTTAGCCCCAAACTAAAAGAAAAAATTAGGGTTTTTTTGGAGGAAGAGGAGAGAGGGGAGAGGAGGAGGCTAGGGTTAAATTCCCTAGTTCGAAATTTATTATATATATATATATATATATTTTTTTTTTTTCTATATTTATTTTATTTAAAAAAAGCTGTTGTTGCCGCACTGATCCCCTCACGAAATCTCACTAGTTGCAATTTGCAAATCTTGCAATTTTATGCAAGTTTCGGTTTATATCACTAGTTTCCTTTTTTTTTTAGTTTTTTTTATAAGGTTTTATTTGATTGATCCCCCTAATTTGTATCAGATTTTTTGGCTTATTATTTATATGTATACCTAAATTTAATGTCCTTTCAAAGTATATGCTCTGTTTGCTTAGAAAATATGTTGTTCTAATTTAATTAGGTGTTCTTTTACATTTATTTTACTTTTCATTATAAACTATGTTCTTTTTATAAATGAGATAATTTTGAACTATATGCGTCAGATGTTTGCTTATTGAATAACTAGCATTTTTTACACGCTATGCGTGCATGACATATTAACGTTTTTTCTCAATTAGTTATAACAATCGTCAGTGTTACAAAAAGTTTGACTCGAATAAACAGTTATAATTATTTTAAATTTTTTATATATATTTTTCTTAAAATAATATTTCGTTGGTTTTTTTAGTTATTTGTTTATCATTATTCAAATATAGTATTGAGAGAATGACATATAAAGCAGAAGAAAGCTTGTGCTCAAATAAAGTGGAATAATTTGTGTATCACGTTCAATCGTTGAATATTAATAAAGTGGAAGAGTTTGATTTATATAATAGTAATTACTGAACGATAATCAACATTTAGATTTTAAAATATTATTAGTATAACTATTAATAAGAAATTCAAGTTTTTATTTTCCTTCTGATTGTGTCAATCAAGTTACATTGTCAATTTAATTTTTAGGCTTTCACACATATGTAAGAATAGAAAATCATTCTCCTTACTTTAATATTTTATTAATATTTCAAATTCAATTCCATTGTTAACTTATATGGCAAGTAGGATGAAGAAATTATTATTTAATATGTATGGCAATTTAAATTCATTAAGGGTATATAAGACTTTTTGTAAGGGGATAACATCTTCCTCCCCCTTTACTTATATACTAGAGATAATGGTTAAGCTTGGTTTTTTTTCTCAAAAAAAAAAAAAAAAAAAAAAAAATTGAATTACGTGTTCCTTATTACCAGGATTGTATGTTCTTTTGATGTAGTTAGATATGTTTTTCCACTTTTTTCTATTATGAGTTTATGACATATACATGTTCTTTTTATAAAATGATATAATTTTAAACTATGTGTTCTTTTTACCTTGAAAATATGTTCTTTTTGATATAATTAGGTATGTTCTTTTCCCCTTATAAAAAAAGATCCTCTTCTTTTTTTCAATTATGACCTATGTTTTTTATTTTATGAAATGAGATAATTTTACATTACGTGTTCTTTTTACCTAGAAAATATGTTCTTTTAGTGTATTTAGGTATGTTCTTGTTCCCCTAAAAAAAAGGTATGTTCTTTTACATTTATTTTATTTTTAATTATAGCCTATGTTCTTACTATAGAATGAGATATTTGAATTACGTGTTCTTTTTACATAGACAATATTTTCTTTGGATGTAATTAGGTATGTCCTTTTACTTCTTTTTCTTTTTATAACCTATGTTCTTTTTATGAAATGAGATAATTTTGAACTATGTGTTCTTTTTACCTAAAATATATATTATATCATGTGTTCTTTTTATGAAATGAGATAATTTTAAAGTATGGGTTCTTTTTACCTATAAAATGTGTTATTTTAATTTAATTAAGTTTCTTTTGCTCTATTTTTTTTCATCATATGCTTGTTTTTGCTTCAAACCTTTGGATATTTTGGAAAGAGAAAATAAATTTACCCAAGGTAAAATAAATTAACGGCAAAGTAGTTGGTACAGGAAACTAATCGCTTGTTTTTCTAAAAAAGGAAACTTATCTCCTATTTTAGTGGGGGAGAAGTCAGCTGCTAGCTTGCTTGATTCCAGCGTGTACATTGGATAATTAATCCATGTTCCAATCTTTTGTGACTAGTAAACTTTCCTTGTGTTGTTTTGCTCAACGTCTGCTGTCGTTTTGATCCAGGTGCACAAGGGGTGTGCACCGGTCCAAAACCGGACCGGACCGGACCGGTTGGACCGGTGGACCGGAATCCAAAATTTTTTTGGACCGGGTCCGGACCGGAAAAATTCCGGTCCGGTCCGGTTTTCGACCGGTTGGACCGGAATTTATATTTTTTTATAAAAAAAAACTTTTTCTTAGATTTAAATATATTTATAAATTCAATATATTAAAATATAATAATTTTAAAAGCAATAATCTTAAAGGCAATAAATATGAGGTTTTAACTTTCTAACTTTTTAAGTTTTAAACCTTTTTTTTTAACCTTTAAACTTTTTTTTTTATAAAAAAAACATGAATTCCGGTCCGCCGGTCCGGACCGGAAAATTCCGGGTTTGGACCGGACCGGACCGGAAACCCGGAATCCCAACTTTTCATGGACCGGGGACCGGACCGGAAAATTCCGGTCCGGTCCATTCCGGTCCGGTCCGGTTCCGGTCCGAATTCCGGTCCCGGTCCAAAAGTGCACACCCCTACAGCTCAATGTGCACCTGGGTGCACTGTTCACGGATTGAACTAAGTGTATTTTTATTGAACTAAACTTATTAATTCTGAACTGAACTTCTATTTTACTAAACTGAACTTATTTATAATAAACTGAATTTATTTTTGTTGAGTTCCTTAATAATTATTAAGGATTGAAGCTAATTTTTACCCAAAAATTCAAGAAAATGTCTGTATTTCTCTAGAAATTTGAAAAGTATCTAAGTTTTTTTTTACTGAACTAACAATTGCAAATATTTTTTTTCTCATTATTCATCTCCGATTATAACAATTGTAAATTTTAAGAATGAATATGAGTACATGAATTGCTTGTGTTATCCTTGAAGGCTAAGAAATGTAGATATTTTTTTTTTGGAGGGGCCCCTTTTGGGAACCCCGTGGTAAGAATAATTTCCTCTAGGCTGCCCTCGCACAGGGTCACTCACCCAGTGGCCTAACAAGCCCCAATCACCCCCCTACCCCCCATAACATTGAAATTTTTGCTTCTACCAAAATTTGAACCTTTGTCTCCCATGTGGGAGATAGGAAGCCATACCATTGGACCCAAGGGTCCTTGGTAGGCTACGAAATGTAGATTTTTGTTATAAAGGTAAGAAAAATAAAATTTAGGAGACCCTCCTCGCTAGGAGAACACCTAAAATGTCATTTACAAGGATTTTATGGAGCGTAGAAGTAGTACAATGCTCAATTATGAATCAAGATTGAACTAAGTGTACCGACGTTAGCTATTCAATCAGTAGCCTTGTTTGCTTGTCGATATATGTGTTGAATGCGATAAGAAACGAAGCGACGAAGAAGGGCTTGAATATCTTCTATAATGAGTTGAATTTGCCAAGGAGCTTTCTAAATGTTGTTGACTGCATTGATCATTAAAAGATTATCACCTTCGATATGAATACTACGAAATGTAGATGAGAGGAAGGTAAATAATGAAATACAGAGTAAAAAGTATAAATTTTTATAAGTTTTTTTTAAAAATAAAATAATATTTGTCATTAGGTTGATTTGTTTTTAAAGTTGGCCAAACTTAAGGGTAAGTTTACATTTTTAGTAGAGGTACCTAAATTGAACCCATTGGTAAACATCAGGTATCCAAATTGATATTAATGAAACCAAAATGATATTTGTCAAACCTCAGGTACCCAAAATGATAATTTTCCAAAAAATAAATAAAGAGGAAATGAAATGTCAAATTAATAATGAAAGGAAACAATGTTCATAATTAGCTTTAGATTGTCTAAAATGTCCCTATTTAATTTTCTTGCTATATGTAATATTACTAATATAGTCCTGTATCAGATAACACCTTATTAACATAAAATTCATTGAAAAATTGATAGTAAAACAACCCAAGTAACTGTAATTGAGAAAGAAAAACAAAAGTAATAATCTAGACAGTAAGTCACGGGAGTTGAAAATTGATAGTAAAACAACCCCAAAAAAGGCTTGAACATGCCCGCTGCTAGCATCTCCAAGTCTTTGAAATTTGAACAGTTACATTTACATATATGCAAACCTGAAGCAGCATTATAAAGAGAAGGTAGTAGATAGACAAAGCAATATTCTAGTACATTTTAGTACCAACTTCCAAACATTACTGGTGCAAAAGGGCAAAAAAGGTGGACATACGAAGAAAAGGGAGAAAAGAAGGACCATCTCCTACAAAAGATACAAATCATTCGTATCAACAAAAAAGCAAATGTAGAACATGCCTAGACCTTTTCCTTGGAAGTGAATCTTCCCATGAAATCAAACTTCCCAAATCCCATGGGAACTTAATTTCCACATGAACCAAATTACTCCTTAGCTTGGGAGTAATTCTTTATGGGCCGGGGATGATAATGGAATTAGATAAGTAATTGTTGAATGGTCTTTTGATTAATTGGTTTGAAAGGGGGCATTTCACGATTCTCGGAGTTATTAAAGGTTAAAGTTTAATTCTTAATTCACTGCATAAGAAATTTTAGAGAAGCTTGAAAAAAGAAATTTCTAAGGTCTTACTTAAGCCTTGAGTTTCATCTTGAAATCTGATGTAGTGATTAAGAAAATTTTAGATTATATTTAGGGTTACGAAAGTGTTATACATAAACTAGTGAATTAAGAGTCCAGCCAAGTGAGATCAGTTAGAAGTAACATATCTCATGAAACAGCAAATCACAGTCTTGCTAATTTAGTGATTAAATGACCTTAATGTTGCAGGATCATTGCAACATTGATCAATAGTTTGAGTTCATGAAAAGCTTGGGACACTCTTGTTTGGTTCATACAGAAATACCCTTAACACAATAATGTTCATATAATTAAGTAGGCAAACTTTTAATTTTCCCTTAACAAAAGTACATAAATATTAGTATATTATAATTATAACCTCCTATTTGATCAAACCGACAATTGAAAAGTGTTCCTTTCTACTTCTTTAATTAGCCCTCACCTTGTAGCAATGCTCAACCTCAAATTATTGCATCATCATCTTCATTCGCTACCTGCAAACTCATAATTAGCTAGTGTGTCCTTGATCATCATCATCATCATCTGCTATTTGCATTTTGCAATCTCGTAGCTCGTGTTTTCTTCGATCATCAACGGCCTGCAAATCCAATAATATTTTCTATGTTAGAGCTAGCAAACGTGTCTTAGTTGTATCTACCCCGATCCGTGTTGGAATCAGAGGTTAATGACTCGATTGACATTCACCGTACGTAATCAGGGAAACTTAATAAACATGTTGAGCACCCTCAACTGTAATTAACTAACTCATTTATTAAACAAGTCAATTGACTCTTAGTCTAGTTTATCGATTAACTCATCTCTTTACGATATTCAGGCACACAAGATTCAAATTCAACAAACAAATAACATAACACATATCAAAAGTAAGAAAAAACTTTGAATTATTACAACTCACACTAATAATACTGATGATATACTTCAAGGGTTCGTTTAGTGTTTAAAAGTTCCTTATTAATACAAATGATAAACGGGTCAAGTTAGTCATTTGACTTATTCAATTAAACAGGTTGAAAATCTTAGCAAATAACTCATTAATCTTGTGTCAAATTCAGCTGGAGTTGTTGGATCATATCAGTATCTGTCACCTCTATATTACATTTAACAAATGGAACGTAGAATCGTAGATAATATATATCAAAAAATTAACAGTAGGTCTAAATCGGGCATTTAGTACACACCATACTTAATCATTTAAACCAAATAACATGAAATCACATAACACTTTAGTATGCAATTTTAGGAGCATGATAGACAATGTAAACAAATGATTCAATTAAAAAAAAAAAGGTAAGGAAGAATGATTAGATTAGCTAAATAGCTACCAGAATGCAACTACTTTTGCCGAGCAAGCTCTAAAAATCTAGGACCCTTTCTGTTGAGTTTGATCTAGGCAGAAATAAGTCTTGGATGGATAGGATTCAAAATAATTCATTGTGAACTCAAACTAACTATATCACTCAAAAATTGAATATAGCATACGAAAACTGACTATATCATACAAAAAATGAATATATCATTAGAAAGTGATCATATCAAATATAAATTGACTATATCATACGATACCCAATGCACAATAAGTTATTGTGAACCGGGTTCATTCAAGTTTTTTTTAATCCAGACAGCAATAGGCACCAAACCATGTTGCTTTGTACCAAATTTTTGTAATAACTGAAAATAAGGCAACAATTGATCTTATTGACTAATTACTTGCTAGCAGATTCATATATATTATACTTGGAAAAAGATATGATTTCAACACGATAAATACAAAGAAAGGCAAACATAAACCACTCTACTATCACAAATTATACTGTAAAAAAACAATCTGTTACTTACTTTTTCTTGACATTTTTGCTTCAGTTCCCAATTTTCTGACCACCAGGGAGACTAACTAAGCTTCCATGGCATGTACAAAAATCGAGTATATAACGAACTCCATGAAGCGTGAAGCTTTGATCAGCTCTTGTTAAGCTTTTGTCCTGAACATTGTAAGATAATAAATGAGCAGTATTATAACTTTTATTAACTCTCATGATAAAAATTTCATTTTTTGCAGTTCCATGGTAACCTAGAGAGCAAAGCTTCCAATCCTTACTAATATACGGATCCAAAATTCGAAACAGTTTCACCCAAGATTCTTTAATGCCGTATTCCTTCATCACCCACAAATCACAGGCTTTTTCATTGAGATTTCTAGTCAATAGACACAAACAGCAGTCTAGGACACTTATATGCAACTGTTCATGTTTATTGTCTCTATAGTAATCAAACAACAAATTCGCAAAATGGGTGCTCGTTTTTTCACGATACTCCGGTAATGGCACGTCTTTCACCCACTTCTCTAATTCTAGATCGAAACAACCAATTCGATACTCGTTAGCGGAACAACTAAACTTCCAATGAAGTAGATGATTATTTATAAGAACCCCGTTTTGATTGTGTTCCATTGATTCTTTAGGAGATGATATACTATGAACAAGTCTCCAAGACTTGTTAGCATTATTATTCAAGCTATAAACCAAAACATCCCTATTTGTTAAAAATCTGTGTTCACTTTCATAATATTCCAAAATAGTTACAATCTTATAATCATTGTCAATAGAATCAAACCCGAACCCAGAATTGGCAGAAACAATATGCGAACAAATATATTTCATAGTGGTGTCGAATATTATATCCGGGATCATAAGAGACATGCCGGTGCATGGGTTGAGCACCATAAACATGGGCAACCATGCACAAGACATGCAAAGCAATCCGTTACAAGAACCAACCATGATAACTGGTGCGCAATAACAAGAATACCAAAAGTGTCTCATGTTAAAAGTAAATAATGAAGGTGATTTTATTGAGTCTGTGTTCACGCAAATAAGGTCTCTTTGACTATGTTTGTGTATGAGGATTAGGAACCGATTTGAGGTGTTGGACAGACCGTGTTGGAGATGAAGGTTGATGAATTCGGGACATGAAATTTGGGTTTTGAACGATTTGGAAACACTTTTGAAGCGAAGTAGAGATTTTGCAGGAAGTCTAGGGAGTATTTCTGTCACAATTATATCATATGGAAGTGTAGCCATGGATTTTTCTTTGGTTTCTTCGTCTACAAAAATAGGTTTATTAGGGTTCCTGATATTTTTATCGTGGCTTAAATAATGTTGGATAGTAAGAGGCAGGCTTGATGGAGTTGAGCGCGAGTTAGGTTGTGCTCGACTTGACTCTAATTTCACTCGAGTTTTGACTAAGTTGAGTTTGAGTTGCTTATGAATAGACATGCACAATTAACACAATAGCATTGACAAATCTTGCTAATTTAATTTGTTTCCTACTTATATAAGCTTTGTAATTGTTGTCTCAACTGTTCTGCCTTCTCATTCATCTATATATATATACTACATATTATTACAGATATACGAAATAGACCAATATTAGGAAACCCAATCACTTGGGGGCTGGGGCGCAAGTTGTGCAGATTACCAGCTCACACATGTACACCTTGCAAAAGGATAAAAATACATAGGTAAAATATATCCTAAAATACAACTTAGGAATATTCTCAATAGTAATCAAAACTTTTTATCTCGCAATTTGTATATCAACCACTTTTTGTACTAGTTTTATTTTGTTATTATTGGCTCTAATGTATAATGGAAGATAAATATATTCTTATATGTATTATGATTCGTATTTTTATAATCCTACTCTTATTATAATTTATATTTTATTTTGTATAGGTTGTACAAATAATACATTATGAATTCCCTCAAAAAAAATACATTATGAAACATCTAATAATATTAGGTTGTATAACTATACTAGGTTTGAAGCCCGTGCGTTGCACGGGTTGTTGTTTATTTTATTTTATTGCAAATTTTTTGTTAAAATTATTGTTGATTTTGTGTTGTTGTAAAATGAGATTTTTCAAGATCATTGTATTTACATACTTCCTCCGTTCTTTTTCTATTACAATTTACAACAATTACCACTTTAGGTAGTTTCATCTTTTGAAACCATTCCACTTTCGGTAAAAAAGAAACTACGATTTGACAATATTACCTTTACTTTATGTTAATAAAACCATCATTAATTACCCGAATTGCCTTATAAAGTTGCGTTTACTTTAATAAGGATTTATTTGTCCCCCTACTCTAGTTAAGTAAAGAGGTACCTCTATGCTAGACTACCCATTTTTTATTTCCTTAAAAACCATGTCCAAACCAATTAAATGGTATCCCAATAACAGGTATGACTAACAATAGCTAATACAGTTTTAACATGAATAATACCCGAATGATACTTTAAGAAAGTAGAAGGTAATCATTTAATTGATGCAGGTTAGAAAAAATACTTTCTTAAAAATTGATAAGAATGACATGGCATGCTTAGGTGGAGCTCTTTATAATATTTTAAGTATGTTTTATTTAAATTAAACTCTAATTTTTACATAATCCAAAACTCTAATGTGTAACTTTATCGTTATAGATTTTTAGTTAATAAATTTTGTTGCAATACTATATTGTTTTAGTTTAGTTGAGTAAGGTTGAGGTTTTGAAAGATAATATGTTTAATCCTGTAAATTGGACCTATAATCAAATGTTATAATCACATATAATACACTATACTCAATACTTATAGCCATTATTATAATTATATAAAAAAAAGACTAAATAATGTCCTATAATGCATCTAATTTAATATATTTTCATGAGTTGTAACACTATATTGTAAATAGATGCAGGACAGAAAGAATACTTTCTTAAAAATTGATAAGTATGACATGGCATGCTTAGGTGGATCTATTTATAATATTCTAAGTGTGTTTTATTTAAATCAAACTCTAATTTTTACATAATCCAAAACTCTAATATGTAACTTTATCGTTATAGATTTTAGTTAATAAATTCTGTTGCAATACTATATTGTTTTAGTTTAGTTGAGTAAGGTTGAGGTTTTGAAAGATAATATATTTAATCCTGTAAATTGGACCTATAATCAAATGTTGTAATCACATATAATACACTATACTTAATACTTATAGCCATTATTATATTTATCTAAAAAAAAGACTAAATAATGTCCTATAATACATCTAATTTAATATATTTTCATGAGTTGTAACACTATATTGTAAATAGATCATATTTTGAAGCATATTTCAAGCACTCTCCAATGGTAAAAAAAAATAGGAAAATTTGTCGAAAACAACCTTTTAAAAACATGTTTTTGCGAGAAACAACCTTTTAAAAAGAACCTGGCAAAATAAGACCTTAAGAAGAAAATATTTTGCGATAAATAACCTCAACCTATTTTCCGGCATTGACCAAGGATTTTTCGGTGTTAACTCGTTAAAACCAGAGATGTGGAGGGCACGTGAACCGCATCTCTTATGTTTCAACTCTTTTTTTCTCCATTTTTCGACATTGACCAAAATTTTCCGACCTTAAATTCATCAAGTATATGAAGGGAAATTGGGTTGAAACATAAGAAATGTAGATTATGTGCCTTGCCATGTTTGGTTTTAGTGAATCAAAGCCGCAAAATACTTGGTCAATGCTTAGAAAATGGTTCAATGTTGTTCCTCGCAAAAAAATTATTTTTAAGGTCTTATTTTGCCAGATTTTTTTAAAATGTTGTTTCTCGCAAAAACTTGTATTTAAAAGATTGTTTCTGATAAATTTTCCAAAAAATTATAATGTTTTGAATTAGGTAACAAAAGTTAAATTTAATTTACATAATATAATAATTTAGGTTGTTTATTCAAAACGCAACTCTAATTTCCCCCTATTCATAACTCTTATATGTATATAAATATATATAGAATTCTATTTTTTTCAAATATTTAAAATAAAAACTAATGACATGGTAATCTTAAGTGGTGCTCTCTATTTCATAAATTGTAGAACTATATCGTAAATGAATCTTATTTCAAAGCATATTTCGAGCACAATCTAATGGTACAAAAATTATAATATTTTGAATTAGGCAGCAAAAGTTATACACAATTTACATAATACAATAATTTAGGTTGTTCATTCAAAATGAAACTCTAATTTCTGCTTATCCAAGACTCTATTTAAATCTATGTAGAACTCTATTTTTAGAAAAAATATAAAAATAAAAATTGATGACATGACAATCATACACGGCGCTCTATATTTCATAAGTTGTACAACTATATTATAAATGGATCTTATTTCGAAGCATATTTCGAGCACTCTCCAATGGTACAAAAATTATAATATTCCGAATTAAATAGCAAAAGTTATACACAATTTTCATGATATAATAATTTAGGCTGTTGATTCAAATCCAAACTCTAATTTTCGCTTATCCAAATCTTCTTAATTATATGTATTTAAATCATCTAGAACTCTATTTTTGTAAAAAATAAAAATATAAATTGATGACGTGGCAATCCTACGTGGCACGCTCTATGAGCTCGAAATCTTGAGGAGCTCCCTATGCTCCCGAAAATTTCCTCCTTTATATATATATTGATGTTAAAAAGGTATTATTTTGAAGCATATTTCGAGGAACCTCCAATTGTGTATTAAAAATAATATTTCTAAATTATGTAGAAAGTTATACTCAACCTACATAGTATAATATTCTAATATTGTTTATTTCTAGATTATGTAGAAGTTGTACTCTAGTGGAATTAAGGTCTTACAAAAAATTTCATCGCTATTATACTCTACTAATGAAATACTTGAATAATTATGATTCATATAAATAAAAATATATATTTTCATAAGTTGTAAAACTATATTGTATATGAATTTTCTTTTGAAGCATATTTCGAGCAGTCTTTAATGGTATAACAATAATAATATTTCGAACTATGTATCAAAAGTTATATCCAATTTACATTGTATAATAATTTAGGTTGTTTGTTCAAAACCAAACTCTAATTTTCACTTATCTAGAATTCCTAATAATGTATTTACATCTATTTAGTACTTTTTTTTTTTTTGAAGAAAATCAAAATTAAAATAATGACATGCTCTCCAAATCTTGAGTAGTTCTCTATTCTCTCAAAAGTTATTCTTTTATATATTAGTTTGTGATTTAAAGCCCGAGCGATACACGGGTTATTTTTCTATATGGTATATTTATATTCATATGTAATTAGTGTAATAAAAAAATATGATAAATTAAAAATTTCCCCGTTTTGTTTAGTTATATACACTTTTCTTTTAGTGATTTACTAGTTTTGAAGCCCGTGCGTTGCACAGGTTGTTGCTTATTTTATCTTTTTGTAAATTTTTTTGTTAATATTATTGTTAATTTTGTGTTGCTGTGAAATGAGATTTTTCGACACTATTGTATTTATAACTTTCTCCATTCCTTTTCTATTACAAAAATTACCGCTTTGGGTAGTTTCATCTTTTGGAACCATTTCACTTTTGGTAAAACAAAAGCAACTATTGTTGACAATATTGCCTTTATTTTATGTTAATAAAACCCTCATTAATTATCTAAATTAACTCATAAAGTTGCGTTTACTTTATTAAGGATTATTTATCCCCTACTCTAGTTAACTAAAGGGGTACCTCTATGCTAAATCACCCATTTTTTATTTCCTTAAAAACATGCCCACACCAATTGTTGTAGTAGAAAAAGAACAGGGAAAGTATTTGTCATTATACTATAATTTCTAGATTTGTTATTACGATATATAAATTTTATAATTTTTAATATCCAATTAAATATTGTAACTAACTCTATTCTTAAATGGTATCCTAATAATAGGTATGACTAACAATAATTAACACAGTTTTAACATGAATAATACCCGAATGATAATTTAAGAAAGTAGAGCGAGGGTATATTTAATAGATGCAGAACATAAAGAATAGAGAAAAACCTGAGTATCAGCCACAACTTCAACTTTGAATATAGCACATAAACACTAACGCATATAGAATGGAAGATGAAAAAGCAAAAAAGAAGATCATAATGATAGTTTCATGAATAAAATTAAGTGAATGTAAAACTAACCTCTATTAATAATTGAAAATACTATTTAAGAGAGAAAAAAATACCTCTTCATCAATCATGACCATATCAAGACTTATCAAACTTCCCCCTTTTTTATGATTTGTGACCTTAAACAGTCTAGAAACGCGAATCTTGATTTCCAAATAGTTTTAGTATAATTAAGTTCATGGAGAAAAGAATAAGATCTTACATATAGATATATGAAAAAAAAAACATAAATAATTATGTATGCAATAAATATTCTAGGAATAAAATAATTAGTTAATTGCATAATACCTCTGCAATCTCGATGACAAACTTTCATTTGATTCTTCATGTAATGCCATCATGGAATGCTATAGGTTCAAAACAATGGATATGAATTTTTTATCTTTATATAACTCAATTTTTAAAAGTATGATTCTTAAAGACATAATTAGTATTGTCAGGTATAATACGCTATTTTTATATATTTAAAATAAAGAATAAATAATATGTTATTATTCATCTAAATAAATACATTTTCATAAGTTGTAAAATAATATTGTATATAGATCTTATTTCAAAGCATATCTCGAGCACTCTCCGACGATAAAAAAAACTATACTATTGCGAATTATGTAGCAAAAGTTATAATCAATTTACATTGTATAATAGTTTAGATTTTTTATTTAAAATCAGACTATCAATTTTACATTGTTGTTTATTTTATTATATTTCATAAGTTGTAGAACTATATTGTAAATTGATCTTATTTCAAAGCATATTTAGAGCACTATCCAATGGTACAAAAATTATTATACAAAATTTAGATAATATAATAATTTAGGTTGTTAATTCAAAACCAAACTCTAATTTTCGCTTATCAAAAGCTCCTTATATGCATTTAAATCTATGTAAAACTCTATTCTTTAAATATCTTCATGATTTGTGACCCTATATTGTAAATGGATCTTACTTTGAAGCATATTTCAAGCACTCTCCAATGGTAGATGAATTATAATGTTTTGAATTAGGTAGCAAAAGTTATACACAATTTACAAAATATAATAATTTCTGTTGTTTATTCAAAATGAAACTCTAATTTTCCCTATCCAAAACTCCTTTTAGGCATTTAAATATATGTAGAACTCTATTTTTTATAATATTTAAATTTAAAACTAATGACATGACAATCCTACGTGGCGCTCTCTATTTCATAAGTTGTCGAACTATATTGTAAATGGATCTTATTTCGAAGTATATTTCGAGCACTATCTATCCAATGGTACAAAAATTATAATATTCCGAATTACGTAGCAAAAGTTATACGCAATTTACATAATATAATTATTTGGGTTGTTAATTCAAAATCAAACTCTAATTTTCGCTTATCCAAAACTCCTTATACGTATTTAAATTTTTGTAGAACTCTATTTTTGTAGAAAATAAAAATAATAATTAAAGACATGGCAATCCTAGGTGGTGCACTCTATGGTCTCGAAATCTTGAGGAGCTCCCTATGCTCCCGAAAAGTTCCTCCTTTATATATATATATATATATATATATATATATATATATATATATAAATTTGTGCATGTTTTCTGACATAAAGTATGAATAACTGACATTGAAAGTAACAATTATTTTAGCCAATATCATGTTTTTAAAATTTAATGGACAAGTCTAATATATAAGCTATGTTCTTTTCAACTAATTCTAACTTATATTAGAAAAATAAGTTGAGATAAGATAAAATAAGTTCAGATGAGATAAAATAAGTTCAGATGAGATAGAATAAGATCAGATAAGTGTAATAATACAAATATCATTAAGGGTATGTTCTCCCCAATTTATTTTCAGTTCAGTTCAGTTGCAATCAGTTCAGTTCCTAATTAATTATCAATACTATTAGTTATAATTTAATTCGATTCAGTTGCAATTAATCAGTTCAGTTCATCCGTCGAGAGCAGGCCCCAAGTTTAATAAGTTCAGATAAGATAAGATAAGAAAAGATCAGTTAAGTCAATATAAGTTCAATAAAATAGACCCTAAATCACACCAAAAAAAACAGTCACAAATCCCAAGCAAACATAAAGAAAATAAATGTCCACCAAGTAAATAACATTAAAAAAATAACTCAAGAATGACCACATCAAAATTAGTACTAATTAAACTTACGACCTAGTTTCTAAGCAAAACAAAAGAAAGTTGTATTAATCAAGTTCAATTTTTTCTTCAATTTGTTGACCACAAGGGATGGTAACAAGTTTACATGAAAAAGCAGAAAAACAAGGAGAATTTCCATGGGATTTCATTTTCTCAGTTGTTCTGTCTCTAATATTACCACTCTAAACCAGTGAAGGAAGATTCAATTTCATAATCTGAGTCTACCTTGAGCAAAATTTGCCGGTTTGATCCTCTTCTTAGATGCAAAGGAAAATATCGTAACACCGGCATATCGTTTAAATGTGAAACGTTAAACAACTTCATCCAACTACTTTCAACTCCATACTCCTTTATCATCCATATATTTATATCCGGAGTCGAAATCAATACACAGAGACAACCATCAAGAACTCCTAAGCATGGACTACTTTTTCTACACTCTTTTTTATCTTGAATGAAGTGTGAAAATGGTATGTCATCCTCCCATTGTTCATCACAAATATCGAAACAAACGATTCGATATTTTTCCCGTTCCACAGACAGAACTATGAGCCAATGTAGCAAATGATTGTTAATAACGACGCCTTCTTGTTTATTGGGTATCCTCAAAGGAGACATGATAACAACTTTTCGAGGTTTTTGTGTTGGTTCCATGATAATTCCTGATGAGTGATAACTAGGGTTTATGGTTTAATATGATGATTATGATATAGCAGAAATAAATAATAGTGAAAATTAGGGTTTGCTAATCATCAATCTTTGAAGGGATCATTTTAAAAGTCGATCAAGAGATCCCTTCCGTAATTGGAGTAATTATTAACGTGTTTCTATTTTATTTTGGGTAGAAATTTTGATATTTATTGTATTTATATATTTACGTAGGGTGCTAATTTTGACTTGATTAAGAATTTGCAATGAGATCGAGCTGGATATCCATTATCTCTATTATATAAGGGAAAGGGGAGCTGTGGTGTCCCCCTAGAAAATTATTTTACTACCCTCATGAATAAATTAACCACTTTGCCAAAAAAAAAATCAAACTCCGATATAGCATAAAAAAGTTAACAAAAATATTGAACACAATCATATAATAAGTGAGCCACCATAAATGAAGACAATTGTCTACAAGTATTAACGCATTCATACTAAAAGTAAATTTGAAAATTATATTAGTCAAATATTTTATCATTAATACACAATTAATTAAGTACTACGTATTACATTAGAACTATAAAATTCAATCAATTAACAAAGTGAAATAGTTTCATTAACAAATATTTCTATTATATCATGGAAGAGGGGAGCTATGGTGTCCCCTCAAGAAATTATTTTACTACCCTCATGAATAAATTAACTACTTTGCCAAAAAAAATCAAACACAAATATAGTATAAAAATATTGAACACAATTATATAATAACTGAGCCACCATAAATGAAGACAATTCTCTACAAGTATTAATGCATTCATACTCACAAAGTAAATATGAAAATTATATTCGTCAAATATTTTATCAAATAATACACAATTAAAGTACTATGTATTACATTAGAACTATAAAATTCAATCAATTAACAAAGTGAAATAGTTTCATTTAACAAATATTATATAAATACAAACATGACATATTATGTAAATACAGACATGACAAACCTTTTGCTAAACAAACATACAAATCAAAGAAATATAGTATTAAATTTTTTAATGACACAACACCCAGTTCTTGACTTGAAATCAAAGTGTCCACTTTATTCACAATCTATGAAGTAGTGTACCTAATTCAAAAATCAACTAAAAAATTATAATATTAGAAATCATAAATAAAATCAATAAAATTTCTTTTTTGTTCATAGAATTTAACTTAAAAAAAAAAAAAACTGCTGAGAGACTTAAGTGACAGAGACTAAACCAATCAAATTTTGCAACTAAAAAAAATTATGTCTCGAAAAAAATCCAAGCACGCATCGCGCGCAAAAAATGCTAGTACGATTAATATTCAAAGGGGTCACTTATAAGGTATAAAGTAATTTTATTATCTAAAGATGAACTCTTAAACTTAAATATGTCAATTTTTTTAATTAGAATAAGTGACTCTTATATGGCAAATTGTGGGATGGCATTACACTAATTTTATTGGAAGGCGTTACGTGACACGGACTAATCGCTCAACCTAAGGTTAGATCGTAATACTGAGGAAAGAAACATAAAGACATGAACTATTATTAATATTTACAAGTATAAAATGTAAACATAATGGACTTTTTTTTAAGGGAAACAAGCAATAATATCTCTATTACATAAGCCAAGGGGGAGCTATGGTGTCCCCCTTGAAAAAGTCCAAAATATCCCTCACATTACCTTAGCAATTAGATATATTTTGCAAATTCAAATAAAGCATATACCATAATAAGGAAACTTTTGCAAATTTAAAAAAACAATCAATCTTATACAGCTGTGAACATTTTTTTTTTTTTTTTGGGCCCCCTTTCGGGAACCCGTGGTAAGATGAATTTCCTCTGGGCGGCCTCGCACGAGGCCACTCACCCAGAGGCCCAACAAGCCCCAACCCCCCCTCCCCCCCAACAATATTGAAATTTTTGCTTCCACCAAGATTTGAACCTTGGTCTCCCATGTGGGAGATAGGAAGCCATACCATTGGACCCAAGGGTCCTTGGTATACAGCTGTGAACATGCCATATTCAAATACATATGAAACAAAATAGGGAAACAAATACACTGTCTATCAAGGCCTAATCAAATAAAATTTATAACGCAATCAATGCAAATCATAAATTACGTTTGACAAAAAAAAAAAAAATTTACCATAAATTAACAATTACACATTAAAAAACTATTTAGGATAATGCATTAGATAAAACTGTTATTTAAAATACAAACTTAATGCTTTTCCCCACTAGATTAAACTGTTATTAAAAATACATTAAAAAAATTATTTTAAGTTGTTTGGATTGACAAATGTGCGTGGTTTTTTATGAGAATTAATAAAACTTGAAATACTAAGAGTTATGAAACAATTTTTTTTTTTGCCTATTGATTTGTCAATTACTATGTATTTAAATAGTAATTGTTAGTACATCAATTATTTTTTTATTAAATAAAAAAATGTCTGCACCCTTAAACTGTCATTCAACCAATTTTTTAACGCTTGAATATCAATATTATTACTAAAATATTACCGCACGCATAGCGTGCACATTAGGCTAATCTCTATTATATAAGGGAAGGGGGGGAGCTACGGTGTCCCCGTAGGAAATTATTTTACTACCCTCATGAATAAATAAACTACTTTGCCAAAAAAAAAAAAAATCAAACTCAAATATAGCATAAAAAAGTTAAATAAAATATTGAACACAATTATATCTCTATTATATAAAGGAAAGGGGGAGCTATGGTGTTCCCCGAGGACATTATTTTACTACCCTCATGAATAAATTAACTACTTTGCCCAAAAAAAAGAAAAAAAAAATCAAACTCAAATATAATATAGCATTAAAAAAGTTAACAAAAATGTTGAAAACAATTATATAATAACTGAGCCACCATAAATGATTACAATTGTCTACAAGTATTAATGCATTCATACTAACAAATTAAAATTTGACTCATATGCAAAAAAATAAAAACGAGTTTCTGTCTCGAAAAAAAACCAAGCACGCATCGCGTGCAAAAAATGCTAGTATTACTATAAATCAAGCTCCACCAAAGTTTGTAAATTTTGGGGGAAAAGATTGAGTACAAATTAGTTCCGAGTCCTCACCAACATTCCAACGAGCAACTAAATGAGCTACACAATTGCATGACCTTTTCATATGCTTACAAGAGAAATAATCAACAGAAGATGACAAAAAAGCAATTTCCTCATACATCAAATAGATGGGAGCAGCTCCTGTACTCCTCTTTTGAATGTGATGGCAGACCACACATTCACACAAATACACAATGTACATTGACTACTACGATAATAAAATAGTGAACGTTAATCCCGGATCTTTGTTCGCTCTTAAGCATCCATAAAGATAATGCACGTTAACTAATCATTCAATCAATATATTTATCTATTTTGTGTTACTTAACTAACAATTATTTCAGCATGATGGGCCTAAGCACAAGGCTCTTGGTCTCAAAATAATTGTTCCATCCAAAGAATTTCTATGGACATACTGATAATATTAGATGATATTTTTTAACATGAAAATGTTAATAACTCGGGATATTGTTCGGGACTAAAAACTATTTTATTATTAAATACCTGCATTAAAAATTCAATTTTGTTTATTCAACGATTATTTTTTAATAATTGAGTATAATTTAATTAGAAGTTAGATTACTTCCATCAATATATCAAATCTCGAGTATTGCTCATATTACCTAATCTAACCTACAAATTAGTAATGTTCCAAAATCCAAAGTAATAAGGTACAGGGAAGTAATCCTCCATATGTTTTCATAGTACAAACGTTATACGGTTGTTGTAATTTTTATTGTTGAATCTTAAACAAAGTTTGTCCTCGTCAAACCAACTTCTGGAACATTCAACATCTACCTCGGAACCAATTCCCTCCCATAACCATCTGATCAACAAGCTTCCAATTACAAATGACTATTCTCATTATCTCATACTTGGACGGCTCAGATTCAACGCTATTGTCAAAGGACCAACTCAACCATGTCAAAAGGACAACTCAATCAAAAGCTTAAACTTAAATAATGTATGAAATTCTAGGAATAGTTTTATACTTTATTGGCTACTAAAAAGTTTCATTATTGGTTTGACTTCGATTTTAAGGTTGCTAAATTGAAAGAAAGGAAAGAACTGGGAATCTAGGATTGAGAGTGTGTTCAGACAGATAACATGTATGGGATGAGTTGACTGACATATGGAATATATTAGTATATTAATTAGCACACTCATAATGACATATAAACCTCTCTTAAACAACAATTTAAGGAAAGTCCCTAATCCTTAACAATTCCTCCTATAACCCTAAGCTCCTCTTTCCCTTTGCAGTTGACTGTTGGCCCTGCCTCCCTGACCAGTAACTAAGGTGTCGGGCTGCTGCCGCCTGCCGCCTGCTCACTCTCTCAAACTCCGTCTCCTCTTGTCTGTAGCCTACTCACGAGTCACAGACAAGCTTGGTTTCTCTTTGTTCATCATTTGCCATTTGCCATTTGCCAGTTACCACTATTACTAAGCTTTATTTATTCTCTTGATCACTATTCACTAATATATATAGTGATTTGATGAATTAAATTACTCTTAGGGCTTGTTTGAGTTTGACAGACATAAAATATATGGTAGACTGATGTTTCTAGGAAGTGGAAGAATGTGAAGTTATTTGGTTTAAAAAAAATATAGGAAGTTTCATTTCTTAAGAATCGCGACTTTCATAAAACAAAGGAAGTTTCTTACCCGTATTCCTTAGATGGAGAGATTGGATTCAAGAGGATAAAGACATCATGTAGCACGCTACTCTATGAATTATTTGCAAGAATATATAACTAAAATGGCAGAGATCATCATACTTTAGAAGTCAGGAAAGGTGATTAAGGGTCTGTTCTCCCCAACTTATTTTCAGTTCAGTTCAGTTCAATTCCTAAATTATTATCATTACTATTAATTAGTTATAATTTAATTCAGTTCAGTTCAGTTCAATTCAATTCAGTTCAGTTCAATTAAGTTCAGTTGTTTTATGCCGAAAAGAACAGGCTCTAACTAATAGTAGATCTGAAAGTTTGCTTGAGGAAGGGAAAACTGGAAACAAAGGAATGGTTTGGGAAGAATAAGATGGAAAAATTCAGTGATGTGGGATTTGGAACAGTAAAATCAAATAACACACGTAATGTTGTAAACATGTGGAAAAGATGATTTAGACTCGTAATTAACGTAAATTATTGTCCTGGCTGCTCAAGAGTGAACAAAGGTCAGGACTCAGGATTTATGTAAATAAAGTTTTAGTTAGAATAATTATTATATAAGAAGGTGAGAATAGTCAAAAAGTAATCCATTTTAGTGAAAACATAGTCCTTCCGAACATTGCTACACCTACCCACCGGGTAAACAACCCACTACTAATAGAGTATTAAAAAAATAATTATTATGTTGATTTGGTTTCCATTACCACAATCCTCAACAAGTCTTTATTAATGGTGGGTAGTCTACCCGGTGGGTAGACAAAGTTTTTTCCAGTCCTTTCTTAAGGTGTCGATCACAAGGTAATCTTTTTTCTTGAAAATGTAATCATATAGGATGATTGGCCTTGCAAGGGAGAAAATGATTACATATTTAGCCAAAATAACTTGTTGGTTAATAAATATTGCATTTCGGATTCTCATATTCTCATATAAGTAGTGTTTATAACTTCATATTAGAACCTACCTTATATGAACTATATCATTTAATGTCTTTATTTTTCTCTCGTCAGCATAATAATTTTAAATTGGGTAGTTACAAGCGACTTGTCAGCAACTAAAAATTAGAATAGAATATCAATTATGTAATTTGGCATTATTTGCTCTATTAAAATGTTAATTTGTACTAGATTACCAGTTGATGATTAAGACCAATAATAAAATCCCCCCTAGGAAAGCTAAAAATTATTATTGGTTTATATTAAAAATCTTTTATTAAGAAGTATTCATTCACCTTTGCTTGCAAAATCAACAAAAAGAAAAAATCATATTGGACAAATTAAAATATATTAGATTTAGCATGGATAAGTTCAACCAAACTTAGGGTCCGTTCTGTTCAACTTATTTTAACTTATATAAGATTTTATAAGATAAGATAAGATTAGATAAGATCAGATAAGATAAGATAAGATAAAATAAGATAAGATAAGATCAGATAAGATAAGATAAGATAAGGTAAATAAGATGTTAGACACACACAATAAACTATCTTATAAAATAAGATAAGATAAGATAAGATCAGATAAGATAAGATAAGATAAGATAAGATAAGATAAGATCTTATAAGATAAGATAAGATAAGATAATATAAGATAAGACAAAATAAGTTGAACAGAACAGACCCTTAATTAAGGTTAACAACAATAAGACAAGTTGAGAAAAAAAAATTGAATATACATCCAAGTTGTAGAAAAAAATCTAAGTATATATCATAAATTGCCTTTCTAATCTAAGGATTATTTTTAAATAACTTCATGGGGGTATCTACAGCTCAAGGCCATGTGGATCCACTCCTGAGGTTTACATTACATAGTACTGGTATCTAATCTAATTCTAATTAAATGTTAAAATGGGTCCCAAGTAAATCTAAGGGCCCTCGTAGTTTACTCTATAAATAGGATGTATTACATGCTTCATAAATCCTCACTACCCTACAACTTCTCTCTTTCTCTTCAGTCTCAATTTTTTTCAGTTCTTAGAAATCTTTAATGGCAGCCATGAATCACTGCATCTTCCTGCTCATCATCTTTGCGGTCTCGGTATGATCATATACAAACTTCAATGTCTATGTCTTCCTGCTCATCATCCTTTTTTTTCCATTTTATTTTAATCTCATGCATACATTTACTTTTATAGTATGATATTATATATCGTATGATCTTAATTACTCATATTATTATGTCACATCTTAGCTTCAACTAGTTATTGCCGATGTCGCTACTACAACTTCTCCAAGTGCAAAAGCTTACTGGAATATGAAATTTCCAGGAGTATCAATGCCACCAATTCTGGAGTATATGATGCCAAAACCATCAGGTACATACAGTGGCGTATCCAGGATTTTCGAATCGGGGATACTGTGATTAATTAAATAGATTGTCGGAGATCGGGTTGTTTTCCTTTTGATTTTTTTTATCTAGGTGTTATTTCTTATATCTAATACACAAATAAACTAATTACTATGTACTAAATACTCCATATGAAATCAATTAATAACCAATAATCAATTTATTATATAAATTAATCAATTCAAACTAATTACTATGTACTAAATACTCCATATGAACTCGGCTCGGCTCGAAACCTTAATGAGCACGATTTTAGCATGACCCAATTCGATCGATAAACTCGTAAATAGCTCAAAAAAAAATTTAGAAAAATATTACTTTTATACAATGTAATAATTTTTAGAAATAAAATAAATTTGAGCTTTTTTTTTGTGTATATTAGATAAACTAAAGGGAAAAAAATAATAACAAAGCCCAAGAAGGTCTTCAACAAGGCATAAACTTCATCATCCATCAAGGCCCACAAAAAGTAACATTAGTAAGAAGGAGGGAAGGAAATCAGAATCTTTAAGTTTTATTGATAAAGGGTTAGGGGGAGTGGGGGAAAGTAACCCAGAAACATGAAGCTAAGAAACCCAAGTTACTCAATTGAAGCACAAGCCACAACCATTTCTCTCTCCTCACTCTTTAGCCCTCATTCCTCAACATCTGGCAGTACAATGAAGCAACACTCACTACATCAATTGATAGCAATTGAACGCCCTTCCGGAGAGAATCGGAGCTTTGCCGTTATTTTCTTTTTTCGGTTTTTATAAATAATTTCACAAAAAAAATTTTTTTACTTTGGGGGTACTGCAGTACCCCCTAAGTCCCATCTAGATCCGCCAGTGGGTACATATATAGAGTTAATATATCAATGGGATTGATATATACTCCGGTATCCGTACGTATAAACCCTCATTAAATTAATTATTGTAAGTCGCTAGTACATCAAATGACTTGATTAGATTGAGTAACTAAGCATATATGATATACATATACATATTTTTTTTTGGGCCCCCTTTCGGAACCCGTGGTAAGATGAATTTCATCTGGGCTGCTCTCGCATAGGGCCACTCACCTAGAGGCCCAACAAGCCCCAAACCCTCCCTCTCCCCAACAATATTGAAATTATGCTTCCACCAAAATTTGAACCTTTGTCTCCCATGTGGGAAATAGGAAGCCATACCATTAGACCAAAGGGTCTTTGGTATATACATATACATATACATATGTATATATATGTATATTATGTACTTCCTCTGTTTCTTAATAAGTGCAACATAGAGAAAGTGGGGGAATACCAAGGAATGTAGAGGGAGAAAGTTGGGACCACAATAAAGTAGAGTAATTCAAGTGATCAAACAAAAAAATTGTGGTCCCCTCTTTCTTTTTGGTAGCATATTTGTAATAATATTGAACTTTTTTTACCATTTTGAGCTTGGTTGCACTTATTGTGACTATTCCAAATAAGGAAAGTGTTGCACTTATTAAGAAACGGAGGTAGTATATATATACATGGGACTCAATTAGTATTGATTTTGTGTTTGTGTTTGTTTATTGAATGGCCAGGATTTGATTACCAAAAAGGCAAAGCCAGCTTCAACAGGGACAAGACCATGGCCCTCTACAATTGGTACATATATACATGATTTCATCCTTCTATTGTGGAAGATGCATGTTAAGTAATATTGCTAACGTACCTGGTGAATTACATATATAGGTATAGCTATGATGTGAAAACATCTGGAACACAACTTAAAAACAAGATGTTTACCTCCATGTTCATCCGTGAAGAGGACCTACTAAAACCAGGCACCATTCATGAACTGCAATACTTAGGTCAATCCGACCTCGGACCATCCTTCATGACAAGGGATGAAGTCCAAAAATTACCATTCACTTCATCAAATTTACCACAAGTACTTTCAGCTTTTGGCATTAACCCCGCCTCCAAAGAAGCAAAATTGATGCAGTCCACTTTGACTCGTTGTGAAGATCCTCTCAAGTTTGGTCACCATACATGCGCTCCTTCTTTAGAAGATATGGTTGATTTTGTTTCTTCAGAGTTCCACCCCTCAAATCCTAGTCAAGATCTTAAAGTCCTTGGTGTTACGGTCACCCCTCCCATGCAAGTTAACCAAAGGTATGTATTAATAAATTATAATTATTGATGTGTAATTGATTGGTTAGAGCGTAACTAATTATAATCTTTACAATAATTCAAGGATACGGAGGTTTGAGCCTATAGAACAGATCAATCCTGTTCAAGTAAGGTCGTGTAACTAATTATAATCTTGGATTAAATTCCATCTGATCTATAGGTACCTCATAACCGGAGTAGAGAAAGTTGTCGAGATTGGAAACCCAACAATAGCTTGCCACAAGGCAGCTTTCCCTTACGGAGCATTTATGTGCCACCGTATGGAGGGAGCTAGGGCTTATCGCGTTGAGCTCCAAAGCCTTGACAATGACAATCTTAAGGTGGATACCGCTCTTGTAGGTTGTCACCATGACACAGACAAATGGAGTCCTTCCTACGCCGCTTTTAAGCTCCTTGATCTCAAGCCTGGACAGCCTATCTGTCATTTCTTGCTTGCAGACAATCTTATCTTCATAAAAAACGTTGATGATATAAAGATGGTTGTATCGTCTGAATAGACAAAAGGTCAATAGCTAATGGTTTTTTCACATGTCATATGAATTTAAGTTTGTGAAAACTGGTTGTACTATAATTGACTAAGTTGTGCAATTTTCTACTTATGTATCAAGTTGTACGAGTTGGGGATGAGTGTATTGTCGTCTAAAATGTAATTTCAAGAACCTCAAGGTATTGCCTTGGCCAAGTTAAATCAGTCAATAAAACTCTCATCCCGTGCTTTCTCTTGTAGAAATTAAAGCTGATGTTCTAGCAAAATAAATTCCCTTACTTCGAATTAAGTACTAGTTTCTTGTTTTTATGTAATATTATGCTCCAAGATATTAAGGATCAATTGTGGTATGGTACTAATTGCAATTATCACTGTTATTAACAAGAAGGTTATTTTGGAGAGGAGCAACACTAGCCCCAAAATAAGCAAATGAGCAAGAAAAAAAATTTGCATTCTAGGTAAACTGGACAACATGAGAGACTTGTTGATTTAATATAAGTTGTAACTTGTAAACAGCAACATGGAGCATAATATACATGACATTATAATTAAAAAAAAAAAGAAAAAAGGAAACCATAAATTTCAATCAGCTAACTAGAGTTCTAGGAATAAACAAACGTCGCGTATAGAATTAAAGATGATATAAGTATTTATTATATTCCAAAAAGGATCTTTAACTCACTATGCAACTAAAATAGAATGAATTTGCAGATTTGCAGAAGTTGGCAAAAGCCATACGTACCATATTGGAGCTCAGTAGTATCCTTTTCCCAAACAGTTGAGAAACCGTTGTATGCTGAAATAAACAACAACATATCATCATATATATTAGGGCTTGTTTATGAGCTTCACTTGAGAAAAAACTGAGCAAAGAGCTAAATAGCTAAGAGGAGTAAACTAACCAATGACTATCACAAGTTGGGAATTGACAAGGGTTTATATGAATTGGATCATACAAAGGGGACCATTCTATGGTAGCATTCCCTTTGCAAAGTTTGCAAATGTGTAACCCTTTTCCTTTACATCCTTGGCATGGCTTCGCCGAGCTTTTCTACAACATTTTAGTATCAGTCAAGTTTTAACATTAACTGTTAAGTATGAATGAGTTATATCTGAAGAATGGTGACTGGTGGGAGTACAAACCCCCCAGGGCTGCAGCTGGTACTGGAAGAAGATTTGTGAAATAAAAGAAGAAATTAAAGGGATGATGACTTTGGCTCAGCTAGTTCAGATGGCTAGGTACTCAGTCAAGTTGATTGTTCAGTTGGAGGTGGGAGAACATGACAGAGTTAATTGGGACAAATATGTGTGGAATAGACTAACAATTCCAAAACACAGGTTTTTTGTGTGGCTTATAATGCACAATAGGCTACCAACTACAAGCAGATTACACAAGATGGGAATTGCTGATAATGCTAAATGCCTCATTTGTAATGCAGCAGATGAAACACAAGAGCATCTGCTCTTTGAATGCAGATTCATTAGTGAAGTAGCAGGGAAGATTTTGAGATGGTGTGGTATTACTACACATCAGAATACAGAGGAAACTATTCTGAGATGGATTGCTAGAAGTCGAAGGAGCGGATTCCAAAAACAGGTGCTGGCTGCTGTTATAGGTGCAATGATTTACCACATTTGGTGCACTATGAATGATATTTTCTGGAACCAAAAAGTAACTTCTGTAAATAGTATAGTTAACAGAATTCAAAGAGATGTAATAGGAAGAGTGTATAGTGTTATGCCTAAGAAGGTTGATAGAATAGGCAAAGATTGGCTTAGACACTTAGCAAATCAAGTGTGTAATTAGTTGTGTTTCAAGTTCTTTAGGGAAGGGGGTCCAACCTAGTTGGTTTGTCTTCCCTTGAGATCTCTTTAGGTTGTTGTAATGAACTGATATTAGGGGGAGGGTAATTTAGGTATTATCTTGATTAGTAGCTTGGGGAATAAGCTAGGTAGGTTATTAAGGGAAATACTCTATATATAGGGGTAAGGAGAAAGGGAAAGACATGCTGAATATTGATGAGTGTTTTTTAGTGAACTTTTAAGAGTTCTTTTGGGAGAGAGCAAGCCTCTCGAAAGCTTGTATTTATCCATTAGATTACTGTAATTTCAGTTTACCAAGCAAATACTCTTCTTCTTCCTTATTTTATGCCATTAATGATGCTCAAGTTATGTTAATTCATAACAAATGGTACCAGAGCAGTTCATTCTGGGAGATTAAGTGCTGATTTCTTAAAAAAAAAAAAAAAACTGCATGCAATGGAGGTTGCAGGAACAAACGCAGCACAACAAATGCGAACTTGGATCCGAGAAGAGTTCGCCTACATCACACACAAAAGAGATATGGGGATTTCGGATTCCGAAGAAGAAAGGAGAATCCTAAAGAGCTTCAAATTCATGAGTTTAATGGGGGAAATTCGAAGGATTGGATCCTTCAATTGGAGGATTTCTTTGAATTTTTTCAGTTAAACGAGGAAGAAAAGTTGAAGGTTGCCATCATAGGACTTGACAACGAGGCACGGCGGTGGTTCGATTGGGAACACCGGATACTACCGTTCTATGACTGGCAGGAGCTAAAGGGCCAGGTTATGCGACAAGCTAATTTTTCACAAGGGTTTTCCTGCCCAACCCAACCAACTCCGACGAAGTTCAAGGACAAGGGTTGTGAAAACCTGGTGGGTTCAGCAACAATTAACCAAGAAGGTTCGGTTGAAGAAGAAAAAAAGGGAGGAGAAACCAACGAGAGTCAAACCACCCTCGTTGGATTACAAACTTCCGATCAGGGGGAGCATCAAGAAGAAGACAACCCGGCGTGTGCTAAAGGTGAGAAATCGGATCTGAAAAGGAGTGCATCTGAAACTAGCCATGGAGCTTATTACACCGGCGAAGATCGTCCAGACTTGGTCGGCAGTAAATTTGGTGGAAGGCCGGGAGATTTCGGTGATGGATTTACCGGCGGTGGTCAAGATGGGTTCTCCAATGGCAGAATACGAGGTGAGTGTGAAAATTTTATGAGAAAGCTGATGCGAAGTATATTCGAACGTGGTGGTGCCGGAGGTAGTGAGTCTGGCGGTGGACCCGGGTTCGTTGCCGATGGTGCGATGAGTGTGGATGATAGATCTGACAGAGATCCATGTTTCTTCGCCGGAGAAAAGTCAGGTTGTTTCACCGGAAATCTTCTGGGTGGTCAAGGATGGAGGAATTCATGGGGAAACGTAATGAAGAAATATTCAGAAACAGAGGATGGGAGAAGAAGGAAGGACCCTTCAGTTAGCTTGGGAAGAAAGGCAGATCTAGAAGATGATATTAGTAAGGGCAAAGCGGTAATTAGCCAAAAAGCCAATTCCCATACAATCAAAAATCACGTGACTTCTTTACAAGACAAATTTTCACAACTTAAAGGAAAGCCCACTCATGAGATTTGTAACTCTGAGCCCAAACTACTGGCCCAATTTTTTCAACCCAATTACCCAACCCAAAACAGTCCATCTTTTGACAAATTCAATTACACCAACCAGCTTACAGACCAACTCAACCTTTTTTCTTATAAACCAACCCAACTTGAATATCATAATACTAGGCCCATTTTTATAAACTAGCCTTCTCAACCCAAGGTTCCTACTCTTACAAACCGCTGCACCCCATTATCCACTGAACCCACTCAATTTTCAAAACAAAATCAAGACCTTGCCCACTCCAATCCTCAAGCATACTACATCACTTTAAACATAACTCGCACACGTAACACTCATCTTTAGTTCCGGAAACTCCACCAAAGGTTTTCTCCATCATTCAGCCATCCGTACTCATTCTAAACTTCACCATTGAGCATCGGCACCTCGCCCTTCACCAATGTCCAAGAAAGAAGGTCATTCTTTCATGGGTATGGAGAAGTCGAATCTGGCCCATTGTTGCCAACGCCGGGAAGATGAAGCCGATTACTACCCACCTTGAGGACAAGGTGAAAGTTTGGGCGACCGGTAATGTAATGAACTGATATTAGGGGGAGGGTAATTTAGGTATTATCTTGATTAGTAGCTTGGGGAATAAGCTAGGTAGGTTATTAAGGGAAATACTCTATATATAGGGGTAAGGAGAAAGGGAAAGACATGCTGAATATTGATAAGTGTTTTTTAGTGAACTTTTAAGAGTTCTTTTAGGAGAGAGCAAGCCTCTCGAAAGCTTGTATTTATCCATTAGATTGCTGTAATTTCAGTTTACCAAGCAAATACTCTTCTTCTTCCTTATTTTATGCCATTAATGATGCTCAAGTTATGTTAATTCATAACAGTTGTTAAAAGTTTGAGTTTGAAATATAATTACACTTACTTGGCAAAAAAAAAATTTGTTAAGTAACTAATACTTTAGAACGATGAAACTGACAATAGTTTTTTTTAGTCATTTAGTTGGATGTTAGATACTTCTTCGAATTCCAAAAAAAAGTCACAACAATTACTTTTTAACGGTCTCCAATGCACTTTTTAAAACCGTAAATATCCTTAAATTAAATATTTCAAAAAAAAAACAGGTTTATATATATCATTATATATATAAGAACTGTGCGACTATTTTGAAACGAAAGAAGAAGTATATATGTAACAGTTACGTGTTTATCTCAACTCGTTGCCAGCAACCAACTCCAATGTGCGTATATTATTACAATACTCCATAATCCATATGTATCCAAAAACTAGCAAATATAAGAAGAAAATACCCTTTAAGAGTCAGTGGCAGATTGGATAAGTTTGATGGTGGTGGAAGCGGCAAGAGAGACGGCGACAATTGACGTAGCGAAAGTAGCTCCACCTTTAACAAGTGCTACAAGTGGCTGGGAAACTTCCATGTTTGTTTTGCTTCCACTGAGGCCTTTTATCAAACACTTGGTAGGCTTTGCTCCTAGTATCCCCCCAAATTTTGTAGTTCGAGCGACCAATGTTTGTCCCGGATGTGTAAATAGATTGATAAAGGGCGTAAATGTTAGGGACAACTTTAAGGCCTACGTACTTTACAAGAGTGAGAGCTGTCAATTTGGTTAATGAACAGCTGGTTGAACTGAAACAATTGAAATTTGAACTGAATTAAATTGAACTGGGAGTAACTGTAACTGAAATATGCTGAATTGAAACTGAAATAAACTGTAAATGAAAAAAACCAAAACTGAGCTACAACTGAACTGAAACAAACTGCAACTGAAAATATCTGTGAAAAATTGAAAAGTTGATCAATCAACTGAACTGAACTGAACTGAATATGTAACTGATTTAACTGAACTGATTCAAACTGAAACTGAACATAAACCAATTTAAACTGGATTTTAAATGTACCCGAACCGAATTCACATATTACCCGAATTCATGATAGTACTCCAATTCACATACAAATTTTATCATGATAATTTTTAATAGTACTTAAATTTATAACTTAATTTCTTGATAATTTTCAAATATGTCAAGTTCACTGATTTTATACTCCAAAATGAATTTAAATTTTACCCAACTTTATGATATACTCTCACTATCATGATAATTTTATTATTAATATATGAATTTATGACATTATAGCTTTATTTCATGATAAGTTGATAATTTCAACAAATCCATCAAACGATATATAAGTTTATTTCAGATATAAGTTTGTTTCTTTCGTAACTATTAACACCATATTACTTACTATAAATTAATTCAAACTCCCCTTTAAGATGATTTTCTCTATTACTTACTAATACTATTATTGATTGAATATATATATATATATATATATATATATATATATATATATATATATATATATATAATTACTGTATTAAAAATCGTATCTATAAATAGAGAAAAGTAGGACAAAATTGACATTTTATTTATCATTCTCCAATATTCAGTTTTTACAGAACTATTCTAACCATACAAAAAACAAAAATTTGAGTAATTACCAAGTAATAAGAATGAATGTAAACAACAGCCATATCAATCAAGGGTTCTGCCCATTTCAACTCTTCCTATTTAGAGGGTACAAAAACAAAAAAAATAAGAACATCAAAAATTATCAATTTTATTAATTAAAATAAGAAACAAATTCAAATGAAATACAAATTACCTTTAAATTTATTATTGTGATGAATAATATGGTGTGGTAAAATTTCTTTTATTGTCTCTAAGTTTGAGTCAAATCATACACATACAACTACAAGTTACCAAATCAAATTAAATTTAGGCTAAATGGCAAGACAATGTACTTAAACAATAATGCATGATACAGACAAGTTTTCGAAGAAGTGAAGTAATTTATGATATAATCTTCTGCAACAAACTAAAACCATATATTAGCATTTTGATTTTTGTATATACATCACATTTGTTGATTTGGAGGTCAGCTTAGGAGCTAAAATGACAATAATTCCTAGAAAATTATATGATGAAATATCACAAGTGATTTATTGACATGAATAATCCGAACTTTCACCAGAATTCTAAAAATAATCTCAACTTTAAATTATTTTAGAATAATCCCAACTTTAATTTATTGGGTTCCTTCTCAAAATAATTCAAAATATTAATTTTCAATATATTATAGACCTAAAATGGATTAGTGTAAGCAAGAAAAAGGATAGTTTGGCTTATTTTGTAAAGCTCACCTTAAAAGTTGGGATTATTCTGGAATAATCCAAAATTGGAATTATTTTGAGAAGACGAATGAAAGTTGGGATTATTCATGTTAATTTGTCCTTATATATATATATTGAAACCTTTAAATTTTCAAACCCCCCATATACTATCTAAATAAAAATCAAAAAGAAAAAAAAACTAATCAACTAATTAAATTATTTTCATTAAACCCATTAATGTTCTTCCAAGATTCTTCCCTCTGCATCTTCAATTGTTTGTAGAATTTGACAACAAAAGTTTCTGCCTTTACAAACAATTTATCCTCCTCACAAACTACTTCTTCTTCTTCATCTTCTTCTTGTACATATTCTTCAACTTCAGCATCACTTTCATGGCCTCCAATAAAGAACATACTTGGTGTTAAACCAATAAACGAACAAAATACAACAATTACAAAGAAATTAACAACTACACTCCCACCATCACCACCGCCAGCCCAACTGCACGCCCACCACCACCACTGCGTTGTGGCGGCCGAATTCCGACAAGGAGGATGAAGAGAGGGAGCAGCGAGATAACGAGAGGAAAAGAGTGGGAGTTTTGGGATGGAAGGATGGGTTTGGAGGAGAGAGAGGAGGAAGAAGGTGATAGATTAAGGACGATCTAACGGTTCAATTTGTTTTGTGCTTTGTATCTAATGGTTAAGATTTATGATCCATGTGCTTTGTGTTGTTTTCTTGTGTGCCCTTGATTAATATGATCTAACGGTTTAGATTTTGTTCATTAGATGGTTTTGGATTTTGCCTAAAGAAAACAGATAATCATACCAAATTATTATCCAAAGCAACTAAACCCCATGCTCTAAATCCCTAAACCCCAAATCTCATACCTTATAAATCCATTTTCAAATAATAATTATAATTATTTATAGTAGTAATTAAAATTTTCATAATTTATATCATTTATTTAACCGATATTTGAATGTGTCAAATATCTCATTGTCTCATTTATCGGTAAATTAATTAGGGAATAACAAATATTCATATTATTAAACAGATAAACCAATCATATAAATATATACTTGAAATATTATCTTGAATATTTTAATAAGCATAAATGCTAATCGGTAAATAGTTATAATAGTTATATTGCTCTAAGGTCATTACTTATGAAACTATACTTCTTGTTCTTGAAATATTACTTATACAATTGTTACTTGCTCAATTAATGTTCAAATTATAGTCATTTACGTGAACTATAGTATAACAATATACTTATATTGATGTGTTATTGTATCAATGAGGTTTAAGCCATAAGTTTTTTTGATCGATACTTATAGGCTTCGTATCAAGATCTTGTTAATAAGCAATAAGATTTAGTCAATTAAGATCTTGTTAATATGTAAAACGATATAGTAATTTAACAAACCTCCCTATATGTTATAACAAACTATGTTGTTGTTGTTGTTGTTATGTTGAACCAATCTGTTCTACATCTGTTGCAACTGAATTAGATGCTTTCGGTTGCGGAATGAATTCCACTGAAAGTGATTAACTTAAGTAGAGTACTGTTATTATCTTGAATTAAACTTAGAACACTGTCAAAGTAGATGTTTTGAGTTTAGAGACAATTAACTTAAATGGAGTATTGTTATATTAAACCAATCTACTGAGTTATATTGTTCTACATTTGTTGCAACTGAATTAGATGCTTTCGGTTCCGAAATGAATGCAACTTAAAGATGATTAACTTAAGTAGAGTACTATTATTTTCTAGAATTAGTCGTTTATCGACTTCATTAATACACTCATTCCAATAACAACATGTTTCAATTTAAGTAAATGTTTTGAGTTTCAATTACTTTACCGACTTAAGTTGATACATTCATCTAATCTAATATCAATTTCTTTCAGTTTGGCTAAGATACATGAGTTTCAAATTGAACATAACTTATTATCTTGATTTAAGTTATCGATTCACATAGATACCATGAGCTAATCCACTATTAACTTATTTTAAGTCGATTATATGTTTTCAGTTTTCAAATGCATAGAGCTTAATGACTAGTATAGTTATATTAATCCATTGATCTAATATAGTTAGAATAAGACATTGATCTAATCGACTTTTTAAAAAATGTTTAATTCGTCTTTCAAGGAAGTTTATAGGAATTTATGCTGATATGAGACGTCCTTTTTAACCAAACATGATTTAATTTGCATACAACTAAAAGTTTGAATATCGACTTATATAAAATTGTCTTATTCCAAATTGTCGAATATATCAGTCTTGTACACATATATCGATGTCACTTTCATACACTTTTTTGTGAAGTACAACTGGTTTTTTTCAAGGCAAGTGTCGGACTACACTTATTTGCCACGTTAATTTTAGCCGAACCCAAAAAAATTTGGCCAAAACCCGACATGAAGTTCCATTTTTCCTGAATAATTATAAGAATGTGACTAACTTTTACCCGAACCGATGCGATTATTGTCAAACTTATGTAATTTTCGTCAATAACTGAAATAAACTGAAACGAAACTGAAAATAACTGCAATGTGTTTTAACTGCTATGGATTCAACCGTTGGTTGGTTTAACTGTTCGGATAAAACTGGTTTAAACTGCAACTGAACTCAATTGAAACTGGAAAGAAAAATAACTGAATTAAACTGAACTGAACTGGACTGTTAATAATTTTAACTGTTGTAAACTGAACTGATATGAACTATTTGGATATAACCATAACTAAACTGTTGAACTGAATTGACACCTCTAATTGGGGACAAAAGTTAGAATAAGTAAATAGGCTCTCCTTTTTTTTTGGAAGGAAGGAACAACTAAACATTAAATAGAAATAAGGTTCGATACATCCCTTTGTGGGTCACTATCTAGTGTGCCCTATCGGGTTAGAAAAAAGGGCTAAAGCATTAATTTTATCATCCAAATAAGTGTGATTACAAACCGGGGGAGGAAAAATACATAAGTTGTTAAAACCATCAGTTTTCCCCTTGGCAATCCTAGCCACACTATCAGCTAACTTGTTTGTTCCTCTTCCTTCAAACTGCAACCTAATATCTCCTCGATCTTGGAGCACCTCCCTGCACATAGCAATTTCATTTGACTCATTGTTATTAAAATTTTTTCCTTGTAGTATGTTCATTGTAGCTCGGAGACAATCAGTAGAAACTATCACATTTTGCCAGCTATTCGTCCTTATCCAACGCAAATAAAAAAGAATAGCTTTCACTTCAGCTTCAAACACAGATTGGGTAAAAGTAGATGCTTGAAAACCCTCGACCAAAGTGGCATTATAATCACGGTAGACTGCGCCCAGTTAGGCTTGTTTTGAGGTATAGGAAAAAGACGCATCAGTGTTAACTTTTAGATAGTTTATAGGTGGGGGGGGACCAAGTAGTGTCTTGGTTAATTTTTTGAGGTGTGTTGGGTGCTTTTCCCACTTTAGGTTGGTTCTGAGTAAAGAACCATTCAGTGGCGACCCAACTCGAAGGTTTTAAAAGGACATCTGAAAGGATGTTATATTTTTTAAAGATCCAAGAATTTCTTCTAAGCCAAAGGTGCCAAGAGGTAAAAACGAAAATGGCGCAGAGAGGCACAGTTGAGATTGGATGGACTGTGGTGGAGGTAATGTTCTTCTTAAGCCAGGTTTTGAAAGGGATTTGGGGTTCAATGTCAATTTTTGCCAAGTCCCAAACCTCACGAGCCCGAGGACACGTTCTAAGAATGTGGTTCATATCTTCAATAATCATGGGGCAGAACGTACAGGTTTTTGGGTGGTCTTTTACTCTAAAGTCCAGGTTAGCATTAGTGGGCATTCTCTCCCACTACACCTGCCAAACGAAAAAATTTTATTTAGGATGTCCAGCGGCCTACCAGATCCATTCCCACTCCCCTGGGTCTGTCTCATAACCTCCTGTTATTTCCTTAGTTGCTATGCTAAAGTTAAACCTATTAATGTTGGTCCACGTAGAGTAGGTTTCATCATTCTAGTTTGTGAAAGTTACCGCACTAAATCTTTGTATTAGTTGATCAGGGATATAGAAGGAGAGGGTTTGGGCTAAATCCTTGCTCTTGATGTCACTAAGGTAAAGGTTACTCTCAAATTTTGTTGGCGGACCAATCAACACAGAGCTTAGACTCACGCCATTCAACCATTTTTCATACCAAATTTTAATATTAATGCCATTCCCAATTTTCCATGCTAAGCTTTTACTATAAGTCTCCCACCCATAGCCCACACTTTTTCATAAATGAGAGCCCATCTTGAAGCTAGTGGGTTGCAGTTTTTTATTAACATACTTTTTATGTAGTATTTAGGCGGCCCACATGGTATGGTTGTCAAGCTTCCAGCACAATCTGGCAAGGCTAGTCTTATTGATATCTTCATTCAAAGTGCAGCCTATGCCACCGCTATTCTTAGGGTTACACAAGTGTTTCCAAACAATCCAAGTTATTTTTTTCTTATTATTATTCCCATTCCAAAAGAAGTTGCTACAAATAGCATCTAACTTGTTAGTGATATATTTGGGCAAGTGGAGAAGATGCATGTAATATCTCGGGATAGCTTGGAGAGTGGAGTAAATCAAAACCACACGCCCAGCTTTAGAGAGGGCTTTGGCCTTCCAAGAAGCAAGTTTAGTTGACATTTTATCGATGATGAAGGAGAGCTTGTTTTTAGAAGGTTTCCTATGACATAAGGGGAAGCCAAGGTATGTACCAAGATAATGAGTACTCATTATATTCATATCTTGTTCGAATTCGTCCCTCGTCTCAATAGAAGTATTAGGAGAGAAATAGAGCATGCTCTTAGAATCATTGGCTTTTTGACCGGATATGGAATAGAAGTTATCGAGGATAATTTTCATAGTAGACAAAGTTTTTTGATTTACCTCCCCAAAGAGGAGGATGTCATCTACAAAGAGTAGCTGTGAAATTTCAGTGCTCCCTCCTCTTATTTTGAAAGGATTCCAAGCTTTATAGTTACAAGCTTCATGAATTTTCCTTGAAAGGTATTCAAGGCCACCGCTATTCTTAGGTTTACACAAGTGTTTCCAAGCAATCCAAGTTATTTTTTTCTTATTATTATTCCCATTCCAAAAGAAGTTGCTACAAATAGCATCTAACTCGTTAGTGACATATATGGGAAAGTGGAGAAGATGCATGTAATATCTCGGGATAGCTTGGAGAGTGGAGTTAATCAAAACCACACGCCCAGCTTTAGAGAGGGCTTTGGTCTTCCAAGAAGCAAGTTTAGTTGACATTTTATCGATGATGAAGGAGAGCTTGTTTTTAGAAGGTTTCCTATGACATAAGGGGAAGCCAAGGTATGTACCAAGATCATGAGTACTCATTATATTCATATCTTGTTCGAATTCGTCCCTCGTCTCAATAGAAGTATTAGGAGAGAAATAGAGCATGCTCTTAGAATCATTGGCTTTTTGACCGGATATGGAATAGAAGTTATCGAGGATAATTTTCATAGTAAACAAAGTTTTTTGATTTGCCTCCCCAAAGAGGAGGATGTCATCTGCAAAGAGTAGGTGCGAAATTTCAGTGCTCCCTCCTCTTATTTTGAAAGGATTCCAAGCTTTACAGTTACAAGCTTCATGAATTTTCCTTGAAAGGTATTCAAGGCAAAGGATAAAGAGGTATGGGGAGAGAGGGTCCCCCTGACGGATTCCTCTTGATGGTAAGAAAGAATTCGTTCTCTGCCCATTTACTTGGATGGAGGTATTATGAGAGGAAATACAACTCATTATGATCCTAATGGTGGTTTCATCAAAATGATACATCTTTAGACAGCTCAATGAAAGGCCATTCCAACCTATCATAAGCTTTTTCTAAGTCTAACTTAAGAGCAAACAACCCATTTAACCCTTTTTTTTTTCATAGAGTGGAGGATCTCATTAGCGATGATGACATTAACCTCCATTCCCCTTCCCGGGATGAAGCTACTTTGGTTGGGGGAAATGATATCATGGAGGTGGGGTCTTATAAGATGGACAAGGATTTTTGTTATTGTCTTGTAAGTAGTATTGACCAAGCTAATTGGTCTGAAGTTCTGCACTCTTAAAGGGTTCTCAATTTTCGGAATGAGGGAGATCAAGGTCGTATTCATACTATTAGGAATTAATTTGTCTTGAAAATTATTTTTTATCAAGTCAAAGAAATCCATTTTTATATCTTCCCAAAAATGTTGGAAAAAAATCGCATGGTACCCATCGTCTCCAGGGGCCTTGGTACTACCAATGGAGAAGATAGCCTCTTTGGTTTCGACTAGGGTGGGGATCTGGCAACAGTCAATGGTTTGAAGGGAGAGGATGTCATGGGAAATAGGAAGGTTATTGGAGGTGAACAACGTTTTGTAGTAGTCCAGAAACATGTTTTCAATGTCATTTTGGTTCGTCGTTTGATTACCAATATCATATTTTAGCATGTTAACCCTATTAGAGTTACGTCTAATTACGGTGGAAAGATGAAAAAAATGTGTATTACGGTCACCTTCAAGCAAGCAATTAGAACGGGCTCTAACTTTCCAAAAGCTCTCTTCTTGGTCCAGTAAGGTATTTAGATCATTATTGAGTTGGGCTTCGAGGTCAAAGAGGAAAGGGTTTAAGGGGTCGGCTTGGAGGGCCAACTGGGCTCCACTTAGGCGGGCCATGATTTTTCTTTTGTTTTTGAAAATGTTGCAATTTTTGTCAACCCACAATTGGATATCCTTACTAAGGTCCACTAGTTTAGGAGTGAAAGAAATATTTCTCTCAGCCCATTTCCCTTTAAACTTCGTATTTGCATAAAGGATAGAAATAATAAAAGGGTTGTTATTGTTTACCTGGATTACTCCATGGATTGCGCGGGGTTCCTTAGATATAGTGGTGAAGGAGTGAAGTCATTTGTTCCACAAAATAAGAATGCCACCGGTGTACCCCATTGGCTCGATGGTTTCAAATGAGTTGAACGACAAGCTATCTGCTAACCCCTCTATATTTGGTCAGCTAACTTTGGTTTCTGTGAGAATGATCATCATTGGGTCGTGGTCTCTAATCAGTTGCTTTATGTTGCGGCGAAAGCTAGGCCTCGCCACTCCTCGTGCATTCCATAGCAAAATAGACATACCCGGGTTAATGGGGGGGTATCTTCAAGATTTCTTCCGTCACTGCTGCCGGGGTGCGAGCAGAGAGGCTGACCATCTGGGCCAGACTGCTGTAAACAATATCCGAGTTTATCTTGATTTTTATGCCCGGCATCCTTCCCATTTTCTTTGAGTGTCCCCATGCACACTTTAGAGTCATTTGGTTGCACGGTTTTGAGAGGCGAATCCATTTGACGTTGTCGGTTTCGCTTACTCTGCCCCATTCTCCCAAAGTATCATGGTAGAAGTAGCTGAATTTGTTGATCCACACTTCCGGAAATGTCATATAAGGACAGGTTTTTGTAATGACAGATGTTGATTGGGATAATATTACATGAACTAGTTTCTGGTGGGGTGTTGGGGGCATCAAGAATCCTCGGTTGTAGGTTGGGTCGGATAGGTAACGAGGTAGATCCTTTTCTTGAGAAGGAAACGGTGAAGCCATGGTTGGGTTTCCCTTGAGTTTGGTTTTTTGTTTTTTGAAGTGTGAAAGTAAAGTTTGATAGGTTAGTGTTTATAGGGAGATGGGTGTATTGAGTTTTCGGACAGATTGTAGGAGAGTTGACATGTTGGGTGTCTTCAGAGTCCTGCAAAGCAGCTTCTAAATAGGCTCTCCTTACCCAACTGATAATATTAGTAATGTGTTATAATACTAACGCATAAATAGTGAATGGATTTAGAGATACTGCTTTGCCGCTCAAAATTATGGGGTGAATTAGACATCACATTGCAGATATGCAGTGACATGATAGTTCACTTGACACTATATGCAAGGAAAAGATACAACTACTACGATAGTAACAATCTTCGAGGTTTGCTTAATTAGATCTTTCTATATTACAACATAAGTAGTTTATAAGTAGAGGTCTAATTCTCAAAATCGCTCCTAATTATAAGATTTACATAAAATCACCTTTTTTTTTGGCATTTGATACTATTACAAAATCACGGGACCCCTCATTGGAAATCCTGGCTCCACCACTTAACTTGAGTGTATAACTAACAACTTAAAGGTGGTTTTTTGAAGTATTATCTTAATTAAAGTTGGTTTTTTAAAGTATTATCTTAATTAAAGTTGGTTTAAATAATTTGATGTCCACTTATACAAACTTTTTACTTACAGTTGGTTTTGAGAAATGGCATCCACTTATGAGTAGTAGTTGGTTGATAATCCTTATTTTCACTCTCATTAATTACAACACTCCTTATATGCACAGGTTTTTAGGAAAGCATATTTGGTAGACCATGGACAACTTTGCTCATGGGATTATGCGAATTAGAAGAGAGAGATGGCAGGAAAAGTAAGGGTATAAAAGTCAATTTACACAAGAATGTTACCAAAAACAGAAAGTTTTGCAATTATTTTGAAACAACTCGAAAAGGAAAAGTGTTGCAATTAAATGGGAGTAGAGGAATTATAGTAGTAGAAAAATATATTCAAAGTAAATTATGTGAATTAATAAAAAGTCAAAGTATAAGATGTAAATATAAGAAGGGGAGTATATTTTAAAGGAGTGTAAGATGTAAATTATGTGAATTAATAAAAAGTCAATCATACCTTTGATCACACAATTCACAATTACATGAAGGAATAAACTGTATTTAATCTTTATGCTTTTCTTTTTTTTGAGGGGATATTTAATCTTTATACTAATCCTAAACTAATTCGAATTAGTATACTAATCCTAAACTAATTCGAATTAGTATACTAATCCTAAACTAATTCGAATAACCCACGTAATATATCTTATAATAAACTTCTCAAATCTATAAATGATTCAGACATTGAATTGTGCGCTTATTCTCCCAACACGGTTTTCTGAGTAGCATACTGCATATATCATATTACCATTAACCATACTCAAGAAATCAGTCAAAGAGAGACGAGAGCCTTTGTTTTTCTGAGGGAAGTCAAAAAGAGCTTTTAAACACCAATACTTGTGATGGGTAATTGCTGGTCACAAGGTACTATTGTATTTTTATTTAGTGACGGTCCAATTTTTATTGTTCTTCCTTCCAAATAAGATGAATTTTCGATCAATAACCTAGGACAAAAATATATTACTCGATGCTTTCTTTTCTTCATCTTGTTCTTTAAATATGTAGAATCGATGTATTTTTCTTAGGTATAGCGTGCATATTCTATCACTATCACATCTTGATTAGTTTTACGTTCCTTATGATTTGTTAATTAGGAGCATAAGTTCTGATCTTTCTTGAAAAGTTGCAAGTTTTGCCGCAATATGCTCGGTATTAAATCTTTTTTGTTGTTATAGTTAAACATGATCTTTTAATTAGTATATGTTTCATTATCATAAAATTTATCATACACTCGGGTGTACCGTGAGAATCATGATGATACGTTTCTTTCAAATTGAGCTATATGTACTTTTAATATTTTGAAATTTTTTTATACTTTTGTAATCATTATGCACATTATATTCAAAGACGTAGAATTAGAAAGGTATAATTTGCCCTTTTTTACAGACTTTTTTTAATTATCTCTTCAAATTAATATTTTTTGGGTGTAAACTTCTTCTGATATTGTGATTGCACTATTGCAGGAGTTGATGATGATGATGATGATGATGATGTTGATAGGATCAGCGAGTTACCAGATGAAATATTAAACATCATAATATCCAAACTTCCAACAAAATTAGCAGTTAAAACCAGTATACTATCACATAGATGGAAACATGTTTATAGGTTGACATACATTGCTACCTTCATTAATCCGCCCACTCACTCCAAAACTTGGGAAAGTTTTATAAATTCATATTTCCAACCGCGAGAAGCACCAAATATAACAAAATTTAGTCTTATTTATACACAAAGTTATATCGATGCTCAATTATGGAAGTCAATTTACCAATTACCACGTAGTACTTCAGATGTCTTTGGGTTATCTTATTTACCAAACCTTAAATGCCTCAATCTTCAACTCTTCATCTTCAAACTTAATTCGTTGAATGAGCTCTTTTCCAAGTGCCCTTCGCTTGAAGATTTGTCTTTTGAGTGTGTGGATTGTGAAGAGGATTTGTCTGGTCGATGCGAAATTTTTCTACCTACGGTAAAAAGTTTAAGAATGAAAATAGGTTTTCTCACATATGTAGGTGAATTCGTGATTAATGCTCCGAAATTAGAGTTATTCACCTTTTGTAGCGAAATTGTTACCGCTACTTGTTCACTAAAAAATTCGCCTAGTCTTATCGAGACATCTGTAAAGGTTGGACATAGCAGTTACCACCATGCTGATGATATATCAAGAAAAGCTATATTTGGATTTCTCAATGGTGCTCGTACTACTAAAGTTCTACAACTCTCCCGTCATTATGACAAGGTACGTACTTTAATTGATCATAGGTAGGCGGTAGCCTATATATTAATTAAACTAATTAAAAGCTATAATTTCATTTTTGTAGTATACCAAATTGCTACGCGAAAGTTTAATCTACTTCTTGGAGAACGATCATCAATTGAGTAGTATAATTAATTCGGAGCTGAAGCTACCACTGTTTCATAAGTTGGAAACATTGAAACTTGGGTTCAACTACCACGACTGGATACATATGATCCCGAATCTGCTTGCAAATGTGCCACGGCTTGAAACTCTCATCTTGGCCAAGGTTAGTTATATACACTTGTACTCTTTAATTTGTGTACATGATCATATCATTATATGTTACCAATAAAGTGACAAGCTCCCTATCTAAGAAAATATTGGTACAAATAGAAAGCAAATAGGTAGGTGCTGCTGAGAGAGTACACCTTAGATCTACATGTATGGTTATTGGTAGGTCTATTTAGGGTGATAGAGAATACATAATTCTCGCCGAGAATTCTATTCTCTATCATAAGACTATTCTTTTACTCATTTGTCTATTTTAATGAGCAAAAAAGTTGCTCAAGAATATGATAGACTTATTACTATAATATACTATATTGTCATTACAGAAAGATTTTTTATCCTGGGCTTATTCTCAAATCTATATTAAAAAAATTAAAATACTACCAAATAATTCAACCATTGAAAAATATTATCAGTCAAAATCTCTTAATAAATAACGACTGCATCAAAATTTAGAGTTTTGTATATTTGATGTACTTTCTATGTTTTGTTATTTACTTAATACAAAGAGAAAATGCATGCTTTTTATGAAAGTTAGAGACAGAAATAAGAGAACTACAAGAATAATGGTTAAATCCCCTTTTAAAATCAAAGAACATTGTCCCCTCCATAAAGCTAGATATATACATTTTAATTTAAAGGTGTGTTTTTCATCATCTGAACTTATATGAACTAAAATTATTAGACTTTATTGCACCTATTTAACCTTGAGTTTACCTTTATATTTTAACATGATTAAACCTGATAAGACCTAAAACTTATTTGTTTAAAAATGAAAAGAATGCACCTTAAGTTCTTAATTAGCTGTCCAAAAGTAGTATATAGCATTAATTACGACAATTTCATTTTAGAGAAGTGTAACAATATTTAGAATCGGAAGATTATCAATTAAAAACTTATTACTTGAATGTATTGTATAGTGTATAATATGCAATGCAAGTTTTTCAAGTACTTTATGCAAAATTTCCTCCCCTAATTTTACTTTCTTTTCTCCTTTGATATATGAACATAGGGCATAATTTCTCGCAATGTCAAGGTTACTAAAAAGTCCAGAATTCTGGCACTCCCAAAATTTCGCCTATCACATCTGAAGATGATTGAAGTTTGTTATTTTGGTGAAGAACTTGAAGAGATAAGAATTCTGAAACATCTTTTGGACAATGCCACTGTATTGGAGAAGCTCATATTGAATAAGTCAAAAAATCAAAGACTTTCTAAGGGAACAACGGTTGTCTATACTGGTGACGACCTCAAAGCTAAGCATTCGGATTTTGCAAGAATTATAAATCAATCTGCTGTTTCAATTGATTTAGTTTAGGTCCCATTTATGGTATGATCAAAACATGTATATGTATAATTGTGTTGGTAATAAATTTTGGTTTTTCATGTTCAAGATTGCAATACTTTTTTTTTTGGGTGCTATGCAAATTATAAGATTGCAATGTAGCTGATGTTAAGAATATATTAGTGTTAGGAACGTCTTTTGACACTCAGCAAGAAATGTTATCGACTCTTTGCTTTAATTGCTTTGACACTCCCCTCCACCTGTACAAAGACTATTTTAACACTAAATAAGACAAGATCTACAACTTTAAATTGTTAAAGTTTTGCGTTGACAAACGTCAAAGGCAAACTGTGCGAATAAAAAGAACAAAAGTTGTATTGTTAACCAAATATATGGACAAACCAGTCTTATAATATCACAAGTAACGTGTTTGAAAAAATAGTTACTAAAAACAATACATATACTTCCTCCGTTTTTTTTTTACTTGCAACACTTTCCTAAAAGGGAAATAATTAATTATTTGCAACACTTTCTACTTTTGCTTTTCCTTTCTCTCTATCTCTCTCCAATCACATGGGGCCCTATCTTTTTTTCCTCTCTACCTCTCTCCTACCCAAATTTTGCATTGGAGTTGATGAAAAAAAAAGTGTTGCAAGTAAAAAAAAACGGAGGAAGTATAAAGTTCAACACTCACTCACCAATGTACATTTTTTTTAGAGCATTCACAATGTTTTCACACATAAGCCATTTCATTAAATCTATTACATTCTATTTTTCATTTGTAAGGCCCTTCCTGTCCCTGGCCCTAACAAACCAGTCACTTCCAAATGAATAAGAGTTCTCTTTCTCGATCGAGACAACCACGAATAGCCAAGCAAAGAAGAACTAAATCATCACCATAAAGAAAGTTCCTTAACGCAAGCACTCAGTATGTCAACTACCTTAATTAAGAAAGGGTAAGACACGGTGTATTTTGCAATAAATTGATAAATACGAGAACCCAAATATGCAATGTAGCATTATTAGACTCGCCCCAAATATTCACAAGGAGAAATGCCAAGTTCATATCCGTTACAAACAATTTTTGAATTGAGATAAGCATATAAGAGAAAAAAAAGTTCACCTTATTTTTAACGGTTATTTCACCAAATACCCTTGACAAATAAATTTATTCACCAAATACCCCCACTTTTTTGAATGCAATTGAATCACAAGAACATCTCTTCTTTGATTGTTTGTTCAGTAAGCAACTGCTTGCTGCTTTGCTTCAATGGTTAGGCATAAATGACAGAAGGAAGAATTTAGGCCAATGGCTTAGATGGGTCAGAAGATGTTATACTGGGACTAAGATGAGAAGACAGGTTCTTTTTGATATGATAGTTGCTGCTGTCTACCAGATATGGAAAGCAAGGAACGAAGCTTACTGGTTAGATAAAGTTCCTAGAATAGAGTGTGCAGTTAAAAACATAAAGTATACTGTAAAGCAACGAATTCTTTTTTGTAAATCTGTAAAATGGAGTCATAGGGATATAGATTGGATGGAAGTTTTGTAATTAGTTTTTTGGTCAGTTTGGCCATTTTTGGCCTGTTGTGTTTTTCCAATCCTTTGAGGATTTAGGTTGTATTGTTGTTTTGTTTTTTTGGATGAAATATACTTACTCATTTACCAAAAAAAATACCCCCACTTTTTTTCGAATTCACCATATACCCCTGACCTTTCAAAAAATTCACCAGATGCCCTTATTGACTAACGGAGTTAACTCCGTTAGTCATTAACCCTAATTAATCCTAAAAAATCCTAATTAACCCTAATTAAACCTAACTAAACCCTAAGTAAACTCTCTCTCCCTAACCCAACCCCACCCCCCAACCCTAGAGCCACCACCCAACCCCAGCCCCACCGCCCCACCCCCTCCTCATCCCCAACAGCGGCCACGCAGCCCTCCCCCTCCCATCCCCACCCCGCGCACCCCACGCACCCCCTCCCCGGCATCCCCCCACCCGGCGCACCCCACACAGACCCCCCTCCCCTCCCCTCCCTCCTCGCGCCTCCCACTCCCTCGATCTCGGCGGCGCCTCCTCCCTCACTCCTTCGAACGAGTCGACGGTTTCTAACGAGAAGTTTACGAGAAGTTTGCTTCTCTCGCGGGCCGGGGGGTGGGGGGGGCTCGGGATTCGAAGGGGGGGGGAGGAGGGGGATTCGAGCTAGGGGTGGTGGGGGGAGAGGCGCGCGCGGCGTGGGGGGGGGGGGGGGGGGAGGCGCGGCGGGGGGGGAAGGGGGAGGCGCGGCTGCGGGGAGGGGGAGGCGAGGCTGCGGGGGAGGGGGAGGGGGGCCGGTGGGGTTGGAGTTGTGGGGGCGGGGGTGGTGTCTTGGGGGGTGGGGTGGGAGGGTGGTGGGCTTGGGGGTGGGTTTAGGGTTAGTTAGGGTTTTAGGGTTAGTTAGAGTTTTAGGGTTTTTAGGTGTAATTAGGTTTAATTAGGGTTTTTTGGTTAATTAGTTAATTAGTTAACGGAGCACTAACGTCCGTTAGCCAAAAAGGGCATTTTGGGTATTTTTTGAAATATCAGGGGTATCTGGTGAATTTTTTGAAAGGTCAGGGGTATTCGGTGAATTTTGAAAAAAGTGGGGGTATTTGGTGAATAAATTTATTTGTCAGGGGTATTTGGTGAAATAACCGTATTTTTTATCTTTATAAGAGAAAAAATAAATTTCAGATAAAGTCTAATAAATCGAGACAAGTCCATATAAACAATTTTAAGTTAAAGAAAGAACGGACCCATATCGGTAAAAATTCAAATCGGGTAAACTGCAAGTTTTGTTCTTTAAACAAACCGGGTAAATCAGCACCAATTTCACAAGTGTTGACCCACAATTGCCAATTTCCCTGAAATTCCAATTTCTCTCTCCTCTTTTGGAGCTTCTGTGACCCGAAAATGGCGGTTTGGAGGACCAAAACATTCTTACTCTTACTCCTCTTTGTTTCACTCTCTTTCACTTTGGATCTATGTAATGGCCAACAATCCCCTGCTTCTACCCATTCATGCTCCCATGGTCATCATCATGACCATGAAACCCCCCATCATCATCATCATCATGGAAATCAAGATGATGATGTTAATCAATCAGCTAATAAAAGGAAGCTTCTTCCTGAAGAGTTAGCTGAGGAAGAAGACCTTAAGTTGTATGGATTTGCATCAGAAAACCACCACCATCACCATCATGGGGAGCACCTTGGTGGGTCCCACTCACAGCTATCTGGCATTGGTAATTTTCCATTAAAGTTTTGATCTTTTTGTAATTTTATGCTGAAATGTGAATTGATGAGGTTTTTGAATTGGGTTTTTGAATAATTTATTTGGGTTGTAAATTTTTTATGGTGTTTGTTTTGAACAGGGCTTTGGATTCATGCAATGGGGTGTTCTTTGCTGGTGAGCTTGGCTTCTCTTATCTGCCTGATTATTGTTCCAGTTTTATGCGGTTAGTTTTTTTTTTTGGCTAGTAGTTTCATTTGACTTGATTTTGCAATTGTGTATGAAGAATTTTGCTGTGGAACATATATTATATGCTATAAAGAAACCCACATTTCATTTTATATGGTCTAGGATGCTGTATTTTTGCTTAATGGATGCCTAGAAAATAGAAATATACTCTTGATCTGTGTTGGTACTAGTTCAAACTTGAATGTTTGGGGTTGACTAATTTGAGCAAGGTGTAAGTTTGAAGAATGCCAAATGCTACTAATTTTTTTTGTTTGTTTTTGTTTTTGTTGATGCCTGTTTGAACAGAAAGCTGATTTTTTTTAATTGCAGCACATGGAAAACCATCTAAGGCGGTTGTTGATGCATTGGCGCTATTTGGGGTCAGTTTTCTTTGATCTCTATGGGTGTTGTGTGCTGCCCTCTGTGCTTTATTGGTGTGAGATTTTGGTCAAGCATTGTTCATGTTAACTCAATGATGAAACGCACAACTTGTTGTTTTGTTTACCAGATTATCGTAATTACATCAACTGAAAGCATTTGGAGAACGTTTAAACTCTTGTATTACATGTAATTGTTAATTTGTAGTTTTCCAAAATGTTGTAGAGGCTTGACCGCTTGAGGAATCTATGTTTTGGTTCAACTCTTTGTTGTCTGAACTCTAAATAGCCTTAGATTTTTCGTTGGTCTGATATATTTTCACTACCTAACTTGTGTTCTTTACTTTTTTCTTTGGAGATTGGTGATATGGGATTCATTAAGTTGTGGGGCTGGGGGGGGAGGGGTTTAGGGGACTTGAAGTGGTAGTCTTCATAGATAACACTATAAGGGGAATGTTCTTTTTATTGGAGTATTTCTTGCTTCACCTGGTTTTTTGCTAACTTTTCCTTATCATCCTCTTTCAATTGGATGCTTACAATCTTATGTGTTGGCACTTGGCAGGCGGGAGCTATGCTGGGTGATGCTTTTTTGCATCAATTACCTCATGCATTCAGTAAGAATACATTTGCTCCTCCTTATCGATAAAGTCATAATTTGTTTCTGAAATCGGATACTTTGTTTCCTCAATTTTGTATCGACTACAATTGACATTGTACTACTGTTTGTGTAGTGCTTATTCTGAACATTAGTTAGCACTTTGTTTGGAGAATAGTTTCAAAGGGAAGAGGAGGAAGGGAAGGAGTGGAAAGGGGACGAGAGGAGTAGTCATTTAATATTTGGTAAGCAAGTGTAAGATAGGATAGCATTGCCATAAAAAACAATTCTACGAACCTAATTCTCCAGAGAACGGCAAACCTTCTTGGAGGGAACCCCCCAAACTGTGAGGGTTAACAAACTTCTGGGGCGTGCAAGCTTCAAAATCATCTATACAATCACAGATCTAAGAACAATTCCTATCACTATTCTGGACTTTATAGAGTATGATACTATATATTGTAATATAATACAGAGTATCTTTTTTAATGATTTCCATATCCTTCTCAATGCACAAGAGCTTTTGAAAGGCATCCTTTCTTACTATCCAGCAAGAAGAGCTGCAATAAAAACTCCATTTCTAACTTGTTAGCTTTGCTTCTATTTTTTGTCCATCTTTAACATGCCTAGTATTGTATTTACCTGAGCCGTATACATAGTTGAAGAAAAAATGTTTATGGGATTCAGGCACAATGCCACACCTGCAAAACATCTTCCCAAGTGATAAACCTGTGCTTTGTGAGAGCTAATCTGTGCCGCACCTCCTCTGCCCTAGATACTCTCAGCTGATTATTACACAGTAAGGCTTAAGTCCTCTGTACTGATTATTTTGGCAATTGATGTGCTGAGATTCAGTATAAACCAGCTTCAGCTTCTTTACAGAGCTTGTTATCCTCCAATGCCGACTTCAACCATTACACTGGCAATAAGCTCACCAATCACCTCCTTAGCATGGACAGCATGGACCCAGTTACCGACTTATTGTCTTGCTTGGAAGCAACTGCCTAATGAAAGTCACCCGTAGCTGCCATATTCCAAACTTCAATGTTCCTAGTTCCCAAACCCCCAATTTCTTATATGTGAACATTATGCCGAGCCACTCAATCTTCACATTAAATTGAGTGTTATGCTACAAAAAGGATCTGCAAGTACTGGTGATGCTTTTAAATGCATTCTATGTGTCCTTTTTCCTTTCAAACCTTTCTATTTTTGGAGGGATTTGATTATGAGACAGAGAAGAATATGGACTTCTGTTCTCCTTATTTAGAGTTAATTGTGGATCATCAAAGCAAAATGCATCCTTACTCTCCCTCCACTCCTCTTTTCTACAAATCCCCTTATTCAAATACTCTGTCAGAGAACCTTGAACCCATGTACTGGTATCAGCTCTTATATAAGTTGCATGAAAAGAACATATCAAACCTTATAGTGTGTTTGGGTAGTAACTGTAGAAGGAAAGAGAAGGGAAGGGAGGAGAGGAGAGGGAAGAAGTTACTTTGCATCTCCTTTTAGATTTGTCCAACATTAGAAGGATTTGATTTATCAGAAGCAAAAGGAAATCGGATTCCTCCAATTCCTTCCTTTCTCTTCTCCAATACACTTTCAATCATCAAAAAATAGATTTGTCACTCTCCCTTCCTTCCCTTATCCAGTTCCTTTGGATTCCTCATTCAATGACATAACTGGTCTAAAACTGAAAGGTAAATAAAGGAAATAAAGAGATCAGAACCTTTAGATGGTTAAATCATATATCTAGATGACTACATTGTTCAATTTGACCTGGCCCAATCACAGTGATGCTTTATCTGTTATATAGGCAAAGCAGGCTCAGTGATGAGTGACCCACAATATAACTCCATTGACATCCTGTGCTACATCAGATGGTTATATTACTCCAAACAATGAATGTGGAATCGAATAACCATTTTACCAAGAAAAGAAGCCATGTAGCTGCATCTCGAGTATGGATGGAGGAAGTTTGGAAGGGTTCATATTCTTAGTTTCATCTATGCAAGCAAGTTATTGAGAGGGCAGTCAGGTTTTTATGGTTATGCATGCCTAACGTGTAGATGTCACAGGGCACACATTTCGTGTCATACTCATATATTCATGGTCAATTTGTTTGCGATTGAAGAAATGCTGTTATCTAAGTTGTATGGCATCTGTGCAGGTGGTGGGAACTCTCATGTGCATGATCATTCTGAAGATTCACATTCGCATGCTCATTCTCTGAAAGATCTCTCCATTGGATTGTCAGTCCTAAGTAAGTATATCTGGACTCTTATTTGTTATCTGGACACTTATCTATTCCATTCACTCTTCTCCATCCAGGACTGCATGTTATCAATTTGAGCTGTGTAATTGTCTTTGCTCTTTACGTGATCTCATGAAATTTGTGGACAGTAATTTTTCAGGGGTGAAAGCATATACATATATTTATTTCTATTTTTTTTTATTCTAAACAAATTTCAGCCCATCAAAGCTTTCTGCCTAAAAATATTATGTTAATATTTTCACATTCCTTAAATTTTCCATTTTAGCAATGAGATGAGTGTATCATTATTTTCTGGTATCTGACCTAAATTTTGAATAATCTCCTTCACTTAGCTTATATCAATTGTTATGTTGTTCACAGTCGTAGTGTGGCATGTCATATTGTACAATATTCAACATTCCAGGAGTCAATAGAGACTTAGTAAGGTGAATTTACAGAAGGTTTCTTCAGCAACAGGTTTCAGAATTCTTGTTCTTGATGTTCTATGATGTGTTATGGGACAGTTAAATTTTGCTGATGCCTTGTCTCCTAGAATGAAAGGTATTGGTGTTTCTGATGACCAGATTCGGTCCAATATGGCTAATTTATTTGTGGAAAGATTTATTTTGCCTGGATTCTTGACTGGATTATAATAATTGTGGATATGCGAATCGTCCTTTTGAGTTTATTTTTAAAATAGGGTTGTCTCATACATTGTGATAGAGTTGATAATTCTTCATGTTCCTTTGTTGCTGCAGGAGGGAGTATGTGTCTAAAATTTATTTAAAACTAATGGGCACTTTTTTGTCTTGAATCTTCGAAGAACTTATATATTTCAATAAAATTGATCAATTCTAAAATATTAGAATTTCAACTGTATGACTAACATCTTTGTTTTGATAATAGTTATATGTCACCTCAATAACTTAAGGTTTGAAAATTTGTTAACATTCTTGCAAGTGTATTAAAAACTTAAAAAGTTGTAAATTTCTTATTGTATCATATTCTCTTTGGCAGCTGGCATTGTAGTTTTCCTTATCGTGGAAAAGATTGTTCGGTTCGTTGAAGATTTTTCTGGAGGTGAACATTCAGGAACTCATGCTCACCATCACCACCACCATCGTAGTAGTAAAAAGAAGAAGGATGATAATGTTGATGAGAAATCATCACAGAAGGCATCTAAAAAGAAAGTATTCGATGGAGCTGATGATGCCACTTCTAACGCCAAGCAAGTTGCTGAGCCTCAATCTGAATTGAGAAAGGTGAGCTCAGAAGAATTTAGACAGTACCTACTATATATCACTGAGATATTTGTATTTTGTTCCATAAGCCTGGTTCCTCAATGGGTTGTTGTGTCTGTATACCAACAAGACAGTAACACATGTAGATGATTACTTTCAGTTTGTGTTTATGACTACCCAGGCTTTGGATATTTTGTCTTGAACTTATCTTTTTTCATTGCATAAGCCTTCCTGAATTGTGAAATGTAGAGCAATATTTATATGTTGTGTTGTATATGTACTTTCTCTCTGTTTTGTACCTTCACGGCCCGTATGGTAGATGGTAATAAGTGGTGGTACTGGTAATGTATTCATATGAAATTTTGTATTGAAATTTCTATGTCAATGTCCATGGTAATGGTTGTCCAATCCCAAACTTCTGATTTTCTTCATAAAATTCCATCTCCATTTTAGAGATGGTGTTGAGTGGGAATGGAATTTTGTGAAGAATATCACTTCCAGGGAGATACCATTACCAAGGTACTGTTCTAATGATCAAATCCATCTGCAATTTCTGACCTGATTTATTGTATAGAGAAACAAAAAAAACAAAGCTAGTGAAAACAAGTCAGATATCGGTGTTGCTGATGGAGGGGTGGTTGAAGCCAAGCCTATGGAACAACCATCAAACCTGGTTTTTGGTTATCTTAATCTGTTCTCAGATGGTGTGGTGAGTGTTTGTTTTTCAGTGGTTTTGCTCAAATTATTAGAAGTGTGGGATTAACTTTAAGCCACCAAGAGTGAGTTCGTGGACAATTTCTTGCCAAATGAAGGATCTATTTGTATTGGATGATGCAGCACAATTTTACTGATGGCATGGCTTTAGGAAGTGCATTCTTACTTCATGGATCTGTTGGTGGATGGTCTAGAACTATATTCTTGCTTGCCCACGAGCTCCCTCAAGAGGTATTTTCTTATGAATGGTGCTTTTCATTTCCTTAGTGCTTATTTGGTTGACATAAAAAAGTATAGGAAGTGGAATATCATGGAAAGTGGATAAACTGTAGAGTTGTTTGGCTAAGAGAGGAAGTTACAATTCCTCGACATCTCACAATTGGAATAATTAACTTACCTACCTCCCTAGGTAAGTGACACTTCCCATGGGATTGTCTACTTGCACACTTAATTAAATAACTTTTTACACTGCCCACGAAAGAAAACTTTCTAGGAACACTCCATTTAACCAAACGACCACTTAGTATGAGCACCCTCCCTCCCCTCCGCTAAGCAAGCAAGAACAAATTATTTGATCAAAGACAGTACAAGGCTACAAGCTATCAAGGCCTTAGCCTTGGAAAATTACAGGCGAGAAAATCCTTCCATGAAGATTCCCTCAGCCTAGGCCCCGTATTGTAGAAGCATCAAAACAATATATGAACTCAACAAGAAGCAAGGATATTCGTTATCAGGTTGTCATCTTTAATCTTCCATCCAGTTAACATCACTATTACACCAATTGATAGTTTCTAAGCTACCAGATTAAGCTAGCATTACAAATTTATCTTTGATAATATTACATCAGGTAAAGCAAGACTTTGATGCCAAAGCATTGCAGCTTTTCATTTGTGGTATACCAAACTGACTAATATAAATTTAAGATTTCTTTTTCTTCCCTGTTTTGGGACAGTATACGTGTTTATACTGTTTCAACTTTTATCATGAATAAACTTTTCAGCTGTCTTAGTTTCATTGAAGCCAAAAGATTTAAGTATTTTAACAACTTGTTTTGTATTGCTATGCAGGTTGGCGATTTTGGAATCTTGGTACGATCAGGATTCACTGTGTCAAAAGCTCTATTCTTCAACTTCCTATCTGCACTCGTAGCGTTAGCAGGAACAGCACTTGTGAGTTTTCTTCAATTTACTGCATCGTTCCTTTTAAGTTTCCTGTAAGGTAGTGTTGGTTGGGACGAGAACTTTTATTAAGAAATGTGGTTTTTCCCAATTTCCTTTGCTTCCAATGAAATAGATGTTACATTCTTCTCCCTATTCTTGAATCTTGACCTTCCTCCTCTTTCTTCCCTCCCATTTATCCACTCCCCTCCATTTCATTTTCCCTCTTTTCTGTAACTAATCTAGCAAGGAACCAAACAAAGGAAATCTGTTCTACGATTGAGTTATCCTTTGGTTTATGTTTTCCACCTAACTAAACTGACCCGAAGTATCTCATTATATTAAAAAACATCGGGAACTTTTTGTAGGCTTTGCTTCTCGGCCAGGATCCAGGGCAGTCATCTCTCATTGAGGTAAATAATACGATCAATCGCAGTTTAGAAATTCAAGCAATTACTCAGAATTATTGAATAATCTTTTCTATGGCACCATTGCAGGGTTTCACAGCTGGTGGATTTATTTATATATCGATTGCAGGGGTCTTAGCAGAGATGAACAACAATGGTAGCCCTAGTCTAAAAAGTAGTGTAAGTCAATTAATATCACTCATATTGGGAATGGCTGTTGCCCTTTGGATATCTCTTGTAGAATGAAAACCCTGGGGAAAAATAATCCCCTCTTGCCAGAAATAAAATCACATTTTTTTAGGTTGCTCGATTAAATTTTGGATATTAGGAGTAACAAATCACAAATTAAGTTGGTGTGTTTAACGATTATATAGTTGTTACTACAATTAATTTCAAAGGTAAAATTTGATTTTAGGTTTTTGTAGTTTGAAGACTAATTCATCTGATGCATTGGATTGATATATCTTGTTTTACTGAGGATGTTTGCTATCCTTGCTGAAAGAAATGTTATGGCCCTCCCCCTCATGTTTTAGTAGCTAATCATGTTCATGATAATGTAGTTATGTAGTGTCGGTATGTTCTCTAGGTTGTAATTCAAGTTTTTATTAATGCAAATTTTTTCGACGTCAAAAAAAAAATATATATACCTTTTTCATTGCAAAGTTTGCTTTGTTGGTTATTGACGTATATCATTCATTTTTTAATTACGTATTAATAAAAATAATGATTAGTTGAAATTATAATACATACATTTAAGAAAAAAATAGAGCAATTTCATTTGGTACCAATGTACTTTGGGCTTTTCTATTTGGTATCCAATTTTTTTTTGGATTCTATATGGTACCACTGTAGTTTGGACTTATTCTCTACTATAATACTTCGTTAAATAAAACATTAGTTTTGGGTTAGATAGGATTAGTAGTTTGCCTCATCTACGTGCCTTGTGCATTGAGAATAGTTCAGCTAAGGTTTGGAAGTCATTTTGGCTCTATGGGTCAAAGTTTGAAATGTTGATCAAAAGGATTAAATTTCTCAGTCTTTTTCAACTGTTGATATCATACCAATTAACATCATTAAATTCCCTATTCAAAAAATATATTAGGAAGAAATCGGCATACATTTTCTTTTAAGAATTTCAGAAAGATGAATCAACATAGTCCAGTAGGAAAAAAGTAATTATAAACCAACTGGTATTCGGATTTCTCCAACTTATAGATTTCTGATGAGACTATATAACAACTTAATTACTCCCTCGAGTTTTAATAAGTGAAACACTTGCTTTTACATAGTGGCCAAAATCGCTTCTATCTTATAAGTGTTGGGTTACAATCCAAGAAGCACACCAAATATTAATTAGAAGTCTCTTGAGTATGGAAGTATTATAGAGTAGGAAGTTCTTGTGTTTTAGGAAGTTTAATATAATTAGGATATTATAGTTAGGAGTTTTGGGTAGTAAGGAAATTACTTATCCTCCAATTATATTGTTTCATAATTATTTTAGAAGTCTAGTTGTAGTTTACCTATCATATAACTAACTAATATATAAAGCAGGGTTCAAAAGCCAGCTAACGAGGTCGCGACATTTGGCGTCCTCATTGGACGCCATTTGTCGCGCTTATTAACTGTCATGTCATTTTTTTAAAAAAAAAATAGAGTTAAAAAGTAATAAAATACATGTATAGAGTTTAATATGAGAAGAAATAGTGTTGGGTTCACAATGAAACATTTAAGTATAGTAAATCGATTATAACTTTTAATATATAGTTCGGAAAATTATAATTTTTGTGCCATTGGAAAGTGTTTATAAACTACTTTAAAATATTCCCTCAAAAAAACTACTTTAAAATAAGATCCATTTATTGTATATTTAAAATTTTATAGTAACGTATAAAAAGAAATATTGACTATACTAACGTACAAGTAACAAACTGCAATTAGAATTAGGGCTTTTTTACAAAACCTATTCATGTTAGAATTAGAATATTCCAAGTTATTACATTATAACTTTTGTTATTGTATATCGGACAAAAATACGTTCAAACAGGATATGTAAAAATTTCAAAAGTCTACATCTTCTCCACGAAGAGAACGAACATTTGTTCGGGTCCTACATACTGGTTCTAGTATAAATGGGAGATCTTGTAAGTCTTATAAATATAGGATAGTAGGGAGGTGTTTTTTATGAAGTTGAGAGGAAAAGCACCATTAGAATTCCTTCTGTGTTGTTGTTTTTTAGTGAAGTTCCAACTTCCAAACGATAAGCTATCTGTATAACAACTTAATTACCTAGAATTGCTAACTACTATTTATATGGAATAGTAGCCAGTAGGGTAAGTACACCTTATATGGTACAAGAGATGACAACTAATAGAGGGAAATAAAGAAATTATGCTAATAATATTCTAGAAAATATGCTATACAAGGAAGAGATAATATCCTAAAAATAATGATATCTCTAAGGCTCTAATACCAAAAGATAATGATATCCTAAATATACTTGATTACCATAACTAAAATATTTGACTAAGGTATACTCAACGTATATCTTCTACGCTAACACTATTTATACGTTCTTCTGCCCTTGAAAAAGATACCAAAACAACATATGGCTAACCTTCCTTCAGAAATTATCTTAAACATATTTCTAAGAGTACCAGTAGACTCAATCTTGCGTTTGAAGTGCGTATGCAAAGAATGGCGCAAACTCATCAATCACTCAAATTTCATACAACTACATCTTAACAAATCCCTCAAAAACAATTCGTATTACCCTACTCAATCCCTTGCATATACTGATAAAAATTCTCTATATTGTATAGATGATGTAGAGTTTCCTTCTAAACTTACCGAATTAAATTGGCCTACTATCCATGACAATAAACATGTATACATCATAGGTTCTTGCAATGGATTGGTTTGTTTAACCACTTACGAAAAATATATGCTATTCATCGTATGCAACCCGTCAACACGTACCTTCAAAGAAATCATATCCCCCTTTAAGTACTATGTTCGGTTATTGTATGGGTTTGGTTATAGTCGTCTAAACGACGAGTATAAAATCATCGTGATTAGTAGATCTTTTTCGAATAATAACTCGTCGATCTGGGACGAGAAAATAATGATTAGTAGTTTCAATAATAATTATGAGTGGAGGAAGCCATTGCATACTAGCTCCAAACATTATTGTACCGCAGCATGGTGTACTAACCGTGCATGTGGTGTTTTAGCAAACAATATGTTACATTGGATTACCAGTAGGGCGGATGGTAAACGTAAAATTGCTTGCTTTGATATCTCTTTAGAAACATGGGTTGATGAGTTGGATATTCCGGATCCGATAAGGCAAAAATTCGGTATGATGTTCGGAGTTTTTGATGGGTGTTTATGTCTTCAAGTATTCCAGGAAACAAGATATGGTACAAAATATTACGAGTTTCCTTTTGATATATGGGTAATGAAAAAGTACGGAGTACAACAATCTTGGGCAAAATTGTTTAATATTCATGAAGGTAGACGACGAATTTTGTTAACATCGGATCCGATATGTTTTTCTCCTATTGTATCTTCACGGGGCGGATCCAGGATTTTATGCTGCAACAGAACTGTGTTTTGGTATGATGATGAAAAACAAACAACTGAGAAATATGAGGTTGACTTATCAAAGTGGACTCCTGGTTCATATGGCCGTGAAATTATAGCTTTTACTGAAAGTCTTGTTTCAATACCTGGGAGTTCTCATATGAGGGGTAGTATGGAAAAACAAGGATGTAATGCTAAATTAGAAGCAACTAAAACAAACGCAGGTTATGTGAAGCAGATCACGTCAAATCAGATTACTGAAATATAATACTTCTACTAGATTATAAACTTTGTTCATTCTTAATATTATTCTCTAACTAATGTCATGAAAAATCAATGTAAAAGGATAATAAATAAAATATATTAAATACTTCTTCCATTTTATTTTGTTATATACACTTTTCTTTTTGTGATTTTATTCAATTATAGCGGGATGGTATATATATATATTTTTTTTTGTATTATTATCAAACTCATTTGTTCTTCATAATTCTAAATTTCTTGTTCTTACCATACATGTAGTACTTTTTATTATATTAAATTCATAGTCTTCTTATAATTTCTTTATTGTTATATTATCCAACACACGGATTAAAAATAAATATTAGTAATATGTTACGATTCATCTAGAAAATTATATTTCTATACTAACTTGCACGCACGCACTCTTCAATAGTCTAAAAAATATAATTTTTCGAATTATGTAGCAAAATTTATACTTAAAAACTATTGATATGAATTTTTTTTATCTCTATATAATTGATAACTCTATTTCAAAATATGATTTTTAAAAATAATGATATGGGATAATTAACGTGAACATGATTATGATAAATGTTTTACAATATCGTCCTTAAAAAATTATCACAAATAATGTCATAACAAAAAAATTTCCTTAATAGATTTTGTAAGTGGATCTTATTTCAAAACATGTCTTGAGCACTCTCCAATGGTAAAAAAATTATAATATTCTAAATCATATAGTAAAAGTTATATTCAATAAATCTCTATTATATAAGGGAAGGGGTGAGCTATGGTGTCCTATAAATTTACTTAAATGCCCATTAGTAAATCAACTAATACTAAAAAAGGGGAAAAAACAAACTCAAACTCAAACTCAAATATAGAATTAAAAAGATTAACTTAAATGTTTAAGGCAATCAAGTTATAATTGAGCCACCAAAAAAAGAAACATTGACTATAATACTTAGTACATTTATGTTGAAAAAAGTATCAAATATCTTATCCCTCAATTAACAAACACAATCAAATATTACATCAAATCAGAAAATTCAATCAATTAATTAACAAAGTGAAATGATTTATTTAACACAAAGGACTATGTTAATACAACATAAGAAATCCTAAATAAATTCACTTTTTTTTAGGGGCCCTAAATAAATTCACTTAACATTATTTTATCATTCATAAAGTTTAATTTTAAAAACCTAAAAGAAAGAATAAGTAAAAAAAAAAATTATGAAAGAAGGGTTAAGTGATAGAGGTTTAACCTACACAATTTAACAAAAAAAATGTCTAATGTTCAAAAATTTTACCCCTGTTTATGTCCAAAAAGGCTAAAATTAAAGTTTAAAAAAGGAAAAAAAAAATCAGGCATGCATCGCATATCACTCATAAAGTTTAATTTTAAAAAACCTAAAAGAAAGAATAAGTAAAAAAAAATTATAAAAGAAGGGTTAACCTACACAATTTAACAAGAAAAATGTCTAATGTTCAAAAATTTTACCCCTGTTTATGTCCAAAAAGGCTAAAATGTATGTTTGAAAAAATAAAAAAAACCAGGCACGCATCGCTGCATAATTTGCTAGTATAATCATAACAATATATGATTTTATATTCTAAATTTACTATTCGTATAGGCACTGTGGAAAGCGAATAGAGAGGAGTTAAAGAGTTTATTTAACATAACAATATACTGATGTAGGATGTGGTCCAACTTCCTAAAGGTTATCAGCTAGTTAACTTAGGTCCTGTTCTTTTGGACTTATTTTCAGTTCAGGTCAGTTCAGTTCAATTTTTCTCTGTAATTCAGTTTCTCTTAGTTCAGTTTAATTAATTTCAGTTCAATTCAGTATAATTCAGTTTCTCTTACTCTAAAAAAAATGCCCTTAAGCAAAGACGGCTCTGAGGGAGACTTGTACAATTCGTATAGAATGAGCCATAACATAAACTTTTCTCTTTATACTTCAAAAAAGATTATAATATAAACTTTTCTTTTTATAAGATAGGCCCTCCATAAATATTCAAACCAGAATTTCTCAAACGATAATTGGGACAAAGCCATCATAATTATCTTTTGTGCAATTCTAGCACTTTTACCATTCACCAAAACCTACTCGAAGTAGAATAACGTGCCACCTACGTTGCCAAAAAAAAAAAATTCGTGCCACTTACATTTCCTTGGCCTCCAAGGACTACTTTGCCTCCAAGGAACCAAATCTATACATATCATACTATCGGTTACCAACTGCTTTCTATCCCAACACAAACCAAAAACCCAAAGTGAGTGAGAGATAGCTCCATTGGTTATTACAACTTTCTTCCCGACTCCAAGAGATCCTAAGATCGATTCTCATTACCCGCCCTAGTGGCTCTCTAGCACCAAAAAAAAAGGACCAAAAACCAAAAAAGTTTGTTCAACCTGATAATATGGCACTTGCTAAGTGCAAATCTTCTACTTCCACAATTGTTTCTGAGTCTAAGAACCTAGCTTATGGTAACAAAAGGTTTAGAAGAAAGAGTGAATATCTTGATGATGATGATGATGATAATGATCGTGACGTGAAGAGAAAATCTCTTCATGCTCATGATAATCATAATGATGATGATGAAGATGAAAGATTACGCGATCAAAGGGAGAGGGAAGAGTTAGAGAGACGTATTTCAGAACGAGACGCTGCTCGAACAAGGAAGCTACAAGAGCCAAAATTGGCAAAGGAGAAGGTTAAGGAAGATGATATTGTAGCACTTAGAAGAGTTTCAAGACAAAAGTACTTGAAGAAAAGGGAGGAGAAGAAATTGAAGGAGTTTAGAAATGAGATAGAAGATGAGCCGAATTTGTTTGATGTGGTTGATCTAAGTGAAGTAGAGCGTCGTAAATTAAGGTACAAAAAGGAATTGTATGAGTTACTTGTGATCTCTAAGAGAAGGGAAGAAGATGCTAGTAATGAGTATCGAATGCCGGATGCATATGATCTAAAAGGAAGAGTGGATCAAAAGAAAAGATTTGGTGTAAGAGATGAAGAATTTAAGGGTAAGAATTTGAATCTTTTTTCTGAACAAGAAAAGTGGGAGCAATATCAGATTGAAAAGGCTACCTTTAAATTTGGTGCACAAGATAAAAGTGCACACAAGTATGAGTACTTATTCGAAGATAAAATCGAATTCTTGAAAGCTGCTGTAATGGATGAAGATTATAAGTTTGATGGTTTAGAACATAAAGATGAGATGCTAACTGAGTCAAATCAGGAGAAGAGGAAAGCCCTGCCAATATATCCATATCGAGGCGAGTTACTTGATGCTATCAGAGACCATCAGGTTCTTATAATTGCTGGAGAAACTGGTTGTGGGAAAACAACTCAGATACCACAGTACCTGTATGAAGCTGGATATGCAAAAGCCGGAAAGATCGGATGTACTCAACCTAGGAGAATTGCAGCCATGAGTATTGCTGCTCGTGTTTCACACGAGATGGGTGTGAAACTTGGGCATGAGGTGGGTTACTCTATTAGATTTGAGGATTGTACTTCTGAGAAGACAGTTCTGAAGTATATGACAGATGGTATGTTGCTTCGCGAATTCCAGAGTGAGCCGGACCTTGGTAGTTATAGTGTCATCATGGTGGATGAAGCTCATGAAAGGACAATTTCCACAGACATTTTATTTGGCTTAGTTAAGGATGTGTGTCGCCTTCGACCTGAGTTTAAGCTACTCATCTCAAGTGCAACTCTTGATGCTGAGAAAATCAGTGATTTTTTTGATTCTGCACCGGTTTTCATAATTCCAGGGCGGCCTTATGATGTCGAGATATACAACACTAAGGCACCACAGGCTGATTATTTGGATGCAGCAATAGTTAAGGCGTTGGAAATACATGTAACAGAAGCACCTGGTGATATACTGATATTTCTTACTGGGCAAGAAGAAATTGAAACAATGGAGGAGATGTTAGTGCATAGGGTTAAAAGATTTGGCTCCAAAATAGCTGAGCTTATTATATGCCCTGTCTATGCCAACCTACCAACACATCTGCAGAGTAGGATATTTGACTGTACTCCTGAAGGTGCGCGTAAGGTTGTGCTGGCGACAAATATTGCAGAGACATCTCTCACGATAGATGGGATTAAGTATGTTATAGATCCCGGATTAGTGAAGATGAAGTCGTACAGTCCACGAACAGGGATGGAGTCGTTGTTGGTGACACCGATCTCTAAGGCATCGGCAAAGCAACATGCAGGTAGATCAGGAAGAACAGGTCCAGGTAAGTGTTTTAGATTATATACAGCTTACGATTATCAGGAATTGGAAGATAATGCTATCCCAGAAATTCAGAGAACAAATCTAGCAAATGTTGTTCTTACACTCAAAAGCCTTGGTATTCCTGACTTGTTAAACTTTGATTTCATGGATCCACCATCATCTGAGGCTTTACTGAGAGCTCTTGAGTTACTCTACGCGCTTGGTGCTCTGAATAAACTGGGTGAGTTAACTAAAGTTGGAAGAAAAATGGCTGAATTTCCCCTTGATCCCATGTTATCAAAGATGATTGTTGCTTCAGAAAAGTACAAATGCTCAGAAGAGATAATCACAATTGCAGCAATGGTTTCAGTTGGAAATTCAATCTTTTACCGTCCAAGGAACAAACAAGTCTTTGCAGATAGTGCTAGAATGAGATTCCATGACGGGGATGTTGGAGATCATATCGCGCTTCTAAAGGTCTACAACGAGTGGAAGTCGAACAACTATGACAGCACATGGTGCTTTGAGAATTATGTTCAGAATAAGAGTATGAAACTAGCAAGAAATATAAGAGATCAACTCATGAAGTTGTTGGAAAGGGTTGAAATAGGAGTAACATCTAGTTTAAACGATTTCGAAGCAATAAAAAAGGCGATCACAGCAGGTTTTTTCCCTCACACAGCACAGTTTCAGAAAGATGGTTCTTATAAGAGAGTTAAGTATCCTCAGATTGCATACCTTCATCCTAGTTCAGGTTTAGCGCAGATGCAACCACAACCAAAATGGGTTGTATATCATGAACTGGTTTTGACAACTAAGGAATATATGAGATGTGTAACTGAGCTGAAATCAGACTGGTTGGTTGAGATCGCTCCTCACTACTATGAGAAGAAGGATGTCACAGCATTTGACACAAAGAAGATGCCACGGGGTAAAGGACTTTCTGCTTCATAATCATGATTTTTTTTCTTTAGAGCTTAAACCCTATACTGTAATAATGTAAATATAATTATTATAAAATAATGTAAATATAAGATTGACCTGGTGTTGTTAACTTGGAGTTCGGTTTTTTTTTATTGCTATTTTTTTTTATTAACATTTTATAGATTATGTACAGATGTGGAGAATCTCATATTTAGGCATATAAAAAAACTTGAATAATATATTGTGTACCAGGTATCGTTTGATATAGTCAATCAATCAATATATATATATATATATATATAAAGGAGGAACTTTTCGGGAGCATAGGGAGCTCCTCAAGATTTCGAGGCCATAGAGCGCGCCGATTGACATGTCATCAAATTTTATTTTTATCTTTAAAAAAGTAGAGTTCTACATAGTTTTAAAAAACACATAAGGAGTTCTAGATAAGCTAGAATTAGAGTTTGGTTTTGAATGAACAACGTTAATTATTATATTATGTAAACTGTGTATAACTTTTGCTACGTAATTCAGAATATTATAATTTTTGTTCCATTGGATAGTGCTCGAAATATGTTCCGAAATAAGATCCATTTACAATATGGTTCTACAACTTATGAAATAGATAGCGCCACGCAGGATTGCCATGTAATTAATTTTTATTTTAAATATTTTTAAAAATAGAGTTCTATACATATTTAAATACATAAAAGGAATTTTGCATAACGAGAAATTAGAGTTTTGTTTTGAATAAACAACCTAAATTATTGTATTACGTAAATTGAATATAGCTTTTGCTACCTAATTCAAAACATTATAATTTTTAACCATTTGAGAGTGCTTGAAATATGCTTCAAAATAAGATCCATTTACAATATAGTTTTACAACTCATGAAAATATATTTAACTATATGAATGGGAAGACATTATTTAGTCTTTCTTTTAGATAAATATAATAATAGCTATAACTATAGTGTACTATATGTGACTACAACATTTTATCATAGGTCCAATTTACAGGATTAAACATATATAGAATCTTTCAACCTCAGCCTTACGAGTCCGGATCCTCCAGAGTTTTAATCAAATTATTTTACAAGGTAGAGTTGTATATGAACCATACATTTTAAAATCAAAGGCTCATATTGGTGAAAGGGGAGAAATAAGGGGTGAATTTTGATGAGAAAAAACAGAGGGTTTTTTGGAAAGATAATGCATGAGCCATTGATTTTTTATTCAATGGTTACTCAAACTCTATATTGTAGAGTTCGTTTAGAACTTTAGAGGATCCAAACACGAGCCTTACTCAACTGAACCAAAGCAATTTAGTATTGCAACCAAATTTATTAGATATATTAGAGTTTTGGATGATGAAAAAAATTAGTGTATAATTTTAAAAAACAACCTTAGAATATTATAGAGAGCTCCACCTAAACATAACATGTCATTCTTTTTAATTTTTTTTTTCAAAGTAGTGTTTAACATAGATATAAATATAGGTGTTTTTAATAAGTGAAGATTACACTTTGATTTTAAATAAACAACCTACATTATTCAACTATGCAAATTGAATATAACTTTTGCTACATAATTCGCAATATTATAAATTTCTTACCATCGGAGAGTGCTTGAAATATGTTCCCATATACAATATTGTTTTACAACTTATGAAAATTTATTTATTTAGATGAACAATAACATATTATTTATTCTTTATTTTAAATACATATAAAAATAACTATAAAAATAGCGTATTACATGTGACAATAGCAATTATGTCTTTCAAAATCCAACTTTTGAAAATTGAATTATATAAAGATAAAAAATACATATTTGTAGTTTTGAGCATACCATGATGGCATTACATGAAGAATCAAATGAAAGTTTGTCAACGACATTGCAGAGGTATTATGCAATTGACTAATTATTTGATTCCTAGAATATTTGTTGTATACATAATTATTTATGTTTTTCTTTTTCATATATCTATATGTCAGATCTTATTCTTTTCTCAATAAACTTAATTCTACTAAAACTAATTGCAAAATCAAGGTTCGAGTTTCTAGACTATTTGAGGTCGCATATCATAAAGAAAGGGTAAGTTTGATAAGTCTTGATATGGTCATGATTGATGAAGAGATTTCTTTCTCTTAAATAATATTTTCGATTATTAATAGAGGTTAGTTTTATATTTAATTTATTTTATTCATGATGCCATCATTATGATCTTCTTTTTTGCTTTCCCGTCTTCTATTCTATATGCTTTAGTGTTTATGTGCTATATTAAAAGTTGAAGTTATGGCTGGCACTCATATTTTTTTCTCTATTCTTTCTGACTTGCATCTATTGAATTATTACCCTCTACTTTCTTAAAGTATCGTTCATGTATTTTCCATGTTAAAACTGTGTTAGCTATTGTTAGTCATACCAATTATTGGGATACTATTTAATAATAGACTTAGCTACAATATTCAATTGAATATTAAAAATATAAAATTTATATATCACAATAACAAATCTAGAAATTGAAGTATAATGACAAATATTTCTCTGTCTTTTTCTACTGCAACAATGGGTTTGGGCATGATTTTTAAGAAAATACAAGAAAATGGGTAGTTTAGCATAGAGGGTTTAACTAGAGTAGCAGATAGGTAAATTCTTAATGATTATTTTATTAATATAAAGTCATAAAGTAAAGGCGATGTTGTCAACTATAGTTTTTTTTACCAAAAGTGGAATGGTTCCAATAGCGAAAACTATCCAAATTGGTAATTGTTACAATTAGAAAAAGAATGGAGGAAGTATATAAATACAAAGGTGTTGAAAAATCTCATTTTACAACAAAAAATCAACAATGTTAATAAAAATTAGCAAAAAAATAAAATAAACAACCCGTGCAACGTACGGGCTTCAAAACTAGTATTTGTATAATATAATCACCTTTTGTATAATCATTTTTTGTCATAGTCAATTTTTTATTTGTATGATATAGTCATTTTTTATGTCTTATAGTCAATTTGAATCACAATAAATTATTGTGAACCAGGTTCACTTAACACTAGTTAGAAATTATTAGGCATATGGTCAAGATTTGGTCGCTATACATGATTTCAAGGGATTTCTCAAATTACACAATCCGCATGGTTCCATGTAATAATCATGGAGTAGCAATTACACATAATTAATCAATGGCCACTATGAGCTACCATTAGAGCCACTATATTACAACTCTCAAATGTGAGAAAGTAAACCAAAAAATCATCTACTTAATACTATAGGTGGTAAAAAGTTCGTTTGGGTCGGATCAAGTCTGTTTCGGGTCTGTGCAATCGAGTTGGGTCAACTCAGATCGAGTTTGATTCAGGCCAAGACACTATTTGAATTAAATATATAATTAAAAAAGCAAAAATATGATAGTTTTAAGTCATTACTTAGAAATAACAAACATGAGATAATATATAAGTAAATAATAGAGTATTAAGATAACAAAAAATTAAAGTTTGGTTCACTTTATAGTGGAAAATAATAGTTGACAGTATACTTCGAGTTGATTCAGGTCGTGTCAAGTTCGAGTCGGTTCAGGTCTCGTATCTATTTTGGGTTTGCTTTGAGTCTCGGGTCGGGCCGGGTTAGCTTTGGCAGGTTTACTTAATATAAAGGAGTTCAACGCAGAATTTTTGGACTTCTTCCAAGTATTGAAAATTTTCCATTACCCGTCAAGTAGGATTCTAACTGTTTGTGTCAATGATTATTGGATACTACTATTTTATCGACTTCTAGCCCCCCAACAAACTTTAGAATTGTGGCTCTGCCATTGATTAAATAAATCTAACAAGATTATATATTTATCCCTCTTAGGTTTATTTTTGCTAAATTTAATTTATTTTGACTGAACTTAACTTACTTATATTAAAATTTGAAGTTTTTTTTAATCAAACGTAACTTATTTTTGCTAAAACTTATTTTTGTCAAGTACAATTTCTTTATGTATTGTCAATTATTGAACTTAACTTATTTTTGCTAAACTTAACTTATTTTTGTTGACTTAACTTATTTTTGGTGAACTTATTTTTATTGAACTTATTTTTGCTAAACCTAACTTATTTGTAAAAGTCTTATATGGACCTGGTCCACACTAAATTAGTGTGGACTTAATGCTAATTCATGTGATTTATGAAAGAAAAAAAAAAGGGTCACTATATAAATAATAGATATAAAAAATGAGTAGATATAGATTCTAAGGTTTGACTATGTGGAAAAAAAAGTTACTATGTCACAAACTGGAAATTTCATCATGATAAACTAATGTAAGAAAGAGTGACTATATTAAAAAAAACGGTCACTATAATAGAAAGTAACTGTATAGTGTAACTTAAGATCTTTAAAAGATTACTATATGGGAAAAAAAGTCACTATGTTAAATAAGTGGTTTTGGTCCACAATAATATTAGTGTAGACCAGGTCCATGCAAGACTAACTCAACTTATTTTAGCTGAAACTTGTTTTAATAAGTTGAGGAGAACAGAGTTAGTTATGAAATTTCATGGTCAAATTTTCCCAATGAAAACATCAAAACGGAACAGAACTATACTTAGAGCATTTTTGTAAACTAAAAGTATATCTTTATGATTCCTGCTGAAATATATTGCTAAAAATTGTCAAAGTAGAAAGCTAGTAACAGAGTATGTTCAAAGTTCTAGTATGTTTAGGAAACTAGAGTATGTGCTAGTTTAGGTAACTAATTTTTAGTATCCTAATTCTGGTATGCTTAGGTTTATAGTTTCCTATATAAACCCATAATGTAATAATATTAAGATTTGAATTCTCTCCATCTTAACACATTATCTTTTTGCTCTTTCTTTCAATATACATCAAACAAAAACATCGCCATGAAAATAACCACAGAAATCCTTAACAAACCCTTTCCAAACAACTGTTCCTTAATCTTAACCATTAGTCATACCCTCACCATTAATAACTCCCCTACAATAATCCCTTTCCTCTACCGCGCTTACCTTGACTATAACAACATCAAACTCAATCTTAACAAGCTTGCATTACCTCCGTCGTTGCAACCATCACTCGAAAAAATCGGTAAACGCAACAACGTCGAGTTCTTTTGTAGTCATGGAAAGATAGTCTTTGAGAAAATAGAGGTTGTTGGGTGTTGTAATGGGTTGGTTTTAATCTCTAGTGGGTTGCACAACGTTGCTATTTCGAACCCGGCAACCGAGCGCTTCAAGGTCATACCTTCCATCAATTATCCAGGGTTTTATTCGGAGAACCATGGTCAAGGTTACAAGACTAACTATGAGACTCCACCTTTTTACAGAATATATTACAGAAAGTATGTGTACAGATATTTTAAGTTCAGGGTTTTTGGGTTTGGGTATGATTGTGATAGTCAGTGTTACAAGATTGTATATTTAACACCATTAAAGGCTCACATCTATAATTTGACGAAAGACTGTCATTCATGGAGAAGAATTGATCTACCTGAATTCAAGTCAACAAGTGGAGTTATACAACAGGGAAACCGCGAAAAAGGGTTATATATTAAGGCTTATAACCATGGTGTATTCACAAACAACCATATACATTGGAATATTACCGAGAACGATCCATTGGTGTTCGAGTACTCGAAAGAAAAAATCCTCAGCTTTGATCTTTGTAAGGAAGAATGGGGTGAAGTGCCGGTGCCAGATATATTAGATCGCGGGTATTTTCTGCAAGGTTACATGTTAAAACCTTACCTCTTAGAGGTTGGTGTATTAAATGGAAGTTTATGCATCTTGCTTTCGCGAGGTATTAGTTATCCGCATCTTGAGTTATGGATCATGAAGGAATATGCAGTGAAGGAATCATGGATGAAACTATGTAATGTACCAAACGGAAGCGGAATTCCTCTGGCTTATCACACAGAGCAAGATGAATATTTGTTGCCGGGAAAAGAACAAGGTTTAGGTTGGTATAATCCACAAGAGAATAGGGTAAAGAAGGTTGAGTTTCATGGATGTGAGTTTACAGGGGAGAATTACTATTCTAATGGAGCAAAAATGTGTATTGAAAGTTTTGTTGATCCGTTTACGAGTATGGAAGGAAGAGAAGGGATTGAGGTCTAAGGAGATCATCAAGAAGTTTAACAGGTCTAGTGCGTTAATTACTGTTGGAATTTTCTTCTTCTTGTTTACAATTATGTCGTTTCTCTTGTATTCTCTCTTTTTAGACCTTAGTTTTGGAGGACACTTCACCTTTATAGCTAGGGATTTTTCCTCTAAATATGGAAATTCTTTTGTCATCATATGTTCTTTCAGTAATTTAAAGCTCACAAGTTTAGTTATACATACCCAAGTGTAATTATGTATGTACCCTTCACATAACTTAATAGCTCATTGTCACATGCTCATGTGCACAAAATGTGAGATGGTGTAAAATTTCATTCAAGTTAAGTGCTGCATTGAGGAACCATAGTGGTATAGTCACTAGTGGAAAAAAAAAGCTAAATGTCACTTGAAAACTGATGCGGTTAGCATCAAAACGGATCAGTTAATATCAACTGATCCGGTCGGCCAAGTCTACCGGATCACCTAAATTAACTGATCCGGTTTGTAATAGTCCGGATCAACTAATGGGCATTTTTACAAGTTTCCGTCATATCCATCTCTCATCTCTATTGGGCCTCTTTTTAAAACTAAGTGTTATTGGGCTTATTAAACAAACGTTATGCTAGGGTTTATTAAAACCTGCGCTCCCTCTTATCTATCATCTCCCATCTCCCTCTCATCTTCCTGCTTCTCACGCCGTCATCTCTCATATTTGTCTCTCATCCTCCTCTCTTCACTAAATCGAAAAAACAAATCTTGTCTCTCATCAACTCATCAGCAACGAACACACGCAAACCCTAATTCAACATTTCATACGATTATCATTTAATTTTACCATTTCTAACCTCAGATCTCCAAATAACAGCAACAATTTCACAAGATCTGACGAAAACAAAGGATTTTTCAGCATTTCGACGAAGAAAATGAGATCTACGCCCACGAAAGATCTGGGCCACGGCGAGTTGAAGAGATGAAGACGAAGATGACGAAGAGGAATTTGATGAGTAAATTCGATTAAATTTTTTCAATTTTTAGGACTTAATCTCGTCTTTTTTTTTGAATTATTTTAGGGTTTATCATTATTGTAATTTTTTTCGATTTAGTTTCGTTCGTAATTTAGGGTTAAGATTTGTTATTTTGTTCGATTTAATTTTCTGTTTTTTTGTAATTTCTTTCGTTTTTTGTGTTTGTATCTCGACATAATCTCGTTTAGCTTTATTTCGTTTGATTCTTTGTTGTATAAAATCAAGTTTTGAATGATGAAATTAACCATTTTCGGTTTATTTCGTTTGATTCTTTGCTTTATAAAATTAGGTTGTGACTAGGGGTAAAAGTTATTCGGATAAAATTCAAAATCCAATCCAATCCGAATTAGTGATTCGGATTGAGAATTTTTGAAAAATTGGATTTTCGGATCGGATTGGATTGAGAGTAATTGGATCCAAAAAACCAATATAACCGAATAGCAATATGCCTTGTATTATGTATCTGGATTGGGCCTAAGTACTAAACTGGATTTTTTTTATAGAAAATCCTAGTCCATAGCCCAATAGGCGTATCACTTCAACCCTTCCCCTAAAACCCTAACAGCACTTAATTCCGCATTTCCTAAATCTATTAGGCTGCTGTTATGCTTAATTTATTTCATCGAAAAACTAGAGTTTTAAGAAATTGAATTTTCGGATCGGATCCAATCTAGAGTATGAAAATTCGAATTGGATTGGATCGGATTCAAACTCTAATCGGTTTGGATTCGGATTGGAAAATTGAAATCCAAATTTTGTTCGGATCGGATTGGATTAGGCCCTAATCCAAACCGTACACCGAACTTTCACCCCTAGTTGTGACCATTCTTTGCTGTATAATTTCTTTCCATTCTTTGCGGTATAATTTTGTTCCATTCTTTGCGGTATAATTTCGTTCCATTTGGTTTCTGTGTATAATCGGAGTTGCTTTTTTTTTGTCATACATTACCCCCCAACTGATGCGGTTTTTAAGGATAATCGGATCAATTAATAACCGGATCAGTAACTGATTAACTGACCCGGTTTAGGACCGCATCAGTTAATCGTTGTGAACTGCTGCGAGCCCACCCGATCTGGATCAAAGTCGGGTCTGTAAGTCCGGTTTTGACCGGATCGGATGGGCTTTTTTCCACTAATGAGTAGAGAAAGTGACATGTATGTAGGTAAATTTGAAAAAAAAAAAAAAAGTTGGTAGATGTGGGCCGAGTCGGACCCAAGCTAACCCTATCTCGAGGCTTAATTAGTAATAAAGATTAGGGAGTTCAATCTTTTGATGGCATATTTTTACAACTTTGATCAAGTATTACCAATGTATCTTGACATGTGTAGCCGGTCTTATTCTCTTTATCCCAAAATAAAGGCACTTCCTCCATTCTCAAGAAAATGCAACATATGACACAAATATTATCAAAACTCATGTGATGCAGATTGATCATTGTACACCCAGGCTATGCTACAAAAAAATTGAGCTACCTTTTGCTCAAAATAATAACCAAAACAGCAAGAAAGTGGCTTCATGTAAACTTGTTTGCATAAAAATAGATTTCCCACATGTAATGAGAACAGAAACAGAGAAAGATTTTAATGATGCTTAATTAATGCGGAAAGCATGGCGTATCCACCAGAATCCGTAATTATTGCTATCTCGAGTCTACAATACTAATGGAGGGTTTATTCGACGACCGAATTCCTCTTGGAGTGCGTGCGGGATTTTAAGAGCACAGCTTGTTTTACAACAGCAGTGTGCTTGGAAAGTTGGGAGTGTGAGATGCATTTGGGCCGCAAAAAATAGATGGGTGAGGCAAATCCCAATCATGAAAGATGAAGTTCCTCTTATTGTGGCGGCTAGACTTAAGGTTTCTGATCTTATCTCCCCTAATGGTGCAAATTAGGATTCAAGGAAAGTTCGAAGTCTTTTTGTCCCGTCTAGTGCTCGCCAAATTTTGGGTCTGGAACTTCCCTCTGATACTAATACAGAGGATACCTTATATTGGCCGCATACAAAATCTGGTGAGTACTCGACTAAATCAGCTTATGCTCGTCTTATCAAGCATCAACAAAACGATATATGTAGCATGACAACTCCATCTCATATGCGTTTCTTTCGCATAATTTGGAGATTGAACATCATGCCAAAATGAAAACTTTTTCTTTGGAAACTTTGGCACAATAGTCTTGCGACTTCGGCCAATTTATTTCAACGTAAATTATCTAATTTGGATAGTTGCCCGATTTGCTTGGGGGCCGCAGAATCTCTTCATCATCTATTCAGGGATTGTCCTCTTGCTCCAGAAGCCTGGGCCATTACTGATATAATGGGCCACTACCTTTACGGATTGGATCATGTAATTCATTTTTTGCTTCATGAATGAGGGTGGAGTGAAAAGTACTCGTGTGAGTGACTACATTGGCACGCTTTGGGCTATATGGACAACTCGTAATGAGCATATCTTCCGAAGGACTCATGCAACCGTGGAGGTTCTTCATCAATGGATCGAGAGGAGTAAGCAGCAACATCTAGTGTTCACCCAGGATGTGAGGGTTGCTAGGCAGCTGATAAGTCAAATTTATATATAGTTTTTAGGTGCATTTAGGTTGCATTTTAAAGCATTTAGATTCATATTTAGGTTCATTGTTGCATTATATTCTTAAGTTATGTTTTTCTACTCCTATTCGATATGTTTTCTTGTTCTTGATGAACTTCAGGCATTGAGGACGTATTTGGAGTATGATTAGCTAAACTTGAGGATTCAGAACATTGGGAAGAAGATGCATTGCATGTACGAATTTGAGAGAAAACAAAGCGGAAAATCATTAGAAGAAATGTGGAAAATGAGTCACGTCTACTTCTGATTATAACTTTTGATGTGCTTCTAAGAATCGAATAATTCCAGCAGACCATGAAAGAGTGAAGTTTTCTTATATTAACAAGAAGAAGGTACAGCCCCTATATACTGATACAAGTGAATCAAAAGATAATCAAACCTAAACTATACAAGGTAAGAAATAAAAAGAGAGAGACAAATATATGCAAAGATAACAAGAATAGTATCTAGAAAATAACCGTAGATAATGAAGGCTGATATCAAGGGATTATGGAGGATTATCTCCAATAGGATCAAGTCATATCCAGGTGTAAAAGTTTACTAGATAGTCAAGTCACATATGCACCAAAAAAAAAAAAAAAAAAGGCAAATAAGATCCAAATTTCAAACTAACAAAAGAAACCTTGGATCCCAAGTGTCCTTGCATCCCAAGTAAATCCTCGTATGCAACTACAAATTAAGACCATCTCTCCCCTTCACTTGCATCACACATACAAACATCAAATCCCATCTAAAATCTTAGTTCTCTTTAACCAAAAAAAAACAGAAGAGGATATTCCACTCTTTTCTTCTATCAAAAGAACAGAAAAACAACCACTCACTCTTTGCTCTTTGTTTCACAATGGCATTCACCAAAAGCATTCCCATGGAAATTACCACAGAAATCCTATCACAATTACCCGTCAAATCTCTCTCCCGGTTCAAATGTGTAAGCAAGTCCTGGAAAAATCTCATCGAAAGCCCAGATTTCTTCAAAATCCATCTCAACAGATCCCTCAAGATCAACTCCTACAATTGCTCCCTTATCTTAACCATCAATCGTTCTGTCATCATCAACCGCACCCCTAACATCGTTCCTTCCCTATACCGCGCTTACCTTGATCATAACAACATCAACCTCAATATCAAAAAACTTGTATTGCCACCATCATTTCAACCATCACTCCCAACACCTTGTAGACGCTACAATAATGCTGTCTCTCGTTGGGGAAATGTAGCCTTCGGAGAAATTGAGGTTGCTGGCACTTGCAATGGGTTAGTTTTGATCTTAAGTGGGTTACATCACATTGCGGTTTGCAACCCAGCGATTGAACAAGAACATGCCAGCTTCAAGATCCTTCCGTGCATTAATTATCCTGAGTATTATTCTTTCCATTACAATTCCGAGATTCATCATCAAACCTACAGGCTGAATTATGAGAATCAACCTTACCAAAACTATGCCTATAGAAGTTACAGTTTCAGGGTTTTTGGGTTTGGCTATGATTGTTACAGCCATTGTTATAAGATTGTATATTTAACTCCATTGAGGGCTCTCATTTACAGTACAATGAAAGACAGCCGCTCATGGAGGAAGATTGATTTACCTGATTTCGAGCAAGGTTTAAATCACTCGAGTTGAATTGTACCATCGGAGAACCAGGAAAGAGAGTTATATATCCAGGCATATAACCATGGCGTAGCAACAAACAACCACTTACATTGGCATATTACCAAGTATGATCCACAGATTTTTGAATACTCGGAAGAAATGATTATAAGCTTTGACCTTCAAAAGGAAGAATGGGGTGAAGTGCCGATGCCAGATAGATTAGACCAGGGGTATTTTTTGCAAGGTTACATATCAAAATCCTACATCATAGAGCTTGGAGTGTTAAATGGATGTTTATGCCTCTTGATATCTCGAGGTATTAGTCATCCTCGTCTTGAAGTGTGGATCATGAAGGCATATGGGGTGAAGGAATCATGGACAAAATTGTGCTATGTACCAAATGGAAGCGGAATTCCTCTGGTTTATCGCCCAGAGAGGGATGAATTATTGTTGCCGGGAGATTATCATGCTTTAGGTTGGTATAAACTACAAGGGAACAGGATGAGGAAGGTTGAGTTTCATGGATGTGGCTTTACTGGGGAGCATTTCTATTCAGCCAAAGTAAAAATGTGTATTGAAAGTTTTGTTCATCCATTTACAAGTATAGCAGAAGGAAGAGAAGAAATCGAGGAAAACTATCAAGAGGCAGAATAAGTCAGGTTTACCTGAGCTCTTTTGGTTGATGTGTTAGATTATGCAGTTTCTTTTTCTTGCTGCTAGTATAAGTGTTGATTTTGGGAAATTTGTGGTTTTGGAGACCCCTTACCTGAATTCAATGATGCTTCGCAAGTGTGTTTTGGATATTGATATAGTATCTGTTATTTAGTTCTGTTGAATTTGGTATTAGGGGGCCTTAATAGAATAACAGTATTGCTTTAGTATCTCTTTTACTTCTCTTTCCCTTGATTAGTGTTACATATATAGGATGGCCCTGAGATTAAGGAGAATGAGATGTACAGAGAAAGAAGCGGGTGGGTAGGTGCCAGGGGGAAAAGTAGAGAGAAAAAGTTTACAAAAACTAATAACAGTTAATAAGGGGTGACCCTAAGTAGTATCTGTAGCACTTATTAAGAGATGGACACAGTTTAGTTCTATTGTTTGCAGGATTTGCTGGGGGATGCCTGGAAATTGATGTACCAAATTATTTGGTTTTTGTTTTTGGAGTTAACATACAGCAGGCTGTATCATAGGGCTTCTGGGGTGCGCATCGAGGGCTGCAAAGAGTCGATGCTATAGCCAGTGTTGTGGAAGGCCAACCACTGAGCCAACCAGACGCTGATGGCAGGACATTTAGGAAGGATATGACCCTAATGTTGCTAGTAAGACTCCCTGTGAAATTGTAATTATCCTAGGAACTAGTAAATAGGGTAGCTTGCAACTTTTGGAATTAGCACCAACAATATAGAATTTCAATCTTCTTGCTTTCCCGTCATAATTCGTGCAAGTCAAGTCTGCCTTAGGGTGCATGTTCTGATTCTAAAAGTTGCAACATACTTTATAAAATATGAATATGTGAAACCAAAAAAGATAGTCCTATAAAAGAGAGGAGAAATAATGAAAACGAAGGGACCATCATAATTCGAATCATATTATCATAAATAACATGATGATTGGGACTTATTCTTAGCGATGCGTGTCAAAGTGAGACTAATTTAAAGCTCTCAATTTGCGTTATACATATCCAGTGTAATTATAAGTTATAACCCCTTCACATGATTTAAAAGCTCATTTTCCAAGCTGATGTGCACAAAATTTGTAACAGAAGCTTAGATGGACTTCTGTTAAGTACTAAAATATAGAAAAATGGAGGCAACTTCCTAAAGAACTAAAGATAGAATAGAGGCAACCTCTAGTAGCTAAGTAAAGAAACTGGGTTTGTATTAAATTTCTGAATGAATTACACTGAGGACTATTTCTGTATTTATAAGAAACAACTAAGAAAGGTTAAGGAAAATCAGACTTAACTGATTTTCCCTCCAAATCTGAACTAACAGAATTTTACAACAAACTCCCTTATTTTACGGACAGCTTAACTACTAACTACTTTTCAAGTTGTTAACCCTCCTCCTGTTACAAAATTTGAGATGGTGTAAAATTTCATTGAGGAACCATGGTGGTATAGTAGAGAGAGCAACATGTATGCAGGTAAATTGGTAAAAGAAAAAAAGTTGGTACATGTTGCCTGTTGGGGCGACACCGGACTTGCTTACCCTATCTTGGGGCATAATCATGCCCACCCCTAACCCATCCCCTCCCCCTCCCCCTCCCCCCAACCTAATACTGGCATGAGGATTTGAACCCATGCCTAGTGCCTTGAAGTCGGGGTGGGGATCTGCTCTCCCTCCACTTCCTCAGTAAATTGGCATAGAAATATTTTACAACTTTGATCAAATATTATGCTTCCCGGAAAAGAGGAAATCTCTCCCCCCCCTTTACTACTAATTACCAATCCATCTTTGATAGATCTAGCCGATCTCTTATTGACCCCCCCCCAATTTCTCTATATCCCGAAATAAAGGCACTTCTTCGGTTCTCAAGAAAATGCAACACGACACAAATATTAACAGAACTCAAGTGATGCAAAGTGCTCATCGCACATCCAGGCTATGCTACAAAAATTTTGAGCTACCTTTCACTCAAATGATATCGAAAGCAGCAAGAAAGTGGCTTTAGCCATTATGTACACCTGTTTGCATATAAACATATTTTACATATGTATTAAGAATAGAAACAGAGAAAGATGGAAGGAAGTGTTTACGCTATGATGCCTATGAAGCGAAAGAGTTGCAAACCAAATAAAAGAAATTTACAGTTAGATAGGAAGTATTGCATTGATTTCAAATCGCAGGAAATATTCATATGAATGGATCTATTGACTATTTTCAGCAAGAAGCTTGAATCCCAAGGGCCAGCTCATTCTTATTAAGAGGTGTAAGATCCAATTTTTAAAGTCTAAACTGACCCACAACAGCAGAAACCTTGCATCCCAAGTAAATCCTTGTAAGCAACTACTTATTTAAGACCATCTCTCCCCTTCACTTGCATCACACATACAATATCAGATCCCATCTAAAATCTCAGTTCTCTCTCACACCCCACCATTCTCTTTTTGCTCTTTGTTTCAAAATGGCATCCAGCAAAAGCATTCCCATGGAAGTAACCATAGAAATCCTATCACAATTACCGGTCAACTCTCTCTCCCGATTCAAATGCGTATGCAAGTACTGGAAAAATCTCATCGAAAGCCCGGATTTCTTCAAACTCCATCTCAACAGATCCCTTAAGATCAACTCCTACAATTGCTCCCTTATCCTAACCATCAATCGTACTGTCATCATCAATCGCACCCCTAACATCGTCTCTTCCCTCTACCGCGCTTACCTTGACCATAACAACATCAACCTCAATATCAACAAGCTTGTATTGCCACCATCGTTTCAACCATCTCACCCAACACCTAGTATATGGCACAGTTATGGTGTCTCTAATTGGGGAAATGTAGCCTTTGGAAGAATTGAGGTTGCTGGCTCTTGCAATGGGTTGATTTTGATCTTAAGTGGGCTACATCACATTGCGGTTTGCAACCCAGCAATTAAACAAGAACATGCCACCTTCAAGATCCTTCCTTGCATTACCTATCTTGGGTATGGTTCTTTCGGTTATAATCCCGAGACTCATCGTCAACACTACTGGCTGAATAATGAGAATCAACCTTATCAAAACTGGGCTTATAGATTTTACAGCTTCAGGGTTTTTGGGTTTGGCTATGATTGTTACAACCATTGCTATAAGATTGTATGTTTAACTCCAATGAGGGCTCTCGTTTACAGTACAATGAAAGACAGCCGCTCATGGAGGAAGATTGATTTTAGATTTGTACCATTCGACAACCAGGAAAGAGTGTTATATATCCAGGCATATAATCATGGTGTGGCAACAAACAACCACTTACATTGGCATATTACCAAGTATGATCCACAGATTTTTGAATACTCTGAAGAAATGATTATAACCTTTGACCTTCAAAAGGAAGAATGGGGAGAAGTGCCGATGCCAGATAAACTAGACCAGGGGTACTTTTTGCAAGGTTACATATCAAAATCCTACATCATAGAGCTTGGAGTGTTAAATGGATGTTTATGCCTCTTGATATCTCGAGGTATTAGTCATCCTCATCTCGAATTGTGGATCATGAAGGCATATGGGGTGAAGGAATCATGGACAAAATTGTGCTATGTACCAAATGGAAGCGGAATACCTCTGGTTTATCGCCCAGAGAGGGATGAATTATTGTTGCCTGGGGATCATCATGCTTTAGGTTGGTATAAACTACAAGGGAACAGGATAAGGAAGGTTGAGTTTCATGGATGTGGGTTTACTGGGGAGCATTTCTATTCAACCAAAGTAAACATGTGTATTGAAAGTTTTGTTCATCCGTTTACAAGTATAGCAGAAGGAAGAGACGAAATCGAGGAAATCTATCAAGAGGCAGAATAAGTCAGGTGTACCTGAGTTCTTTTGGTTGGTGTGTTAGATTATGCAGTTTCTTTTCTTGCTGCTAGTATAAGTGTTGATATTGGTAAAATTTGTGGTTTTGTATGGTTAACAGTGTTTGGTTGGGCACTTTTCTAGGAAAGGTTTCAAGCAAGTCTGGAGGAAAGCTCTTCTTAGACCGGAGTTTGAGAGGCAACTTCACCTTAGAGCTAGAGCTGATCCCACAACGCATAGGGTTTTTGCCTGATATTTGTGCTTTCAATAATACCTATTTAATGTTGATGTTTCACCTCATAGCAAGCAAAAGTGCAATTTTTGTTATCGATAAGTGTTTTTCATACTTGGGCCACATCAAATGGAAGTGTAAACAAGGGGGAGATCACTATTGATGACAACATGCATCTGTTTGTTAACATATGCGTGTTAAGGTAACACAACAGAAAATTTGATAAGCAAAAGCTAATTCTGAGTCAAATAGCAATGATTCGAAGCACTTATCTTTATACTAAGCTTATCATCACCATGAAAAATTAATATACTTTCTACGGAAAAGTAATAATTTTATTTAGCAGCAAAATGTTAGAATGGAACAGAGAACACTTAAATTGCTGAAGGACTGGTGATTGTGCATAAAACTGTAAATTGAAAGCCTAGCTCTTCTAATGAATAATGTGCTAATGTAATTTATGTCAAACTGCAAGAAGCAAATTAGAAGGAAGGAGGATCATTAAAACATGACTAACACAACACAGAACTAGTTTTGCTTATGTTATTTTCCAATATGAACCACAATGTGCGGCTACAAATTCTATCTAATGATCTAATTAATCACATTATATAACCTACTCTGGCATCTTAACCTGTCAATCGAAGTTAATTAGTTCAAATCATCTACATTTCATAGCTGCAGGAGGAAAATTTTGCAGCTAAACACCTTAAAGGAAGGATGGAAAACACAGAGAAACCAGTACACATTTCCATTGACATATGCTGGAAAAAAGGCCAGAGTTAATGATTAACACTGCCAGTGCACATACTAACAAGATCCATCAATGTAGAGTACAATGCATCCAAAGACAAATGACCCAAGAACCGCCTAGAAGGAGACTCACCATCAGGAAGATCTGCCTGAAGTGTGTGCTCCTCAGTAGACCTGTCCTCCACCATCAGCCACCAAGAGATGCATCCCAGTTCATCTTCCGGATCAACATGTGCAACTAAGCTCAGCTTCTCACCTTGTTCAAGCTCCAGGGAAAGACAGAGAAAATCCCGGTTTGTTTTTATCCCCACCATCAATGCCTCCTCATGAAGCCAGCATATGATCTGACTAGCTATCTGTCATTCAAAGCCACAAAACCTCAGCAACAAAAATCGCTTACAGTTCACATCTCAACATAGAAAGATAAACAACTCGCTCCTGCAACAGTTAAGAGGTACAAGCTTACCTGCAACAGTAGCACCATCGGAAGATCTACTAAGTCACAATTGAATCTGTTCTTGGAGCCCATAGCATCAGGATTACCTTTGAACAAACCAACCACATTAGGGGCACCTCCCCCTTCAATGCTGATACAATCATCTTTCACCACCACCCTTGTCTGAAATAGTAACTTGTTATCTTTAATTTGGTCCTCATCTGATCTCCATGCCTGAGATTGTGCATTACATACGGCTTCGGGAACTTTCACAGATAACGCCCACGAAGAAGTCCGTGAATGCCAGGTAGGTTGTGATATTAGCTGGAGATATGGAATCTTGGTGACCTAGTTGATGCAAATAAAAACACCAAGAGGGAGAAACAAGTCATATATACAAGTCCTCCTTTAGTTGACAAAAACTATGCAATAGAGTTCACATTCATGAATACCAGGTTTTCCAGCTCCATAAGAACTTTGTTTGAGAAGTCTCGGTGAGCCAGAGAAAGGCAGAAATGATTCACAAGACCGGCAGCATCATTTTGCTGCTGGCTAGATTGAACTTTACCAGGCAATGCTGATTGGCGCTTCACCTTTGTAAATATTTCATCATGGAAAAGCTTTTGGAGATAAATTTCGTAAGTAATCGGATTGGAGTGCCCAGATAGTAGTTTTATATTTTGCTTGCTGACCACCATGCTTGACCCTTTAGATAGATCGTCCACATTCTGAGTGTCACTGCTATCAGTATCTTGATCTTGCTGATTGTATGGCATTAGTGATATAAATACAGATACCCCTGGTTTTATGCTCAATTCCAAATAGTTTTCTCGTATTCCAGTCACATTGACCCCCCAAAGATGGATTAAACGATTCACGACTAACTAATTCAAATACCTGTCAGTAGAAACATAGCATGTTAATATGAAGGACATGGTGAAAAGTAAAAATGCTCCAATAAGAAAGGGGGGATTAGTAAATAGTACACACCTACCTGTTCATAGAATATAGCCCTATGGGCATTGCAAAGGACTGTGTGTGTTTCTCGTACACGATTATCATCACTTAGAGGATCCTTCTTATCTTCTCTTAAAGATTCTTCAGCTGTATGCACATCCATTTTCTCAGATCCTTCTGGACTATCAACTGGATGAGCATCCAGAAAACCAAAGTGGAAAGAGCGACATGAACTTTTAGGCAAATTCACAGCCAACATGCCAGATGAATCATGGTCCACACGAACCATAGAAAATGCTGGGGCTCGGGCAACAGCTGACTGCTCATGCGCTGCTTTGTTGGAAAGATCAATCAAGAAACCATCGCTACTAGGAGCATTTGCAGCCAAGCGATGCCATTTGACCTTCCAATTCTGCTGCAAACTGTCAGCTTGTCAGTAAAAAAGGATGAATATTTAAATGTTGAGAAATAGAAAGGCAGAGAAAACACATCAGCCTTTCCACATAGACCAAGGGAATAAGGGTTGACCATAGCATGAGATTGTTATATGTTTACCCATTGCCAAACATTGCGTTAAATTAGATTTAGATGACCTTCCAATTATAATCAGAAACACAAATAATTATGCAGACCTTAAATAAAACAATATAGTGTATATTCATATAAATGCAGAGAGAAAGCAGTGAACATATACAGATCTTATAAATGTAACAATGTACCTCAACCCCTCAGACCCAAAAGAAAGAAACAAAAATAAAACAAAGGAATGATAATGGAAACATCAAATGCAATCAAGCTAAACTACTTGTGAGATAAAAGACAATTAGGACATGGCATGCAAAAGGCACCAATTACTAATTTTTCATGATAAAAGAGGGAATCCAAAGCATCAGCTTCTTCACAACTCACCGAATGAGAGCTCCATAAAATCTTGCTTCCCTGGCAATCTGATGTTCCAAGGATTTGGCAGACTGCTTAAAGTACTTACTAAGATGCTGCAATAAAAGCAAAGAAGGAAAAGAAGCACAGAAAGTCAAAAACTTTGTTCTATCAGCATGTAAAAATATAATGTTCATGTTAACTGCATTTGCTATTCCAGACACAGGAAAAGCATTAAGTTGCAGTAAATTACTTTACACGACCATGAGGGCACTGGTAAATACCAGTGAGATTAAACTACAAAAGGACTAATGGCATACCCGATAACACTGTAGCTTAGTTGCAGCAGACACTGCAAGATCGTTCAGGGATTCGTTAGGCAATGGTTTTGGTCTATTCATATGAGCCACTGTAACTGCATCATTAGCTTCAACCTGAGCAATTAGCCAAAAATTGCACATCAGCACATTTTATAAGGCATATTACAAGCTAAAGAATGTCAAACAAAGGTTTGTGTCAATGGTGAAAAAAACGAGGTGCAATATTCCAGGTCAGCATACACACACATTGACACATTAATGCATGACAACCACCCTGACCCAAAACTGATAGGACCATAACTAACACAGTACTCTCAAATTTGCACATAAAGCTCCATTGACTTGCTAAACTCCCTGAGAGGAAATAGACAACAGTTTATCAGGGCCTGAGAATGTTAGTTCATGAATTTTAGGCAAATGAGAACGGCATTGCCTGACAACAATTAACCTATAACCCCACACACGCGCACGCACGCACGCACACACACACACACACACACACACACACACACACACCCCCACAATCAATGTACAAAAAAGATTAGCTCTTCTTTGCTCAGCAAACTAGGTCGTATTATGTAGATTAACAAACTATATTATACTTCTGAAACTTTCATCTATAAATCTTACAGAATTGCTCAATTCACTATGAGTAGATGATCAATTTGTCACCAGTCTTTAGGGTGCCCAACTATGTACGCTTGACCTAAAAGACCTATCCTAAATCTTATATAATCTGATCTAATTTGGTCTCATGATCTCATCAGATTTCTCTGGTCTGATCTGGATTTTTGGTTTTACGTTTAATTATAAAACATCTTGTTTGGTGAATTGGCCTGATTTGAATAATTCTTGTATGGTCTAATCTGAATATATTTTGTCTCGTCTGGTTTGAATATATCCTGGCCTAGTTTGATCGATCCGACTTCAACAAGATAAGCAATAAGTTATTAAAAAAAGTGGAAGAAAGCATAGCCAACATCCAAGATCTTGAAAAGTATTAACTGAGACACAAACTTTTTAAAATGAGTAGATAAAGTTATTAATAAACACCACGTTTAACAAGTGAAGCTCGAATGAGCAACCAAACTTTCAAATCTCTCCTAAATACAGTGAAAGAGGGGCTTAGTTCATGTCTAAGATATCAAAAAATGATGAGGATCAATGATGATGAAAAAGCTCCAAGAAAGTGGAAAATGATACTCCTAAACACCAGAAGAATTAACACCAATATTCAACAAATCAAGCTCCGATTATATCCTCAACCTACATAAAGTGCCTCATAAAACTTGCAATAAAAAAGAAGGATCATACTTCACATACAACCTCAATTTATCAAAAATACCACATATAGCCATCGCAAAGTTCAAACTACTAAACAGACTCATATTCTTATTAAGCAAATCAAGCTCAAATTTGAATTCTAAACTCAAAAAATTCACATCCAAAATACTCACAGTAACAAAAAAAAATCAATCATACAAACCTCAATGTTGCATCAAAATACACCACATATTCTGGCGCAAAATTCAAATTATGCAGTTAAAAACTACTCCTACCAAACGAAATCAACACCAATATCAAACAAAATCAAATTAACACCGATATTCAACGAATCAAGCTCAAGTTCGCATCTTCGACAAACAGACTGCATCCAAAACACTCACAATTAAAAAAAGTAAACCTTCATACTTCACATAAAACCTCAATTTCACACTAGAAACATCAAAAAATATATATATATACAAATTGGCAGCGCAAAATTCAAATATCGCAGTGAAACCTACTCAACAACATCGCCAGAAATCACAATTACATCTCCAAAAAAGAATTTAAAGACATAAAAATTCAATGTTCGTATAATTAGCTTGCAGTGTTGATGAGATCAATGATAACGGAAAGTTCTTGATGCGCCAACTTCAAATTCTCGATCATTCCTTGCCATGTAGACGGCGCCGATGCTTCCTTCGCCTTCTTCTGCTTCTTGGAATCTCTCTCCAAAGCCCAAGCGAAGTCGATTCTGCGAATCAAGTTCACTGTTTTTTCTTCGTATTCGATTTCGCTGCCATTTTTCACAATCACAAATCAAAATCACCGGAAAAAATTTAGATGAAGTGAGAGGAAAATGAAGGTTTTTGCTGAGAGGAGGAGGAGAGAGAGAGAGAGATTACGGAGGGAAGCGTTCGAGGCCGGATTCTTCGATGATGTCGAGGCGCTTGATAGGGAGTTTATCGAGAGAGATTTCCATGTCTCCTCCATCCGCCATTTTTTTGAGCTTTTGCTGGAATTTGATTTTTCGGGGAGAATTTTGTAATGGTGAGCTCAACTGCTCAAGTGAGCCCTAACTGGCTCAACAGTACATTTGAGTTTTGAGTAAGAATACCCCCCCCCCTCTCCCCTCTCTTCCTTTTTAAGTTTTTATTGTTTTAAGCGAACATTTGAGGCATGTTGTTCTGGAATGCGAGAAACTGAACATAAGAGAACTGAACTAAACTAAACTGCGAAAAACTGAACATAAGAGAACTGAACTAAACTAAATTGTGAGAAACTGAACTGAAAATAAATACAAAAGAACCAGGCCTAAAGTATGAGAGAATTAGATAAATGTGTTGTTAATATTTCCCCCATTTTTTAGTTGCACTATTTGACATTTGAGTACTATTTATTAATCAGTTTTGACTACCATTATCTTACCATTATATAAGAAATAACATATTCAAGTGAGATCTTGTTAAATCTGTCTCGACGTGACATATGTCTCAATGCGAGCATTTCAAATATGAACCTTTTATAATTTTTATTTATACGCTTTTAGAGATACTAATTTCCAGAGAAACGTATTGAATTACGTGAAAAAAGGTAAATGGTGCAACTAAATAAAACAAAAGAAGTATACGCTATAAATGCTTCAGTGTTTACAGCATTTTTTAGTACTATATTTGTAATAGAAATCGTATATTTAATTGTAAAGGTAGCATATATCAATCCTCCATTTTTTAATAAGTAACACAGAGAGAATGTGGGGGAATAGCAATGAGGTTAGAGAGAGGAAGTTGGGAATACTTATATAACCTATTAATTTTGAGTATTGGATAAAGTGAGTAGGTGAAACAATTAAATGATGACAAAGATGTAATAAATGAGAAATATTTTTTTACTAATTTGAGCTATGTGTCACTTATTATGACATTTTCCTAAAAGAAAAACGTGTCATTTATTAAAAAACAAAGGAAGTATATTATTAAAACACGTGAGAAAGAACTGTATTTCCCCATATGTCACCCCTCCCTTCGTTCAAGGGCTTATATGGCGTCATTGTCAACCATAATTTGGCCCTATCGAGCCGGAACCTCTCGCACGTCAACCGGACTCAGGTTAGCGGCCTAAATACTTTGAGAGTAGAGGAGAGGGTAAGGAGAATCCCCTTCCCCAAAATTCCCCTAGTGGGAAATGAACCCCCAATCTTGAGGTTGGAAGGTACAATCTTTATCACTAAGCCAAGCTAACCAAGTTGATCTTGTTGCCCTGGCAACAAATATGTGTGAACCATTCCACAAAGTATGTGTCCGTTTAACCCAAAGTGTTGATAGTTAGCTCTCGATCTTCCGTTCAAATAACTATGTCGATGAAGACGCGTGGATTTGGAAAAAGTCTATATGCCATATAGTTTGATACCCAAAAGCGTGTATTTACATATTACATTTATACTCTTATAGTCCTACTTTTAGAGAAAATAAAATCTACATTTGGCCCTTTATTACCAAAATTGTAATAACTAATAAGGTTGCAAGAGACTGACATTACGTGCCCCAAAATATCTCTAATAAATGACTCGAATAATATTAAATTTACCCGAAAATATATGTCTATGCTATTATATCCTTAGCCTAGTGGTAAAGGGTTAGCCTCATGACTTCAAGGTTATGGGATCAAACCCCACTAGGGGCTCTTTAGGGTGAGGTTTCCTTTACCATCCCCCCTCCCTCCCAAGGAGTTTGACCTGCAAACCTGACTGGTTAAACCTGAACGAGGTATCAGTTCAGTAGGGTCCTTCATCTTACCTACCTTAAAAAAAATTCTGATGCTAGAGCTAGTGTATGATTCTAATTACTTCAATCGTCTTATCTATACAAATATATTAAAAGGCGTTCTTATCAAAGGAACGGTGCCATGTGCCACTCTTCTCAAACTTCTAATACACATGTTATAATCTCATTTAAAAATATTAACAATGTGTAGTTACTAGGATTCGAACACTTGACCTTTGAAATGAAATGTGAGAGTTAAAACTACTAATCCACTACAATTTTAATGTTTAATGTTTCAAAGTAAAATATAATAAAGTCTTGTAATTATATGTAATTATAAAGACATAGACAAGCTTTTTGATCTCTAAAACTTTTATTAAGTAATAACATTCTCTTATCCTAATTCCATTGAAATTGTTATTTTTATTCCCAATTCCTTAGAAGTTTTTTCTTAAACAACTTATCATGCCATAACGTCCATTTTTCTATTTCGCACTAGACAGAATATTACGAAAAGTTAATAAAATCAATTATGAAATTTATGAATAATAATATAATTGATAATTATAACTGACCCGGGGTATCGTCCGGGCCAAAATACTAGTTTATTTCTAAAAAAAAGGTCTTAGGTAAGGTGACCTTAATTAAGGGAAGTTACTCCAAAACTCACAATAAGAAGTCATCCTTAAAATAGAAGAATAATGTTCAAGGCACAATGTAGGTGGATTTTTAATGTCTACACCTTATGAGTACATATTTGAGTGCTATTCCATTGAAGGTTTTTAATTTTAAAAATGTTTTCACAAAAGTGATCAACAAGTCCGTATAAGGCTTGTCTTGTTGGGGATGGTAAGTCTCAACGTGAAGGTATTGATTGTGATGAGACTTTTAGTACGGTTGTTAAGCCGACTACTATCAAGGTGGTTCTGAGTATTGCATTATCTCACTCATGGCCTATTCATCAGTTGGATGTTAAAAACGCTTTTCTGCATGGTAATTTGAATGAAACTGTTTATATGTATCAGCCCTTGGGTTTTCGAGATTCGTCTCACCCTAACCATGTTTGTTTGCTCCGCAAGTCTTTATATGGTTTAAAATTGGCACCTCGGGCATGGTATCACAGGTTTGCTAGCTTTGTGGCCACCATTGGATTCATTTACAGCACCTCCAATAATTCTCTTTTCATCTACCATCGTGGTAACGACACTGCCTACATTCTTTTATATGTCGATGATATTATTCTCACTGCCTCTACAGATTCTCTTCGTCGTCGAGTTATCTCTAAGCTCAGTTCCAAATTTGCCATGAAAGATCTTGGTCCTTTGAGCTATTTCTTAGGCATTGTTGTCACTAGACATCCGAATGGTCTTTTCCTATCTCAAAGAAAATATGCTGAGGAAATCCTTCATCGGGCAGGTATGACTACTTGCAAGCCTTGTTTGACCCCTGTTGATACTAAGGGCAAATTAAGCACCTCTTTTGGGGATTCCTATCCTGACCCGACACACTATCGTCGGTTATGTGGTGCTTTACAATACTTGACATTCACTCGCCCAGATATTTCGTACGCTGTTCAGCAAGTATGTCCCTTTATGCATGATCCCAAACTTGCTCATATGGAAGCTCTCAAGCGTATTTTGCGCTATATTCGAGGTACGATTGATTTTGGACTGCATATGTATAAATCTTCTCTTGCCTCTCTTGTGTCTTATAATGATGTTGACTGGGGCGGGTGTCCTAACACTCGTCGCTCCACATCCGGTTACTGCATTTTTCTTGGTGATAATCTGATTTCTTGGTCGTCTAAATGACAACCCACTCTATCCAAATCAAGTGCTGAGGCTGAATATAGAGGAGTGGCTAATGTTGTCTCTGAATCCTGCTGGGTTCGAAATTTGTTGCTTGAGCTTCATTGTCCCATTACAAAAGCAACTTTGGTCTATTGTGATAATGTTAGTGCGATCTATCTTTCCGGCAATCCTGTTCAACACCAACGCACTAAACGCATTGAAATGGACATTGATCAATTTGTTCGTGAAAAAGTTCAGCGTGGTGAAGTTCGCGTCCTTCACGTTCCTTCACGGTATCAAATTGCCGATGTTTTCACTAAAGGTCTCCCACGTGTTTTATTTGATGATTTTCGGGACAGTCTAAGCGTTCGCCAGCCTCCCGCTTCGACTGCGGGGTGTAATAGACTATGTATAATGTAAATTTATTTATGTGTAAATTTACTTAGTTAACCCTAGCTTAGTATAGAATGCTTATGTATATATACTTGACCTTATTCAATGAGAAAGGTACGGCAAATATTTCTCACAATAAATAATTGAATATTCAAGAAGGGACAATTGCAAACGGACTTGTGCAATGTAGTTTTACCCCAACATGACTTCATATCCAGTCAATGTTTAAAAAATTGAGCTCGGGGGTGAGAGTACGAATAATATGATCATGAATCAAATTCACTCATTAATGGCCTCTACCAAATGGTAATAAACAACCAAGCAAGATTAATTTCATGCACCTTAAGATTAATCTAAGTTGGTACTTTAAAAATGAAAAGACTAATCTTTGTCGTAAGTTTATTAAACAATCAAATTACATAGTCCACATAATATGAATTTAATGTTGGAATAATTATTTAGGTCTTTTATTAACAAATAATAAACATACTAAATGTGATGAAGAAGACAAAGAAAATCAATCAATCATACAAAAAAATATACATAATGAAGAATGCATTAGAAAAGGATTAGAATATATGTACAAAAGCATGCAACTCATGTAGAGGATCCACATCCATAAGAATACGTTAATAACTTCAAATAAGTCAAAAGGAGTTGATGAAGGGACCCTAAAACATATACTGATGTACCTTAGGCGTTCTTAGGAATAACGACTTACAAGAGGAGCAATCTTGAAGCTTGTAAAAGAATTTCAATGGAGACGATGTATTTTGACCGAGTTTATCTTTATCCAAATTAAACGCGAGCCAGATGCACAAAGAATGTGCCACGCGCAAGAAGCTGATTTTGACCGAGTTTATCTTTGTCCAAGATTTCCTTTATCTTTTATCAAATATTATCATTTAAAAACGAAAATCATACTTCTAGAAGGTTAAAATTTGATTTTTATGAAATCATTTGATAAAAAATATTTATTCAAAAATAAAATCTAATTAGTTATCATGGATAATCAATTGCGCTTTTGATATTGGACTTTATTTGAACCTTTTTATTTTGAAATGAAACTTCGACCTTTAAAAAGATTTTGGGTTTTAGCTCTTTAGAATTCTTTCTTTCGGGTCGGACCGATTAGAACGACGGTATGTATCATTAGTGGGTACCAAAATAGACACAATTATATGTCCACGTACAATAATTATAGTAATTTGTCTCAACAAAACTATTGAAAATATACTTTGGAATGTCAAAAAGAGGGTTACTTTGGGATAGATCAATATGCTTCACCCCTTACATCAAAAAAAATATACATTGGACTCATGGAGTCATAGTTCATTAATCGTTACCATCAAATCAAACGTAAAGAATAAGATGGATAAAGATAAATAACAACAGAAAGGTTGTACTGGTATAAAATTATAGATCAGATAGGATCCAAAATTCTTAAGGATGACATAACTTGGTATTATAGTTTATACTGTTTATTAGTCATGCAAGCAGCGTGCTCTTGTTAATTTCCCTAGTAATCCCTACACAACTACGACTCGGCTGTCAAAAACACAAAAATTAAAAAAATGCCACGAGTTTGTACACAAATGTCGTGTACATAAATACATTATGACCCTTCATTTTCAAGTTAATTTCCACAATGCAGACACACAATCTTATGATCTTATCCATATATCTCTATTCTATATGTGAAGAGGGGTAGGACACCAAAATATTGTAAATCCTATTTTACCCTCACTAGATTAACTAAATTACAACAAAAACTTTCCAAGAAAAAAAAAAGAGAGAAGAAAATCTCATTCACAGCACAAAGGACACCAAAAATAGAAAAAGGAAAAAGAAAACAAAAAGTAACTACTTTATTAATTTTTTAAAAGCATCATCGTGGAAGGCAGTAGCAGTTTACAATCCACGTTATCAACAAAACTATTTGAATTCAAAAACAATCCCTGAAAGACGATTATAGTAGTTACCAATCTACTGCACCATAAAATTAAAACACTTTAATTTAAACCAAATCAAAACTACATGGCAGTTTCTTGCTTCATTTTATCCCTCTTACCGCCCTTATTCTTAGCCTGCAAAAACACAAGAAAACAAACACAACACATCATCATTCTGCACAAAAAACACAAGCCCTTAAACATTTAATTTTGGACATAATAAGAAGTGAGTACCATTATCAATCAAGAGGAGCAAACGGAGCAACAACCAATTCAATCAGAAAAGCGACAACAGGTAATTCTTACTAATATTGCAATGCAAATAATTTAACATTATGGGATAGTAACAAAGATGCAAACTTTTTTTCTCATAAATTTCTGATTTGCACCCTACAACTTGAACTAAATGAAATGATAATTTGCACACTCCAAGTCTCAAACTTTTCTCATAAATTTCTAAAATAACAAATTCAACCACATCCAGTCATCCACAACCTTTCAAGACCATTAAATTTCTTAAAAATCATTCCAAAACAAATATTTGAATTCTAAAGATTTAGAACCAACGCATCAACTATGTAAAATCAATTTAATGATTTTCTCAAAACAGCCAATCATCAACTGCTAATACCAAAATTTTACAATTTTAAACCCAATGCATCAAATATATAAACTGAATTTAATGATACAATTTTCCTTCATAATTTTACAGAGATTTTTGACCCGATTTGGAGAAATTGAAATGATTTTGATGTACACAATTTTTAGATTGCATAGATAAAATTTTCCTCAAAATCAATTTAGAAATCAACTACCCAAAATAAAATATCATTTAAAAGAAATAAAAACTTACTTTGCAGACTTTTTTCAGAAAAATGGTGACGAACATTTTCTCAATCCTCTGCATTTCCTCAATAGACTTTTCAATTTGTTCTTCTTCTTCTTCCTTTCATTCAAGTTCGTCTTTTTTTTTTTTTTTATGTCAAATGGCCCGGGTTAGGAAATTGTGAATATCTAGATATTCGAGATTTGAAGGGATGAGAAATGGGTATTTTGTGGGGTAAAGAGAGTGGTGGTGTTGGTGGGAGATATGGCCATGGAGTGGAAGGGAGGGAGTGGGCGTGTAGGAGATGGAAGGGAGGAGATAGAGGCAGAGGATTTAGAGAGAAAGTAAGGGGTGAAGGATTGAAGCTAAATTGTACGAGTAAACCAAAGAAGAATTTAAGAGTTCTTCCCAATTTACATTGACTTAATTAGAGAAAGTGATGTAACCCTTTTCTTAAGGCATTTCATGAAAATTTTGATCCCAGCAGAGACATCTAGAAATTACAAAGAAGCACCACACCTTTACTATGTTGATTACTGTGATGTATTTTGTTTATACTATGATTATTGTGATGTATGGATCAAGAAAGATTAACTTAAATAAAATATTTTGTTTGTGATATTTCTAGATTATTTAAATAAATGTTATGCAAAATATAATGTAAGAGTTAATCTTTAAACATAAAAGTTATAATATAGTCTCTACGATTTGTCATTGCTACCTAGATTAGTGCATTTTAGTTATACAACTTTCAATATGTAGCCATGCGATGTGGAATCTTTGTTATTTGCCTTATAACATAATTTTCTCTTTAAACATGTTGTTTTAATTATGTAAACAAGTAAATTTTAGTTTTGTAGTAATAGTGCGATATAATATTTTAACTTATTTTGTTTGTGATGGGCTTCAAGTTTAGATCAAAGGTAACAACGTACTAAATAACATGAACATGGTTATGAAATAAAGTTATTTCTCTGTTATTCTAAAAACATACTAAATTTATATGTGCTGTGATGTGTTCTTTGAAAGCAAATAGAAAGGTCAATTGCGTGATAATATTATGTACTAAAAATATTGGTATCTTATTTTATTAACATATTGTTACTTTAATAATTTTGTGAATAAATTTCTTACAAAATATCATTAGATATAATCATATAATTATGCAACTAATTCGACAAAACGAGTTCGCACGCATAGCGTGCATATAAGGCTAGTATAACATATGTAAGGAAAGCAACCCATTGTAATTAGATGGAAGTTTAAATTTACACTTTTCCTAAAAATGAATTAAAAAATAATATTCAATATGCATCTTTAAAACTATTTAGAAAATAATATGATAGTCTAAGGAGTATAATGTGTCATATAGATTCAAATGTATCTATATTGGATAAGTCCGATAAATCTCTAGGTGAACAAGTGCTCCCATAGACACGACAATTTATACATATTATTACTCACAAAGGGGAATTGGTAATGACAAAGCTACTTGGTAGGCATAGAGAAAAATTTTATGAGTCATCATTGTACGTGTTGCAGTGTTGGCACAATTTATACAAATTCATGACCCATTCAACTTTGAATTAGGTGATGTTTTGTTGAGTCATCGTTGTACGTTATTTGGTTGTTTATGAAAAGTTCTACTTACCTAAGTTTCTCTAACTAGGTTATTAATTTCTTCCATTTCGTGAGAAGTAGAACTTTCTAGAAAGTGCAACTTCCAACAGTTTTGCCAACCAAACAACCTCATCTTATTTTAATTCATAGGATTCCACAGACATTGCTACACCTACCCACCGGGTAGACAATCCACCACTAATAGAATATTAAAAAATAAAAATTATGTTGAGTTGGATTCTATTACCACAACCCTCGATAAATCTTTATTAATGGTGGGTAGACAAAGTATATTCCGAAATTCCACTTCTCATACTTTATCCGTTTTGAAATAAATGAAACGCTTATTTTAAAAAGGTCTCACATAAAATAGAAAAACGTTTCATTATTTCAAAACGAAGGAATTACTCCCTCCGTTTCAAAATATAAGGCATTCACACTTTACGAAAATTTGTTTTGACTACGAATATCTCATATAATATGATAAATAAAAACTATAAAAATTATACCGTTGTATTCGTCTTGAAAAATACTATAATAACATTATTTTTAAAAAAAATTATCAACATAAATTGAGAGTAATTAACGAGTAAAGTTCGACTTCGAACATCATTCATGCCTTATATTTTGAAATGGAGGGAGTATATTTTTACGTCAACACACAACACCTTAAATTTTGCTAAATGTTAAATCTTGAGCGCAAATTAGATCCTGGAATGGGGAGTAGGATGAGCATCCTACACCTTCCCCTAAGTGACGTCGTTTTATTAGTTTTAGGAGAGCCAAACATTTGACTGACTTTTGGCAGTATTTTGAAAGTGGGCCAGCTCTCCCATTTTTGAAAGTGGGCCAGCAATATTTTTGATGTACAAATGCATATGGTTTGTTGTACAATAATATACGAGTGTACATTTTGTATTTTTTCAGTGATCAAAGTAATGACCATCAATGTACATTGTGATTTATCCTTATTGTGTTGGTTGTTGTACCTTTTTTTGATTACTAGCTCTACCTATAGTTGCATTTCATATTGAATTGTACATATTGAATTTCATCAGTGAACAAACATCAACACACCAGTGTACAAAGAAATAAAGATTGCAAATTACTCACTTGACATCAGTTTCAGGAATTGGGTTACTTTCTGTCATTGTACATTTTGATTTTGTTAATGAACAACCACGAAGCCAAGAATGTACAAAGAAACATAATAGAATAAAAGTATTCATTTGGCATCCTAGTTACAACAATGTAAATAACAAGAATGTACAAACAAACATCTCAGTAATGTACAATCAATTTCACTTAATGTACAACAATGTAAATAATAAGAAGTCATTAAATCAGTTATTAAATGGTGAAACAGTAACTATCAAATCAGTTACTTTTTGAATTTTCGACATGTACACCTGGAAGTAAGGGAATGTACGTTGGTATCAAATCAATTACTTTTTACATGTTCATTGGTGCGTTTTATTCTTCTTGCCTTGCGTTTTGGAGCTGGTGTAGGATGCTCATCCTACACCTCATACCAACATCTACGGATTGAATCTTGAGTACCAAGCAAATTTGATACAGTGTGGTGACCTTGTGGGATTCTCACGCAAGTACAATTCCTTCTTACTATAAAAGGAAAAATAAATCTTGGGTACGATTCTTCCTTACTATAAAATGGAAAAAGTCAAACAAGAGTGATCAGCTAAATTGTCTAGTACTTTCCTTATATTTTGCTAGGCAGGTTGGCGTGTTAATTCTTAATTAGAGTATTATTGCAAGTTGAGAAAAGGGAGTGACTTGCATCGCAATTTGCAAATTGCAATTAGCATATCTGCATATGTCAGTTGCGAAGCTGGTACCTACAAGAAATGCTGAACAAATCCAATAAGGAAAGACACACCATCATTAATCCTCTTAATTAAAACTCTTATTATTTTGACCTCTTTCGAAATTTCTGGTCACGTTTGACTTTTGTTTTTATTCTCAAAGATGTTGAAAATTTTGATCAATAGTCTATTTTCATAGACAACAATAGTTATTAATGTGAAACTCATATAACACGATTCTTTTTAATATTGCTTTCATAAATTATAAGAGTACTACAATTGTAAATTTACAATATATAGTTATTATTTATGCAATTGCAATATATATTTACAATTGTAAATTTTAGAAAATGATCGAATTAAAAAGTTGGGGGGGGATGATTGTTAGAATTTGTGGGAGCATTTTGTCAGTACTCTGTTGTCATTACACCTATTTCATCGGCTTAAAAGGTTTAGATTCTTTTTTGGTGCAAAAAATGTTTAGATTTTTTTTTATTTGTAAATTGAATTGCCCTACCAGATCGGAACCTCGCATATGTCATCCCGACCCGGATTAGCGGGCAAGACACTCAGAGTGTCAATCCCTACCCTCAAAGCTGCCCCTAGTGAGAATTGAACCCCCAACCTGAAAAATGGAAGGCATAGTGCCAATCATTAGGCGTTAAAAAAATTAAAAAAGGTAACATAATTCATTGGTACATACTACATAGATTTCAACAAAAAAAGTAACATATCTTTGCTCTGTTATATTTGATTTTTATAATTTGATTCACTTGTTTTTCACAATGTTCCATCTCTTTTTTCTGACTCATATGTGTACAGGCTTCCTGAAATAAATTTGTTCAATTCCTCATATTTAAAGTAAGAAGGTAAAAAAGGAAGTATTTATAGACTATGGATTAGGATGCTAAAAAAAAGTTACATAAAGGAAGATTGTAGAGTTTGTTGAAGATAATTTATGCTCCCTCCACCTGGCTATACATATTTTACCCATTTAACTTTTCAAAGTCACTCAAACACATCTTCTTTGACCATTAATATCTTTAGTTAAATTAATTTTAAAAATACTGAAAATTCATAACTAAAAATATACATTACATTGAAATAAATCTAATTTTCTTGCATAGTAAAAATATCATCCAAATTGATAGATCGTTTCTTTGAAGATTGAAACGGATAAAATATTGTGAAATAGATAGATCACATTGTAATAATTCAAGCTTATTGATGTGGGATGGCTGGGGCAATATCTTTATGTCTCTTTTCATTAGTTATGGTAATTGCTTAATTCGTTGCATGGGATATATATATATTTTTTGACCGGAAAAATCTAGAATTTATTAGCAAGCAACATCACCAAAAACCACATCCATTACAAACACAGGAGCCTCTTCAAGCCAGACAAGAAGCTCGTCTAAGTCTAAGCTTCTTCTAGCTAGAAGACGGGCCACCTGATTACCCGATCTTCTAATGAAACTAAAACAAACATTCACACATTTAGCTATTAACATATAGATATCATTTAAAATCAGCCCAAAACTCGAGCACAGCTTCTTCTTTCTCCTTAGAGCTTCAAACAACAACATACTATCTGTCTCGAGTACAAAATTGTAAAATTCGGCTTCCATAGCCATGTTCATGCCTTGCCTCGCAGCCATAGCCTCACCCACTACCACATCACAACTACCATACCAGGAATCACACATTGACAGCAGTACATCGCCAGTATTATCTCGAAGCACCGCCCCCATTCCAACCTTCTCCCCTTCCCTAAAAGCAACATCCACATTTAGTTTCAAACACTCCCCCCGTGGTGGCTCCCATGTGGCACTCAGCACGGTTGCCGCGGGTCGAGCTACACCATTCAAATCCGCAGCTTTCTTATATTCCTCAATCACCCCCATAGCCTTCCTAATTCTTCCCAACAAATCTCTCTCCTTTTGTGAGAAATGCCACTCGTTTCTCGCTAACCAGATAGCCCAACAAAGGCTCCAAAATATGTCCCACCACTCCGGGGTGTGACACACCTGCATACGGGCCCAAACCCACTCCCGAAAAGTAGAAGAGACAAGCTGGAAAGATGCAATTCGTAATGGGGATACATACCATAGTCGCTGCGTTTCACGGCACTGCAGAAGCATGTGGTCCACGCTTTCCACCTCCTCGCCACATCGCCGGCAAACTGGATCAATAGGCATATGTCGTCTTATCAAGTTTGAATCCACAGGGAGCGCATCATTCAAGGCTCGCCAAGCAAAATTTCTGACTTTTGGGGGGACATGAGCACTCCATACCTTTTTCTACATACGACCATTCACCTCACGAGATGAGCATGCACTTTCTCCGTTTTTCATCCTCTCTGATATATAATACGCACTCTTCACCGAGAAATCTCCACTCTTTGTGCCACGCCATGACCAGTCATCCGGGCATGGAAACGAAGGAAGAACCATACTCCGAATTTTATTCACTTCCCACTGTGTGAAATTTTCCTCTAGCAACTGAACATTCCACCTTCCCCCTTGCATAAGGTCACTCACATAAAATAGATTGCTAGCTTCTTGTGACCGGGGTACCAAAATGTTTGCACCTTGTGTGAAGGGAACCTAAGGGTCTAACCAAATTATGGTTGTCGAACCATCTCCAATCAATCGTCTTACCCCTTGATGCAACACCGTTCTTGCTTGTAGGGTTGATCTCCATGTGAAACTCGCAGTATTTGGGATTCTGGCTTCAAAAAAGGATGAGTTAGGAAAATATTTATTCTTCATCACTCGTGTCATCAAGGACGGGTCATTTTGAAGTATCCGCCATCCTTGTTTTGCTAGAAGAGCCATATTGAAAGCTTGTAAGTCCCTAAGCCCCATTCCTCCTTGTCTCTTCGATTTACACTCCCAAGATAGCCACGGAATCTTCCTTTCATTATTTTTTTGCCCCCAAAAGAAGCCCCTACACATTTTTTCAATCTCTGCTAGTATACCATGAGGTAATTTGAAGACTTGCATTGTATACATAGGAATAGCCTGAGCTACTGCTTTAATGAGGACCTCCCGCCCGGCTTGAGACAAGAACTTTTCCTTCCAACCTTTCAACTTCTTCCAGACACGATCCTGAATAGTATGGAAAACTTCCTTCTTAGACCGCCCTATATATGTAGGTAGCCCTAAGTACTTATCATGATCTTCCACTGCTTTAAAATTCAATCTCTCTAGGAGCAAATTTTTCTTATCAAAGTCCACATTTCGGCTGAAAGATACCTCGGATTTTTTCATGTTCAGTTTTTGGCCTGAAGGAGCTTCATAGATTGAAAGAATATCAAGTACAGTGTCCACCTCTGTCTCCGTAGCACGCACAAAGAACAAGCTATCTGCAAATAATAGATGAGAAATAGGCACGACTTTTTTACCAATTTTAATCCCATGAAGGGCTTTCCTTTCCTCTGCATTCACCAATAGAGCCGACAAGCCTTCAGCACAGAGAATGAAAAGAAACGGGGATAAAGGATCCCCTTGTCTCAACCCTCTAGTAGGTTTGAAAGTTCTAGTAGGTTGCCCATTTACCAATATAGCAAAAGAGGGAGAAGAAACACACTTCGTAATTAGTTTAATAAACCTATCCGGAAAAGCCATCTTTTTCATCATACTCTGAAGGAAAACCCATTCCACTCTGTCATAAGCTTTACTCATATCTAATTTGAGAGCCATATCCCCTCTTACCCCTTTGTTCTTTTTCCTTAAATAGTGAAAACACTCATGAGCCACCAAAATATTATCAGTTATCAATCTCCCCGGAACAAAACCAGTTTGAGCTTCATTTATCACAAAGGGAAGACTTTTTTTCATTCGGTTTGCTAAACGGGGTCATAAGTTTTTGCATGGGATATTTTTGTGAAGACAAAAGTACCTTATAAAAGAGTTGCATGAAGTTGAGTGTGAGTCAACCTAGCTAGCTAATCACAAAAAGAGTAATTTACCCTTTTAACATTTTGTAATTACAAATGATTTGCATCCGCCACTACCTTGTCAAATGCTTTTATTAAGAACTTAAGATTTAATAGTGCTTTGATCACATAGTTAAAATATCTAACTCTCTAAAAGTTGATATCGAACATACTCTTTGATAAAGACGAGTTGAGCTAGGTTGAAACTTGAAAGTTTTAAAACTTTGAGTTGAGCAATCTTTAAAAGTAGTGCTCTTCCACAATGAGATGTATTTGATATGTAGTATGATCTCTCTCGCACTTGTTCCTTGTTTACGTGCCCTCACACATTATATCTTCTCTTATCAAAATAATGAAAGTGCAAACCACGACGTATGTTAATTATTAAACTAAAATTAACGTAATGATCATAGGAAAAACAACTTGGGTTTAATAAACAACTGTCTTCCCATATCAACAAACGCGGGAATCTACGTGTATTAGACATTATTGTACTATGTCCATGATATATATCTATGACATGTATAATGTAAGTTATCTGCTGTTGCCACATAAGATATAAAGTAGTTATTTGTGTATACAAAGTCAAATAACATCAACATTTTTCCCACCCTTAATCGCCCCTATAAATTCATGTAATGTTGCTACAAATGGATCTTCCTTTTACAAACACCATTTTTTTCTCTTTAGCTTAGTTTTCTTTGAAAGTAACAATTTTGTGAGTGTCTTAAACTTTGTTGTTCGTATGGGTGAAGCATGCGAGGAAAATGTTATGACGAGAGAAAACTTAGAGAATCCTCTTCGTCTGATATCCTTGAATCACGTTTCCATTAATTGTCGTTCAATGGAAAAATCTCTTGCCTTTTACCAAAATATTCTTGGGTTTTTTCCAGTTAGACGACCAAGATCATTAAATTTTCCTGGTGCTTGGTTAGTTAAAGTGACATTTTTCAATACTTTAACTTGTTATTACTTGACCTAATTTGCTGCTTATTATCTTGTTTGAATATGTAGGTTGTTCAATCATGGTATTGGTATACATTTGCTACAATCTGAAGATCCGAATGACAAACATATTGTTAAAGTGATTAATCCCAAGGACAACCATATCTCCTTCCAAGTATTTCCCTCTCCTTATCTTTCATCATCCTCATACTAAAAAATTAGACAAAAAAAAATCGACCATATTAAAATGTGGTATGCCAATTGGATAAAATGTCAATCAGCATAAGCTCATACATTCATGGTTATTACTCCAACAAAATTGTAGCCACATAGCTTATAATCCTTTCGGTCTAATCTAATCACCCGAGGCACGAAAATATCTCTAGAACACACAAGTGAAATGATTCTAATATAATGATCAACAACCAACTGAAAGATCATCACATCTTGGTACGTAGTATGCTAAGCAATTAACTAAGTTGAAACGTACTAACACATTATGTTACATTTGACAAATTGATAACGCAGTGTGAAAACATGGCTACGGTGGAAACAATGCTAAAGGAGATGCAAATAGAACATGTTAAAAACAGGGTGAATGAAGGTGGCATTAGTGTTGATCAACTCTTCTTCCATGATCCAGATGGCTTGATGATTGAGATTTGCGACTGTGATAATCTCCCAGTGATCCCACTAAAACATGATTCGCCCATTCAATGCTGTCCACGTGTCAATTGCAATCTTTAAAAAGTCAATAAATGATTTGGCACTATGCCAACACTTAGGGCGTAACACGTGGCAAACTACAATTCTTACTCATGTACTTGTATAGATAGCACATTAATTTTTTTTCTCGGGAAATCCACAGTAATTTTTTTAACATAGGATCTTTACATCCGATCCATAAAATATTATTTTTTACTTACACCCATCTGAAGTAAATATAGCTTAGTTGGGTCGAATCTCATATATAGGGAAGATGGAGGTTAGAAGGTTGTTGTTGTTGGGCCTTCGAGTAGGCCCGGAGAAGGGAAGCCCAATTGAATATGGTGTATGTTATAAACAAAATCTTAGAATTTGGGTCGGTTGATCAAGTTTATTGTCAATGTTGTTTTTGTTACTGTGGTGATTACCAATATAGAAATTCCTTTTTCTTTTTCGGATTATTTATTTTCTCTAGGGAAATTTCTGATTATTGTACTATAAATATTGTCGAGTGAAAATTTGTAATAGAAGTTCTCTATGTTGCAACAATATAATTCTCTTCATTATGATCATATTGGTAATATTAGCCCATTTATATTTTCTTAAATCAATACCATGCCAAGGCTATTGATCAAGTTGCAAACATCAACTGCTTATTAATATTACCTAGCTCGCTTAACTATACTTAAGAGTTGATTATATAATAGTTGGCTCATTTATATCATCTTCTATCACTTAATTAATTAGATCGAAATCACAGATTATATTTGTAGTAGCACAAAATTAGTTTATATCCAAAAGAGAAGTACAACGTGATCGTACAATATATGCAAAATTATACAAGTAATTAATTTGCAATATTGGAGTGCATACAATCTAATTCTAATACATCCGCTGTAAGCCTCACAAAATGGGGAGTGATGAATCCATACTAGGTATGAAACAAGTTTGTCGACACTCGTCACTAATGGCGTTAACATGTCTATACTAATAAACCGCTAATGCTATTAACAATTCTATAATAATTCTATAATAGTTTGTGGATACTAGATGCATTGAAATTTTTTAAAACTTAAATCGACCTCAAAATATACAAATTGATGGACCCTTTGTAGAAGGTTGTATGATGAAACTAACACCGATATGATATAAAGGCCGACATGCAAAGTGTCATATATGAAGAACAACGACTGCAATTTTATTGAGGGTTTCTTATCCGATTCAAATTGTTATGTATTCGTTAGATTTTAACTTTATATGTCGTGTGATTTCCAATCATCCTTCATCATAGTACAACCCCTTCAAACAAAATTTCCCAATCAACCTTCATCAATACAAATTCTTCTTCAAACAAGATTTCATAATAAAATAGATTATTTCGTAGTACTTACCTACAAAGATAGAATTCTACTGCATATATATATGCGTGCACAGAACCGATCAACCCATATGATTGATGTAATTTGAACAACCAGAAGGGAAAACAGAAGAATTAGGAGCTCCCTTCAGTCCAAAGCCACACAAACATGTTCATATGCATGACATGTTTTTCTAATATACCCATATCGTGCTTGCTTTGGGCTGCAAGGAACCCCTATTTCTGCAATTTTCTCATTACTCATAGAATTAAATACCAACATAAGAGAGAGAAAGTAGAGAGAGAGGATGAACAAAATCATAAGGTTATAATGATATATGTTTGAGTTTCTTGGTAGCAATATATAGCTATTAGCTAGTGAGTGGGATTTATATTTTATATATAATAAAACTACTAGCCTTTTTTTTGTTATATAGAAAGGGACCTATATATTCTGCAACGAGTGTAACCATATTTCCATTTCTTACAAAATTCGCTGACTTTGATTTTAAAATCTCATTAAGATAAGCCTTAACAACGGGTGTGAGACGTGTTTCAGTCATTTAGAATAATTGAAACAAGTTCCTGTCATCAGCTTCTAGGTATAAACTATCAGTATAAGGGTTTAAACTGATAGATGTTTTCAGTTAAACTGATAAATGTTCTAGGTTAAACTGATAGATGTTTGGATTAAACTAACAGATGTTTAAGTTAAAAGGTTAGATGTTTGGATTAAACTGATAGATGTCTGGTTATACAGATAGATGTATGGCTTAAATATATTAGGTTTAAACTGATATCCGTCTCAGTCATGTCATGGATTGAGACAGTCTCACACAAGACTTTTCATTACCCTAAAAAAGTTAAATTGTTAGTTCCTCACCCAATTTAAAATTTCTGGGTCTAGCTAGGTAGGTAAATTGTAGAAGCTTCCAGTGCAATTTTTCAAAGGTCTTCTTAGGTGAATTATCCCTTCTTTACTTGTTGCGTGATGAGAATTTTTGAATCCATGTTAGGTATAGATAATTGACCATTTTGTACTAGCCAGTTGCTTATTCAACATCGGTTTTCTTCATTTAGTTTTTAGGAAAGAAAATTGGACAAAGTAATTGATCAATTAGTTTTGGATGCAAAATTCCGAAAAAAGAGTAGCTTCGTGTGTGTGCTAACTTTTTCTACTTATTTCAAATTGGCTTTAGTTGTTAGAATGATTCTTGGTATGTGGTTCAAATACGTAAGTCAGGCTCCATATATTCAACTTTGGGAAACTAACTGACAATCACGCACGAAGATTTTTATTTATGACTTGAAAATTATGATCTAGGGTTAACGGATGCTGTTCGATGTGGTGTCTTTTACATATATCATGCACATATTGTAAGTCCTATTGACTATCAATCTAACAAGCAATCTCAAACAATAATAGGATAATGAACAAAGAAAGCACTAAAATATCCCCAAAGAATTTTACGTGAAAAATCTAGAATAGGGAGAAAACCACGAACTATGCACTAGGGATCAAGATGATCAATAATGGTGATACAAAAGCTCTCAAGGTCTCTTTAAAGTTTTTTCTCTTTCTAATATGAGAATTATGTGCCTAAACGGCATAGAGAAGTTTTTATATTAGGTTAAAATCACAGCACGAATTAAATTCGAAAAACAAAATAAAAACTGAAATTTTACTGAGGAGCTCCCGCTCCTTGTTAAATCAGGAGCGGGCCCTCCTTGTTAAATCAGGAGCGGGCCCTCCTTGATCGCTTCTCGGTCGCTCATAGTTTCTCCTCGAACTTCTGAAAAACTACTGGGTTTAAATTAAGTTCTTGTGGTGTCATTAACATATATCATGCACATATGATATCATTCTACTAGAAGTGAAAATTCTTAGGTTTTTGTGGACAGTCAAAAGTAGGCGTATACCCTAAAAAATTCTCTCGCTGCTCTCTACCATCTCACCCTAAAAACCCCAGCTTGCAACCCTAACCAACCAGGCGCCGCTTTCGAGCAGGCTCGCTGGTGGCCGGCTTGAGCGTGCGCCGCTCACCTGGTCGCCGGCGAGCCTGTTCCCGTCCCCTGTAGTCGTTTTAGGTTGTCGTGCCTTTCCCCCCTCCCCGCATTAAGTATAGCCTGTGTTTCCCCTTCCCCGTCCTTGATGGTGACCCTTAGTTGTTCCCTTCTCCAAAGCCCTGTCTCGCCGTGTCTAGTCGTTCCCTTCCCCGTTCCCCTGTCGAGTCGTGTCCTCTGTTGTGTCGCTTCATTGTTCCCCTTCCTCGTCCCCCTTTGTGTTGGTTTTGTGTGTTTCCCCTCCCCCTCCCCTAGTCCATCCCCTGTTTCGTTTCCTTTGAATTTCTTTTCGTCGGTTCTCTGGTGTGTGGGTTGGTCAGTCACCCCCCTTCCCCATCGTTGTCTGTGTGTGTTTCGGCGTCCATGGTCCCCGTCCCCGTCCTCGCGTCAAGTAGGCACAATCCCCTGTTTAGTGTTGTGTTTGTCTTGGGCTTCCCCTTCCCCTCCTCTGGTTTTGTATTGGGCTCCCCTTTCCCCTTCCCCTGTTAGTGTCGGGCTCCTCCTTCCCCTCCCCCCGTTAGTGTCGGGCATCCCCTCCCCCCGGTTGTTGGGCTCTCCAACTAGTTATGTTTGATGTCACTATGTCAGGTTTTCTCTTAGACTGCGTGTTAAATCTCCGAATAATAGGAGTGCGTTGTTTTTTTCGAGTTGCTAAAGATGTTGTCCGTGGTTGGTTGTGGCCACCGACAAGTGTTTGTCAGTTGGGTCAGGATTGGTGGTTCAAGGTTGTAACATTAGAATATGTCGGTTTTTGGGAATATGTGCTGAGGGCCAAGGTGACTCAAGAAGTTCGTGAGCATGGACGAGGCGATGATAGTTTTTCATGGTTGGGACGTATGTTTTCCAGTTTTGCAAACCGGAGGTGTGTTCGAGAGCTCAACTTGTTTGGCTCTCTTTTTAGCTTGGCATTGATCTTAATGGTCCTTGCCGTGACAACTTCAAATCTGAAGGCGGCACCCCAGTTGCATCTAGGGTTTTCAGCACGCCCACTCATCTGTGTTTCTCCTACCTCATGGAGAATCCTGAAATACTCTCGTGCGAGAGTAATGAGTCACAACGGAACGTGACTCTTCAAAAGATCATGAGCCCGGAATCCCAAATGACAGCAGATTGTTGTGATTGCTCATGCGGCGAGACGCGACACTCGTCGTTGGTTGTTCGTTGTCCGGATCGTGAACGTCATCCGCTTCTTCTACCACTTCCATCAGCCATCCGAGATTTGAATCCACAAGCACTGACCAGAGACACTTCCCTTCCTAAGCGACTTTTTATTGTTTTTACTTATTTTTGTTTTAGATGGAATGTACGAGCTCATAAAGCCCCTTTAGGTTTGTTTGTTTGGTTTAGGTTTGGTTGTATTAGCATAAGGTTGTACTTCCTCTTTTAATTAATGCACGATTTCTCGTTGTCAAAAAAAAAAGTAAGCGTATCCAATGCTATTTATAGCACTTTATTTATCTGTATGAGTGTTAAGAAAAGTAATATTAAGCCCAAAATGAACAAATGAACAACAAAAATAGCTTTAGTTTTAGGCGTACACAACATACATTATAGGAAAGTACTCTTTAAAAGGAAAACTTGAAATTATGTCACTACCATTACGATTTAGGTACGTAAGTAGGAGCATTTGCATTCAATTTCTATAACTAATGACTCGTTTGGTTAACGTTGGAACTTACTTCCCATGGGAAGTCTTATTTCATGGGAAGTAAATTCCCTAGTCTATTTCCTAGGAAATAGCTTTGGGTATTTGGTTGAACATAGGAATTTGTAATTGACACATGAATTTCTAATCACCAAGGGGGGTTGGTGATTAATTCCCTATACTACATAGGAATTTCCATTTCCCATGAATTCCCTATTTCTTGCATACCAAACAACTACCCTATCTTGTACTTCCTAGGAAATCCAAATTCCAGTGGAATTTGAGGTGAACCAAACGACCTCTAAGTTGATGTTTTATAGGGACCAAAGTTTATCATATAGTGTTTTGATAGAAAATATATATTTCTCATAGGTTTTGTATATATATATATATATATATATATATATATATATATATATATATATATATATATATATATATATATATATATATATATCACATGAGAAGTGCTCCTTACATGAGAAATGAGAATGAATCTCAACCACACGATTGGATTAGAGTTACAACACTTGTTCATTAGAGTTATACCCCCGAAAAAATTTTGAGCCCAAAAAAAATTTATTTTTTTTCGAAATTTTTTTCTAATTTTTGTTCTTTGGAGTTACATCACTTTTTCATTAGAGTTACATCACTTGTTCATTAGAGTTATAGCGCGTAAAATCTATTCTCACTTCTCATATAAGTATGCATTCTCATATAAACTCACTTCTATATATATATATATATATATATCTTCATGTAGATGGTATATTGTTATGTTAGGCATCCTAATACTATTAAAGCTGACTAATTGTAACCCCAATTAATAGTGATCACTGCATAACTCTCCATTTGAGGAGATTTACACAACTAACTGTGTTTTTTTTTGTGCGTGTGTATGAAAATAGAATATCGCTAGAATCTAAATAATATTTTGATTACAAAAGATCAAACACTCAAACATAGCTTGTGACTTCGCTCTAAATCACCACAATCCCAAGTGTTGAAGACCACCATTGGCATAATAACCACTTTTACTGATGTTTATTTTGTACAACTGATCAATTTGATTTGATGGGAACTGAAAATGGGCCTCGGCAATCCAATAAGGAAGAATAGAGTTCGGTCCACTTACAATCCCAAAGGAGGTGCCGAATTAAAACCAATTGGCTGGCAATAGTACACTAGTAGAATAATTGTTAATTGCGGCGGTTTCGAAGTGGCATATTGCTGCGGATTTTGCACCGCCGCAAATCAAGGCGCAGCAATAGGTTTGACTTATTGTTGCGGTTGTTGCCCCAAAACTGCAGCAATAGGTACTGGTACAGGTAAAAAAAAAATTTTTTTGCATTTTGCCATCAAATTTGAAAGATAAAAATGTAGGATGAAAATAAAACAATACATGCTGGAAGTAATGGAAAAGAATTGCTTATACATAAACATAAAAGATAAAATAAAATCCAACATATATAAAAAAACAGAGATGTAAAAGAAAAATATACAAAAAATGAAAAAAAATCAGAAAAAAATTGTAACACCACCCTAACATCAGATCTGATAATTACAAAAGAAGAAAAAAAAATGAAACTCGTGTGGCTTGTTCAGCATCATTTCAGATTGGAGTAAAGAACAAGGACATAGTATCCTACCAAGAGTTTACAACGCTTCCATCAATTTATCACCAGGACCAACAGACACAACACCATCCTCAAATCCAGAAGAGACATTTGACGCTTCCATCAATTTATCACCAGGACCAACAGACACAACACCATCTCCCATACCACGCCACTACTTGATCGATTCTCCGGATCTGCCACTAAATGATGAGGCTGGGTTCGTGTGATTTCTTCCATCTTTCGCATCTGACGGCCATTAACGATGTTGGAGATAGCGACGAGGCTGGGTTCGTGTGGTCGAACGATGAGGCTGGGTTTGTGCCGCCACACTCGTGATTTCTTCGTGGGGTCGTGCAACGAGCGCCGGCGGTTACTAGTGATTGGCGACGAGGTTGGTGAAGATGAGAGAGGCGAGACAAGAAGAGGGGACGAGAGAGGAAATGAGATAGGAGAGAGAAGCTCAGGGACGAGAGAGAAGGACAGAATGAGAGAGAGGCGTGACTGCGTGAGTGATACAATTTAGAGCTGGCTTGACACGTATAAGTGTTGAGTGCAAAACCCTAAATTTTTTTAAAATAATTTTTAATGATATTGATGTAGTTCCTTCAAGAAACTGCAGCAATAGGTCCTATTGCTGCGGTTTTTTCTAGAAACTGCAGCAATATGTTTTTTGTCACGCTTTTTTTAATTCTCTTGCTGCGCATGGGTAAAACCGCAGCAATTCAGCCGCAGCAATAAGCAATTATTCTACTAGTGGTAGGAGTAACTCCTCTATCTTATAATGAGGTACTTTCTCTCCTTTTTCTCCAGTGTAGGACAACTCACATGTGCACAACAAACATGGGGTTCAACACTCCCCCTCATTGATAAGTGCGTTTCTAACGCATTTTACAGGATCTTTTTAGCTTGGTTTGATCCTCTTTCTCCCCTTTCTTCCCTCTTTCTTCTTCATTTCTTTCTCTATTTCATTCACTTGATCATTTTTTTTTATCATAGTGACATTTTGCTAGATTTTCGGTCAATTTTGATTGGATTTCTAGTACATTTGCTTTCACCGTGTTTTCCCGTGCTTTGATTGCAACCGCAGGTGTGGCCTTTTCTGAGGTTGAAAGTTGGGAGATACGACATAAGGCGGGAGTTTTGAGGAGCTTGCCCGCACGAAAAGAGAAAAAAAGAGAATTTTGAGTAGGGCCTCTGGTGCGCCCGCACCTGCCACTATGGTGCGCCCGCATCATCCTGAATTTCGTGAGTTCCAAGATCAGAACGATTGGTGCGCCCGCACCAGCCACTGAGGTGCGCCTGCACGACTCACAAAGGTGCGCCCACACCTTTCGATGCATAGAGCTACTCTGAGATCAGAAAGATTGGTGCGCCCGCACCATTTAATTCCGTCAGAAAAATTGTTAGGCTCGTGCCTATTAAAAACAATAGAAGGTTTTTATTTTCGACTTATGCTTTATTCTATAGACTAATAGAGAGTTATTGTAGTGTTGATATTAGAGAGAAAAATACATTAGTTTTGTCTAATTAAGGTTTGAGATTTTGAGATTAAAGTTGGTGATTTCTACACATCCAAGGTACTTTTTATTCAATCAAATTGCAAAGTTTTAGTTTTTATTCTTCCTTTTTATTGTTATTCTATATTCCTCCATAGTTATATATCTTAGAATATTGTAGTCCCATAATTGCTTATTTTCATTAGATTAATTATCCCTTAATTATGTTTAGCCCTAGATTAGTTATAAATTTCATGATTTTATGTGTAGATTCCATGATTAGTGAGTAGTCTCCTATCTAGGGTTAGGGTGAAAGTATAAATTAAGATTTTCATGTATTGTTAATGTGATTGTGACGATCTAAAAACGATTATGCATTGATCTTGGTGTTTTGAGGCTTTAGGATAGATATTGATCACATTTATGCTTTGGTATTTTGATTTCAAATGTTCTTAATCGAATTTTGAACTCTTTTATCATCTCCATGAATCAACTTAATTTCTAGGCCAAGATATTGGGTAGAAATTAAGGGGATCCTTGTGTTAGGGGTTTTCCGTATTCATTGGATCTCTTAATCAATTGACTAGAGACCATTCGAGAGAGAATTTAGTTGATTGATTAAGCGGTTATTCTTGAGGACCATTCGAGAGAGGACTCGGGTATTTTAGAGTAAAACCAAACCTTGCGTAATTTTCGCCTTTGAATCACAATTGTATCAATGATCGTTGTTTCGCTTTGATTCATACTAGTAACCTTAACTCTAGTGTCTTCCTTATTGATATTTTCATCTCGTATTATTTGCTATTTCTTTGATAATAGTTAGTTTTAGTTGTTACAAAAATCATCAAAACCCCCCAAAAATCCTTCAATTAGGTAATTTAGACTTGTTAGACTTTGATTAATCCCAATTTCCCTGTGGACCGACCCATGACTTGCCTTTACTACGTTCTTAGTAATTGCTTGTTAGGTATTACAAATATTGTTTGAAAAACGATTTTTTTGGTGCCTTAACGACACACTAAAAACCTCTTATCACTCACATGTGAGTGTCTTTAGAATTAAAGTACACTAGTAAGCTACAAAATAATAATCCTCATTGGGAATGAACACCCAATAGAGGCCCCTTATCCAGTTGCTTGACAAATGCCAATACAAACGACCTAACAATTTGGGCGCTGATACCATGATAAAGAATGAAAAATGAGGAGAGAGATAGAGATTAAAAGACAAAAAAGTTCGTTGTTGAAGATATAACATCATCTACAAACATTGTCGCTTTCGCTTACTGAATCTCCCCAATTTCTTCAACTTTTAGTTGATTCTTGAAATTTTTAGCTGATGGACTTCATATGGAGTTGTTTGAGATGAATTAGTGGAAATTTGTATTATACCACCATTCAGCTAAAGGGCCCATGATGATGGATGATATTACCCAAGAAGATTCTTGGGCGGTGATAGCTGCATATTTTACTGACAATACCTTGGTGAAACACCAAATTGGATTTATTCGATTTGTTTATTCGGGATTTACTGCAAAAGACCGTAGACGCATTTGATATTGAGATTGATTTTTCCGAGACAATATTTAAGATAAAGTTTGGATAACTCCATCTAAGGGAGCCAATAATGATAGAACCAGATGGCCGTGAAGAACACACATTGTATCCAAAAGAAGCCAAATTGAGGAATCTGACATATTCAGCTCCTCTTTACGTTGATGTCATAAAAGAGTTATTAGAAAAGGAAATGATGGTGATGAAACCACTGAAGCACAAGAACTTCCTAAAGTCTTTCTTGGAAAGGTCCCAATTATGCTTCGCTCAAGCTACAGTATACTGTACCAGAATTCAGATAAGGATCTCTCAGAGCATAGTGAGTGCCCTTATGATCAAGGTGGATACTTCATAATTAATAGAAGTGAAAGGGTGGTTATCGCTCTAGAGAGAATGAAGACATATCTTGTTTATGTCTTTAAAAAGAGGCAGTCCAACAAGTAGAAGTTAAATCTGTAGTGGATCGCCAAATTAAGCCTCCTAGTACCATGTTTGTGCCAATGCTCTCTCGACCCAAAGCTAAAGGGGGCGCTTCTGGGCAATATATTCATTGTACTTTGCCTTGCATCAAATCAAATATTCCTATAAGAATAGTCTTTCGAGCAGTAGGCTTCATTGCCGAGAAAGCTATATTGGAGCATATCTGCTATGACCTCTCTGATACTTAGATGGTGGATTTGCTTAGCCTTTCACTGGAAGAGGCATTTGTTATTCAGAATCAAGAAGTTGCTCTAGATTACATTGGTAAAAGAGGAGCCACATTTGGTGTTACTAGAGAAAAGAGGATCAGGTATGCCTTTCATAACCTTATCTCATGTGCATAGGGTTCGTAATCTGATAAGAGATAAAGGGAAGTTGACCAAGCATAGGCAGCTGCATAATTCAGAATGGGGAATGAATCGTCCTACTGAAACACCTGAAGGACAAGCTTGTGGACTAGTGAAGAAACTTTTCTTGATGGCTTCCATAATGTCCCCCATCCGAAGACTCTGCGCCGTAAAGGATATTTACAAGATGCTAGTATAGAGGAGATATTAAACTTATCGCCTGCTGTTATCTCTCATGCCGCTGAAGTTTTTCTAAATGGGTCTGAGCAACCCAATAAGGAGGAGAACAGTTCGGTCCACTTACAAGCCTAAAGGAGGCTCCAAACTAAAACTAATTAATTGACAATAGTAGGAGTAACTCCTCTAGCTTATAATTTGGTACTTTCTCTCCTTTTTCTCTAATATGGGACAACTCACATGTGCATAACAAACATGGGGTTCAACACTCCCCCTCACATGTGAGTGTCCTTAGAATTGAAGCACACTGATAAGGTACACAATAATAATCCTCTTTGGGAATGAACATCCAATAGAGGCCCCTAAATGCCCAATAAAAAAGGCCCAACAACATGAGCTCTCAATTTGGTAGGAACTGAAATGGATCTGGGCAACCCAATAAGGAGGAGGAGAGTTCGGTCCACTTATAAGCCCAAAGGAGGTTTTATACTAAAACCAATTGGCTATACTAGGAGTAACTCCTCTAACTTATAATGTGGTACTTTCTCTCCTTTTTTTCCAATTTGGGACAACTCACATGTCAACAACAACTATATAAGGTTATTGTATATATAAGTAGCGTCAACTTATAAGTTGGTATATCAAGTTGGCATATCATACTGGTCATCTCATCAAAGCTGCGACGTACAACCTCGGCCGTACCCAAGTCTTCATTGCCGAGGCCACAACTCTTCAACAAGGTCTCTTGTTTGCCGTCGCACAAGGTATCCAAGATATCATTATTGAAGGAGATAATATTATAGTCATAAAAGCGGTCCAAGGCGAGTGGGAATCCCTCTAGCTGATTGCTCACATCATCGATGACATCAAATTGCTACTAATTGGGTTTAATTCTAAAAGCATCAAACATATCTTTAGGGAAGTCAATAAAGTAGCGGATTGGATAGCTAATATTGGTCATTTAGTGGATTCTATGTTTTATATTGATCCTTGTTCTAACTCTTCGCTTCATTTGATCCGTGTAATTGATATATTAGGATTACCCCTTGTGTGGAGGGCCTCCTAATACTTTTTTTCCTTATCCTAATAAAAAAAATCAAATAATATACGAAAATTAAAGTACATGTATGTCATTTCAATAAATTGTAATAGTTATATAGCGTGGAAATTGTTATAGTGAAAATTAGAAAAAGATTCAAGAGCTCATATTTCTTGTTTAGGGCAAATTTCACACAAGGGTCAATTTGCTTGGAGAAGGGGTTAACAATTAATGCAATACTTGGCAAAATAAATGAGCGAAATGTAGTGCAAAAATAAAGAAATAACACAAGGCAATTTTACGTGGAAACCCTCTAAATGGGGAGAAAACCACGGGGGAATCGGTGTTCCGCCAATCCACTATAATAATATCAAGTTGCAGTACAAGTACACTGATTTTGCCTGATTGGCAAGTTGGACGAGCAACTCAGGTTAGAGAGAAAGAGATATGGCGATTTAAGAATATGAAAGATAAATGATGGAGAGAGAGAGAGTGATTGAGCTAAAGTGTTGGTGTGATGAGATGAGATGATTAAACGCTACATAAATGAGCTATTTATAGTGTAATGCTATGTTGTCGTTGGAGGATTTAACCACTTCCCCACTAGTAAGCTTTAGATCCTCTTTTCTAAGGATTCCCCCATATCTTTGCTAGCTAGGTTGTTGTAACCTCCTTGCTGGTCTTCCCCATGATGTTACCGACTTCCTTCTTCTTAGGAAGGTCAAAACTAACCTCCTACCACATCAGCAATCTGTGTCTCCATCTTCAAAACAATAGCTTGCTGCCACCTGTACACATACGTTGTCACTATATTGCTGCCATGTGGACTGGAATTTTACCCCATAACATTTATCATGATCGACTTTAGACGATAAGTATAAGATGGACCTTATGTTCAAATGCTTACATATAGTTTTGTTTTTGTTCTAAATCATTTTCACATTCCACTTCTTCCTTTTTTTATTTTCTCTATGAACTTGACTTTATACCCAAATTTTCTTTATAAACTTGACTTGATTGACAAATGAGTCGAACTCAATCACGTGATATATATGAATCGAGCTTGAATAAAATACCAGTGCTTAACTGAAAGCTCAGACAATCAAACAACCCAAGTTTTGTTCAACTAATAAGTGAAATGAATTTTAACTCTTACTTATTTGATTCTTTAGCTTAACTTTTGTTTTGTATGTAACATATATCGGAATTGACCTAATACTTGTAGACGAATTTGCAAATTATAAATGGTTGATAATTGATAAATGATAATTATTTGAATTGAAAGTGTATAATTTACTCTTATTAACCAACCTTTATTTTAAATATTTACGCACCAGGTACTTGATCTTCACAGGTCAGGCCATAGAGTGCACACGGAACACATAAACAAAATCAATAAAATTTGGATTATTTCACCATATACCCCTGACAAAATTTTTTTACACCATATAACCTTGCAAGTTTCCAAATTCACCATATTGCCCCGACGTTTTAAAAAATACATCAAACTACCCTTATGACTAACGGAAGTCTAATACCGTCAGTCATTAACCGTACCCCTAATCCCCCCTCTAACCCTAATTAAATCATCTAAACCTAACCCCCTCTAATCCTAACCCTAACCCCTAATTATCCCTAACCACCCAAGGACCCAACCACCACCCCTCCCCCTACCCCTACCCCTACCCCTTCCCCCCCACCGCCCCACCACCCTCCGCAGCCCCCCCTCCCCACCACCCCCAAGCCCCTCCTTCTCCCACCCGCACCCCCTCCCCTCCCCCCCCCGCCCCGCAACCCCGCAAACCCAGCGGCCCAGCTTCCCCCACCCCGAAGCCCCCCCGCAGCCCCACCCTCGAAGCCCCCATCCCCGCATCCCGCAGCCCCCGCGCCACCCCCGCATCCCGCAGCCCCCATCCTCTTCCTCTTCCTCTTCCTACCGCATTTTCGAACCCAAAAAAAATTCTCCTCTCGTTTCGTTCTCCAAATCAAAACCCGGATTTTCGAAAATCCGAGAGGAAGAGGAAGAGGATGCGGGAAGGGGGGATTCGGGCCTGGGCCGCGGGGTGGGGGAGGTGGGCTTCGAGGGTGGGGCTACGGAGGAGGGGGCTTCGGATGGGGGGAGGGGGCTTCCGGGGTGGTGGGGGAAGGGGTTGGGGTGGTGGTTGGGTGGTTAGGGTTAATTAGGGGGTTAGTGTTAGGGTTAGGGTAAGAGGGGGTTAGGTTTAGATGATTTAATTAGGGTTAGAGGGGGGATTAGGGGTTAATGACTAACGGTGTTAGACTTCTGTTAGTCATAAGGGTAGTTTGATGTATTTTTTAAACGTCGGGGGTATGTGGTGAATTTGAAAACTTACAAGGTTATATGATGCTAAAAAAATTGTCAAAGGTATATGATGAAATAACCGATAAAATTTACATTTTACGACAACCCAAAGCAAACACTAATCATTAAATGCTTGCAAATGAAAAATAAAACTAATTGAGTAACAGTTACCTACTGCCAATGCTGGAAAGAAACTTCTTGCTTTATTGTTTTTACTACATAAACTTCTTTACTACCAATAAACTTAGTTGTTATCCGATACGAGTTTTAACAATGAAAGCAAGTATCTGGTTTATTTAAAAACCGCCCCATGACTCCACTCGGTAGGGATGATCATTTCGGATTATCCGATACGATGCAATCCAACATTTCGGATACTCGAAAATTTCGAATCGGAGAAAGTGCAATCAGAAAATTTCAGATACCCTAAATTTCGGATCGGTTTGGATATTCGATAACTAGAAAATTAGAATTTTTCAATGAAAAACTCGAAAGAAGTTTCGCATCGGATCAGATCACGGTATATTTTCGGATATATCCGATTATGAAATTGTATATTTCGGATCGGATATCCAAAAATATCCGCATGTTTCAGATATCCGAAAATGAAAATTTCCGATCGATATCCGAAATTTTTAGGATACTCGATCCGAAATATCTAAAGACCCAAAAAGCGGATCGGATATCCGTTTTACCAGATCACGGATCGGATCGACCGAGTGGAATATTTATGATCGCCCCTCTACCACCCGGTTGATTGGCTTTTCCAGGGTCAGGTACCCGGTCCACTAAAAATGGAAAAAAAAAATTACTACCCGATTTTTTGGATTCAGGTTAGCGTGTCGAAGTGTCATGTATTGCGGGATTGTTTTAACACCCCTACTCAAATTAGAGGAGTGATAAAGCCATAGCAGCTAGTGGCCAAAATGGTCACTAGCAAGGACCCTTTTGCAAAAAAAAATTATTGGAGGGTTTAATATAAAATTTGTTATTTATTTTTTTTTTCTTCAGAGATTACAATTGTACTTTTTGACAAAAAGTAAAAATTTAACATACATACACAAACATGGGTTAATTTATAAATAACAAGTGTTTCAAACACATAAACAAAGGTTGGTTTATAAATAACAAGTGTTTTGAACACAAAAACAGGGGTTTTTATAAATTGCACTTTTTTGGGTGAAAAAGCTGGCGAAATACACTAATCGATGCAACCTTTTACTTTTTTCAGATTACAATTGTACTTTTTTGCCAAAAATAAAGATTTATCACACAAACATGGGTTGATTTACAAATAACAGTTGTCTCAGACGCATAAATATGGGTTGGTTTATACAAAACAAGTGTTTTAAACACACAAACTGAGGTTCTTATATATAACCAATTGTACTTTTTTGTGGAAAAAGACTGACTAAACACGCTAATCGATGCAACTTTTACTTTTTTAAGATTACATCTGTACTTTTTGTCAAAAAGTAAGATGTAACACACAAATTAAAGACATGGATTGATTTATAAATAACAAGTGTCTCAAACACATAAATAGGGGTTGGTTTATAAACAATAAGTGTCTTCAACACACAAATAGGGGTTGATTTATAAACAATAAGTGTCTTCAACACACAAATAGGGGTTATCAATTCAAAGTCACTTATGTTTATTTCACAATTTTTTTTATTGATTTCCATATAGATTTGACAACTTTCCTTTTATTAGACAATTGCCTTTTATTTTATACATACACCCTTACTTATATTTTTTTACACTTAAGCCCTTGTTAGTGGTCAAATGGCCCAAAACTGCTACTGCTTTATCACTTCTCCTCTATGTATATATGCCCCGATCATTTATCAATGTGAATTTGAAGTCCTAAATCAAATACTTGAGAGAAGTGGAAAAAAAGAGTTATACACATTGGATTGTGCTTAAGAAATAATCTTCCAGTTCCTTTTTAATTTTCTACATCATAATATGAATTATTCATCAATATTATAACCTTCGGCTCAAGAGAAGTACACACACACACACACACACACACACACACACACACACACACACACACACACACACACACACACACACGCACACACACACGCACACACACACACACACACACACACACACACACACACACACACACACACACACACACACACACACACATACATATATATATATATATATATATATATATATATATATATATATATATATATATATATATATATATATATATATATATATATATATATATATATATATATATAAAGAATATGGTACAATCTTGTTTTTTAGATTTAGGTTAGTAGTGTTAATTATGGAGGTTATAAAAATTTGAAGAGTTTTTTTTTATTATAAGAGCATTGAAAGGTAGGACATGCTATCATTAGCATTAGCTTAACGAGTATTAATATGTACATTTATATTTAATTGTTTTAAAGTAGAAATATTATATTGTCTTTAAATAAATTTTTTCCTACAAAGGCTGACATGAGATTGTAGAGTAGTTGGTTAGTGCATTTATATCTCAAATAAGAGGTTATGGGTTCGAGTCTAAGAACACACATTTTTATTGTTTAACTAGTATTTCGGCGCAGGCGATGCCCTAGGTCAGTTGCAAATATCAAATGTATTATTATTCATAAACTTCATAATTGATTTTATTAGTTTTTCGTAATTTTCCGTCTAGTGCAAAATTGAAAAATGGGCGTTACGACATGATAAGTTGTTTTACAAAAACTTCTACGGATTTGGGGATAAAAATAACAATTTCAATGGAATTGAGGTAAAATGATGTTATTCCCTTAATAAAAGTGTTAGAGATAAAAAGGTTTGCTTAATTATAAGACTTTATTATGTTTTACTTTGAAACATTGGATTGTTTACTTTTAAACATTGAAATTGTAGTGGATTGGTGGTTAAACTCTCACATTTTATTTCAAAGGTTATGTGTTCGAAACCTAATAGCTACAAATTGTTAATATTTTTAAATGAGTTCATAAACATGTGTATTAGAAGGCTTGAGAAGAGTGTCATGTGGCACATACATTGGAGAGTGTCATGCGGCACCGATTTTTTTGATAGGAACGCCTTTTAATATATTTGTAGAGATATGTCTCATTTGATTGTTTGGGGGAGTAAAGAGCATATAATGACAACACATATTTTTTGCCTTGGGTGATATATATATATAGATTATCTTAAAAAATACTTATTAATAAAAATTATTAAATTGTATGAGAAAATGACACATGTCGTTTAGCCCATACAATCCACGAGCTTTATAAGATTTTAGCTTCTTATTTTTGAGGATTAAAATCTACTTCTATCTTCAGCAAAGTAAAAGGTTGCATCGATTAGTGTATTTCGCCAGCACTTTTTCACCTAAAAAAGTGCAATTTATTAAAACCCTTGTTTTTGTGTTAAAACACTTTTATTTATAAACCAACCTTTTGTTTATGTGTTTGAAAACACTTGTTATTTATAAATTAACCCATGTTTGTGTATGTATGTTAAATTTTTACTTTTTGTCAAAAAATACAATTGTAATCTCCCGAAGAAAAAAAGTAAATAACAAATTTTATATTAAACCCTCCAATAATTTTTTTTTTGCAAAAGGGTCCTTGCTAGTGACCATTTTGGCCACTAGCTGCTATGGCTTTATCACTCCTCCTCAAATTATGAAGAAATTTGTCAACTTATCCTATCTAGATTCTAGGGACAAATGGTCCCTTACATCTTACATTCCGTTTATCCCTAGGATAAAGTGGTTTAGCTAGTATGCTTTCTAAACTAAAGTAATTTACTTCCACATACAACAAAGGAAATATATACTACTCTACTAGAGTACTACAAAAATTTGCTAGCCGGCTGCCGCATTACCATAATTTAAGCCCAACATTAAGCCTAAACTTAGGCCATTATTTTATATACACCAAAAGAGATGCAAAAATTCAGACATATGCAGGGGGAAGTGGTCTACATTCTACACCCGTTGTATGCCCTAACATCAGTAGACCTAACCTAACCTAACCAATAAAGCATATTAATTATTAGCAATCAACAAAAATGTACTTCTATTTTGTTATATACCTAATGTTTGGACAAAAAGTCTTTTATATTGTGAAATCATGGTAAATTATATGAATACATATTATTTTATCTTTACTATCTATCTGTGACTTTACCGGCTATAAGAGATATTTCAGATCATTAGTCAATCATACATTTTGTAAAGAGTGTTAAAGAAAATCTTTTTTTCCACTCCCTATGATTCGTATCTAAAACTTTTCATCTTTTTTTTTGAGGAGAAAAACTTTTCATCATTAGTTGGTCTATAAAAGATAAACAAAAAAATGACCCCTTTAAAAAATAGTGAGACAGATAAAACCGTCTCATTTAAAAATGTATATTTCATTATTTATTTATTTACACATGAATGTGCTTATTATAGTTCTTTATATCTTTAACTTGCTGAAAATTGGAGGGGATGAAGATCTACGTTGACAACCAATCAATGTCACCACCTCTCGTAACAAATATATTCAGCCCCACAAATTATATCCTAACTTATGTGGAAGGAATTTGAAGTGTAGTCAATTTTACAAATTTGTATGCTGCAATAATTCTGAGATGGTAGCTTTTTGGTTATTTTAGTTATGTGGTCTTCAAACAGGCATGATATTTTATAATTTCATTAGGTCCACTATACGGAGCTAGATAGATCCTTGTTTGGAACCCAAGCCCAAATCATTTATCATGAGTGGTCAATACTTAGATGGTTTAGGTATCCAACTGTCCCTACAAGCAGTGCTCTTTGCATGGATTAGACTTTTATTTGTAACAATGCATCATATCATGGCCAAATATATCCTTATTGAAAACTCACTGAACAAGAAGGTAAGATAGGCTATAGGCCTATAGCTATACTCATTAACAAGGCAAAAGCATAATAAGACCAGTACCTAGGGTAATGAAATTATATCACAAACAATATTTTTCATATATATATTAGGATTTTTTGTCTCAAACTACATTTAACTTTCAAGTTTTGGTGAAATTACCTTATAAAACATTTGTTGTCACCAAACTACCTTACTTTTTAAGATTTTGTTGTTGACAATTTACCTTACGGTTTCCCAGATTGACTTTTTCCGCTTTTTTTTATGTCACGTAAGTATTCTTGACCTCTTCAAACCCTTTTTTCATTTTCCCCCCCCTATTTTACCCATTTTCTAGTGTGCTCTCTCTCTTTCTCTCTCATATCTATGTCGACACTTTGTACCACCAATCCGCCATTAAATTCCTCTTATAATACTTAAATTAAATTTGAAACAATCACCCTCTCGGTCTCCTTGAATCTCAAGCAATTTCCAAAAGGGTAATTTTGTTTTCTCCCACAATTTTGAACCAAATAAAGTCAACGCCGAAAACCTAAGAAGGTAATTGCCAACAACAAAATGGTAAAAGTAAGGTAGTTTGGGACAACAAATTTTTTATAAGGTAAGTATCGCAAAAACTTGAAAGTTAAAGGTAGTTTGAGACGACAAAAAAATCCATATATATTATCATCAGTCATCACTCATCACTCATGGTGATAAATAATAATGAAGATGAACCAAAAAAAAGAAGATATAATGTAGTAGACAACATTACCACTTAGCATGTGTTTTTTTCCCTGAACGAAAGGCAAAAAAATTACACTATTTGTCCCTGCAGAATAAACTTTAAACATAAAGATCTCTCCTATATGTTAGTATAGATCTCTCATATATGTAGTATTATTTATTCTAATTCTCAAGCTATTAAAGGTCGAACTCTTTAGAGTTTGATCATACAAGTCAAAGTAAGAAAAAGATAAAGACTGGAAAGAGTATTGAATTGTTGCCATTAACACTAAATATTTCAATATATTAAACAAGTTGTTGGAGTTGTTAGTTACACAATTTTCAGATTGTTGTAAAGCTTTTTCAGGCCAAGAATTTCCTTTTCAAGTTTGGGGATTTTAGCAGACCCCAACTTGTTAAGGGTGTAATTCGACCCCAAAAACCTCATAATGTTGTGCTATTATCCCTTAAAAAAAATGGTTGTAAAGTTTGTGTATGACAAAAGTACTTATTGTTCAATATTATTGTGTACTTCCTACATCCTTTTTAGTTTGCCTCATTTAATTTGGAGATGTCCTTAAGAAGTTTCTTATGTTAAAAATGATCATAAAGGCCCATCACTTTACTCATACATTGACTATATTTCATTTCACCAATTTTATCTCTAATCAATTCCACCCAATCAAAAATATCACACAATACTTAGATGGAGTAAATAAACAAGGAGAGAGTGAGTACCAATGTGAAGTCTTATTAGACATTTTGACAAATAATCATGGAAGCTAGTTATAAACTACTCCCTCTGGTCTTTATTAGTTTACCCGTTTCTTTTGCACAGAGTTTTAGGAGAAATAATGTTGTGGGACATAGAAAGAAAGAGAAACTATTATTTTATATTAAAGTTGAATGTATGTGTGATGGAAAGTTAGTGGTCCCATTCCAAAAATAGAAACAAAAGAAATGGGTAAACTAATAAGGGACATCGATTCCAAAAAGAAATACGGGTAAACTAATAAAGATCGGAGGGAATAGTTTCCTAGCTAGCCTATAGCCCTAAATTTCAGCTATAATGATAATTGATAAGGAATATTACATTCATGAGCTGATATCTAGCATGAAGAAGCTATTCCATGACCTCTTTTGTCTTACAATTCTTCGACACGGTCCAAATTTTTTGGGCCCCGAAAATGAAAGCCTACCTATTTAATTGTATTTTACTTAGCTTGACCCTTACTTTAGTAGGCCAAACTTTGCACAAACTCCCAAACATTACATAAGTTGGCTAATGTAGTTAAGAAGCAGAAACCCTGTTAGGAATAATGCCTTGAATCGTGTTATGTCGAGCTATCTACAAAAGGGCGATTCGCGGGAGGTGGGTCGACTCGCGGCAAGATACCGAGAGCTGACCGCGAGTCGCGCTGCGCACCGCGACTCGCGGCCAGCACCGCGACTCGCGGTAGGCGCGGTTTGGCGTGTTTGCGGGAAACGCGGACACGCGTTTTCGGATTTGTTTATAAATAGGTTTTTACCCTAATTTCGTGAATGCGACGGGATTAGTTCATAACACATCTGTAATCTGTTTTTCCTCTAAGATCAATAAATGGGTTCTCTCTCGTCCGTGGACGTAGCCAAAAATCCATTGGGCGAACCACGTTAAATGCGTGCGTGATTATTCTCAATTTTGCATTCAATATTTGTTCTTTCTCACATCTGTCATAACAAATTGGTATCAAGAGCTTTGTGTTCGATCCGGGTGAGAAAGATGTCTGGGATGAATGTGAAAATTGATAAATTCACTGGGAGAAATAGTTTTAGTCTGTGGCAGATCAAGATGCGGGCTTTACTGAAGCAACAAGGGTTGTGGGCACCGTTGGCAAAGAAGTCAACGGATTCGATTCTGCATTGCGATGACCGTTACGGAGGAGAAGGCGCATTCAACGATTATGTTGTGTCTTTCTGACGACATAATTACCGAAGTCGCGGAGCAGGAAACTGCTGCTGGTCTGTGGTTGAAGTTGGAGAGTTTATATATGACGAAATCCCTAACCAACAAGTTGCTTTTGAAGCAACGTCTGTTCGGCCGCGTATGCAGGAAAGGTATGTCTACGAGGGATCATCTAGATAAACCGAATACTATCTTACTAGATCTTCGTAATATTGATGTTAAAGTAGATGATGAGGATCTTTGCTTTAATTCTGTTAGTATCTTTGCCTTCGTCGTATGAGAATTTTGTGGATTCTTTTATTGTTGGGAAAGATAGTCTGTCTTTAGAAGAAGTAAGATCTGCACTTCATACTAGGGAGATTCGTCATAAGGCGTGCCGGTACAGTGCAGTCGATCGCCGCGGGGATTAGTAGCCGAGTGGTAATGGACGGGGAATTCGGGAGAAAATCCAGGAAACCGTCTTCTAGGGGTCCTAAATCTAGTGATGTCTGTAATTACTGTAAGGAAACGGGGCATTGGAAAAGGGAATGTCCTAAAAAGAAAAATAAATCTGGGTCTGATGAATTGGGTTCAGTTACTCGCATTTGCAGCGAAAAATTCGATTCGATGATGATATTGCTTTAGTTGCTAATGAACAAACACATTGCAGTGATGTGTGGGTTTTAGATTCCTGGAGCGTCTTGTCATATGTGTTCGCGCGAGGAGTGGTTTATGAACTATAAGCGGTTTGATGGAAGTGTTACTATGGCCAACAGTAAGGTCTGCAAGACAGTTGGTATAGGGTCCATCAGAATTAGGACATATGATGGCAAAGTCTGTACTTTGAATGATGTTAGGCATGTTCCACAGGTCACAAAGAATCTGATTTCACTTAGTCTGTTAGACAAGAAAGGGTTCAGTTTCAAAGGTGAGGGTGGAGGGTTGTATGTCTACAGGGGTTCGAAGATGATCCCGAAGGGGTTAAACGGGAGACATTGTATGTGTTGCAAGGGTCTACGTTATCCGAGTCCGGAGTTGTTACTTTGGTCGTTTGTGGTAGTGTTGAGAAACAGGTGGAGCATAGAGGCACTCTAGGTTGGAGTGGTGGTTCACGTCGAGGAGAAATCGGCAACACTCACAATCCGAATCAGGAATTCCGTGTTCTTCGTCGTCAAAATCGGGTCGATCAAATTTGGCTCTTGGTCGGCATGTAAGTTTTGGGAACTCTCCCCCAAAGGGACGGTTGTGAAGACATGGTGGGTTTTGCAATCGTATGTCGGAGAGGTGAATATTTTTGGGCCGTCCAAGGAAGGTGTTACTTGTGCTAGAAAAGAGTATAAGGAACACATCCGTTCAAATCTGGTTCCACGGGGTAAGTTCCAAGGATGCTTGGACTTACAAGGCGATTGTGATTGTTAGTTGCCCACCGGGGGGCAAGTCCGGGGCCTTAGGGGCTAATCGGTGCGGGGTCCCGAGGGGCTAGTCCGGTATTCTTCAGGGAAAAATGCGGTTCCGGTTGTCTTTCGAGAGACAAATGTACTTCCAGTTGTCTTTCGGGGCAAATGCGGTTGCGGGGAGAATCACGTGCATTGTGTTCAATGCATCCGGGCATTATGTTTAATGCATATGTCATCCGGTCTTCCGGTTAATCTCGCTTGTCCGGTTTGTTGTGAGAGGATTCAAGTCAAGGTGGAGTTTGTTAGGAATAATGCCTTGAATCGTGTTATGTCGAGCTATCTACAAAAGGGCGATTCGCGGGAGGTGGGTCGACTCGCGGCAAGATACCGAGAGCTGACCGCGAGTCGCGTCGGCACCGCGACTCGCGCCGGGCGCCGCGACTCGCGGTCGACACCGCGACTCGCGGAGGCGCGGTTTGGGCGTGTTTGCGGGAAACGCGGACACGCGTTTCGGATTTGTTTATAAATAGGTTTTTACCCTAATTTCGTGAATGCGACGGGATTGGTTCATAACACATCTCATGTCTGTTTTTCCTCTAAGATCAATAAATCGGTCTTCTCTCGTCCGTGGACGTAGCCAAAAATCCATTGGTGAACCACGTTAAATCTGTGCGTGATTATTCTCAATTTTGCATTCAATATTTGTTCTTTCTCACATCTGTCATAACAAACCCTCGCTAAAAACTCTCACTTCTTTCTTTGTTTGTTAATCGTCATTCACTTTGTCTTTCATCCCAAAAATGCAACACATCAATGGCTAACAAATGCTACAAACAAATTCATGGGCCCTAAAAAAACTGTGGACGTGTTTATCAGTTTACATAAGATTGGATACTGTGAATATTTATGTGAGGACACAGTCTATAATCATTTCTTTTACAACAATTTAATTTTTACTTATATCAATGCACAATTATAATGATCCGTATACATAAACTCTTTTAGTGAAAAGTAAAATAAAAAAAAATTGGAATTAGATTATGACAAGGAAAAAGAAAATATAGTAGAAGTTTTTGAAGTGGAGACAGGAAAAGGGTGTGAATTTGTGATGGAGAATGAAGAGTGGGAACTACCACACATATTAGGAGAAAGTATTCTCCCATATTCGATATTGGATAACTTGTCTAATATCATGGCATTTTTGTAATTTTACTAGCAACTTAATACAATTCAATATAATATAACATTAACTTGATATGATAAGATGCAGCCAATATATGATATAATAGTTAATTGATATGATAAGATGGTGTCAAGATATAATATATTAGTCATCTAAAATATCAACTACATTTCAAGTGACAAACTCCAAATAAAAATATATAAGAAAAATAATTTTTTTTGTCATAAAATTAAAGAATTGCCATGATATTGGACAATTTGTCCAATATCGAATATGGTAATATCATTGCTCCAAATATTAGTACGTATAACTATTTCAATTGGTACCATTTGTGAAAGCTCTAAAATTGTATTAATATAAACAGGGGCGAAGCTATGTTGGGGCCTAAGAGGGCCATGGCCCCTGCAGCCCCAACATAGCTTTGAAGAAAATCAATGGATTACAATGGTTATATCTTGTTTTATAGGTAATTTGGCCCCCCCCACCCACAACCATGTTTAGAATTCTCTGGTAAACTGGCCCCCCTCCACAACTAACCCTGGCTTCGCCCCTGAATATAAAAGTACTAATATCAATCTTCCACTTTATTGATTCTGAATGTTCACATAGTCTTTCAAATTTATCAATCTCATATTACAACAACCTTGTTTGCAATTGACTTATCGTTGATTTATTAGCTTTTGACCTTTTAACGTGTTCAAATAGCTAATACGAAAGATTGATATATAATTTTGCTGAAAGCTAACTTTGAGTCAAAAAGAAGAAGAAGAAGAAAAATCTAATTAGAAGTTTTACTCACTGCCTTTAATTGAATGTTTTGTCCCGTAGTTAGTTATCTTACATATAAACAACTATTTTAGCAACAAACAAATGATTTTGCCGATCGAACATATTTGCATATAGCTTATAAGTTATAATACCAATTGATTTAATTAACCAATACAACTAGCTACCTTCTATTAATTATTACCGACTAGACAACATAAGTTAAAGGAACTAACCAACAACGAACTGCTAACGGCCAACTTATTTGACAAACAAAGGCTTATAAGTTATAACCATTAATTGTTTCAATTGCTAACGAAAAACACAATGCATACTTAACCCTTCAAGTTGAAAATAGAGTTACAACTCAAAACCAAATTACTATACATCTATTAATAATTCCAAAGCTGGCTTGTTCAAAGAGATGATAACAAAACGAGTGGTAGGACATATATTGCTAGGAAGCTCAGAAACATAGCCGATTTGCAGACAAATATACTCCACCCAAAGGGTCCAATTGGTCAGATCATACCCATTATTCTTCCTTGCCTAAAATTAATTATTCAATCAAAACAACAAAACTGAAGAAACAAAGACTAATCAAATCATTCCATCAAATTAAGACCATTAAATAAATTATAATCACATAAAGTAAACAAATTTATCCCTCCACAACCAACCCACAACCACTTTATGTGATCCTTGATCATTGGGCACTATCACATGGTCTGCTGCATTAATTAATCATCTATTTCACCCAACCTCTCAATAATAACAACTTAACATTATTAATTCCATTAATATTCAAATGGGCCATACTTTTTTTATAGTCCCACTATTCCTTAACACTCTCCCTAGTCACTCCCTACGCACATTATATATCCTTAGTCCTTACACCTTAGCAAAATCCAAGAACATTATATTGTTTGTACCATATACCAAAAAAATGAATGCAACATCACTAGAGAAACAAAAGAAGGGAAACTTATATGTGTACAAATTCGCCACCGGTAGCCGGACACCGGAATATCAACCTCCGACGACATCGGTAACGAAGAAAATCATTCCTTCAAGTATATGGGGTACTCTAAGAAAGTCGAAATCGAAACCGAAACCAAATAATGGTGAGGATAAGGAGAAGGAAGAGGATAGAAAGGGAATGAATCATGGGAAAGGCAGGAATGAAATGGAAAGGAAATCAGTGTCAAGTGTAGAAGGTATATTAATGAGATTAGCAAATAGTAATAATAGTAAGATTATTATGGAGGAAAGGAAATCAGTTTGTAATAGTGAGGTGGAGGTAAAGGAAAGAGGAAAGGGAATCCCATTCCCACAAGGTATAGAAGGGAAAAGAGAAGGTGGGAGAAAATCAGTTTCACATGTAGAAAACAATGTAGCATATGTAGGGAATTTTGTGGAGAAAGCAAGGAAATCAGTAGGGGCAAAAATGGAAAATGATATGGTTTCTGCCATTGAATTGTTACAAGTGAAGGTTTTGGTTACTGATATGCCTGGGTTTATGCAAATTCAAGCTTTTCAATGTGCAAGGAAGACTTATGATAGTTTGGAGAAATTCAGTGCTAAGCATGTGGCTTATAACTTGAAGAAGGTATGTAATCTAAATATAATTAAATCAATGCTAGCTAGCTCCCAAATTAGATATTTTGATTATTTGTATTATGTTTACCACTATTTTAATAAGATCATTATAGAAAAATTATATCGATTCTGCCAACGGGTGCCCCGGGCGTTGGATAAGAAACTTAATGCCCCGGGAGTACCCGTTAGCATTTGCCAAATTATATATATTGTCTTAAAGAGTTGCATATAAATGTTAAGTGTGAAAACATTGATTAAGCAATAACTAAACTTTAGTAGCACTGATCGATGCCTAAAGTATAAGAGTAATGTAATGTCCTCTTTATTGTGAGAAAAACTTGGGGATTAATGACAAAGAAAAGAATGTGCGAAAAGCTTACCTAATTAAATCCAAAAACTCTAAGTAATGTCACTATCCCTCAAAGTTGAATAATATGTATAGTGTACTATTTACAAAATGTTGAGTTGCAAGTGTAGAATGCATTAGTGTTGAAGTCTAAAATTTAATAATACAACTAATGGGTTTTCAATATATATATATATATATATATATATATATATATATATATATATATATATATATATATATATATATATATATATATATATATATATATATATATATATATATATATATATATATTGTTTTATGTGCTATGAAGTTTTTTTTAGAGGGTATATAGTTTTGTCTACATTAATATTGTGAAAATATAGAGAAGTACAACTTGCCCTTTTTTTTCTTTCTCTGCTCATCCATTATTTCTTGTCCAACCAAATTTAATGCTATCACGATTCACGAGACAAGATCACTCCCTTATAAATGGTCTCATGGGATTTCTATTGTGCATGGAAAAATCAAATAATGTTAATCACCTGAGCATTGTTCATGGGATTTAGAAAGATCGAATAAGAGAGTAAGATTTAGTGTGTCTTGGGTGTAATATGTTACATCATAATTTATTGTGTAACATGCGTAATGATATACACTTCAATAAGAATGACATAAACTATACAAATAATGACATGAATCTCATGTCATTTTGTCATTTTTTCATGTCATTTGAGTTTTTTTACAAAAGAAACGGTGGTTTGTAGGTTGTTACACCCTAAATTATGGTGTAACAATTACACTCAAAAATTTGTGGACATTTTAATACTTTATTTCATGAACTATAGTAAAGCTATAAGTTGTATTATCAAGAGAATTTTTTTTGTTTCTTTTAATAACAACTCTTGTCAAGAGTTAAGAGGTGGTTTTTGAGATGCATAGCAGTGGTGCTGCAGTTAATGGAAATAGAGGGTTAAAGAAAAGATAGAAGGGTGAGCGTCGGAATTGAGAAAAACCACACCTAAAAATGGGAATAGGTTTCTTCTTGCAAGAAAAATTAAGTTTGTGGTATTTTTTTTTTGCAAAGAATGCGTTAAAAGGTTTTTTTCCGCAAAATTGAACTTTTAAAAGGTTTTTTTTGACAAATTTTCCTAATTCTTTTGAAAGGATCAAGGGTAAAGGAGTGATTGTAGCTCCTTTTAAGTTTTACCTCTCTTTAGTGGTGGAGTTTGATTTTCATACGGAGCATGAGGGATTTAGGAGGTGAGAGTTTTTAGATAGATTGCGCTGATAACACATTAGATGAAAATGATTCTTGCAAACTCTATTGTATGATAAAATGTCCTGGTCCTTGTCTCTTTTGTCAAGTTTCAATCTTTCACTCTCATTCAATCTTTCTAAATCCTGATGTTTTTTATCAAATAATTAGTGGAATGAATAAAATTTATTAAAAGATACTTAAACACAATCAAAAGTGTCATATAATACATAAAATATCCTTTAGTAAGGCTTATAGTTTTTCTTTTTTTTACTAAAAATTTTGTGATAGAAAAATCTAACAGGAAACTCGACCCCCATCTTATATTACTTGTTTCATGTCATTTATGTTTTTTTCTTTAATTTTTTTTCTAAAATTAAGCCTCACACAGTCATACTCACCCACTTACTTTTCTCTTATTACTTTTCTTAAAAAGCACACCAATTTCAAATGCAACTAATAATTTAAAATATAAACAATAGTGAATATTTGCCCAAATCATATGAAACTTGAGGTAACCAACTTTTCTTAGAAACTTTTTTGGTCTAAGCAAAATTTCCTTTTTCACGATTTTATATATTTCAAAATATAGTCAATATTCTTTTAGATTAGGGTATAATGATGACAGGGTTTAAGGATAAATTTCAAGTGTGCCCTATCTTGTGTTCGGTCTTTCTTTATATCATCAACTTAAAGTTAGTTATTTTATAGTATTAGTGGTGAATGTGGATGATTTGGCGAAATTGTAGAAGATGAGATATTGAATAGGACAAAAGATCTTGAGAAAGGCAAGGGAGAAAAGAGAAACAAGTGCTTTTTCATTACTCATTAGGTTATATGTTTATTAAGAGGGTATATGCTTGTGATGAAGTAATAAAGATAATTCTTTTTTTCTTTTACTATGATGAAGACAAATTTCATCATTGAATTCATGGCCTCAATTATGTGCCATATCTTCTTCTTTTTTCTTTCAAGGTGCATAATGTGCCATGTCTTATAAATGATTATGGACCTAGAATATTAAAATATGAAGATCCCATCTTATGATCTACTCACAAACATAATGCAGCATAGAAGTTAGATTGGTCAAATTGACCAACAAAAACCAATGAACAACCAACCATCTAGATCAAGACTTTCTCTTCAATCTAGTCCCTCCAAATATGGTCCCCACTTGATAGTTGCTAGTTAGCAAGATACTTTGCATATTAACAAATGGTTAAGAGAGCTAATAATTCAATTAGAAGAACCTTAAGAAAGATCCAACACCCCATGTGTTATCATAAGGAGTTAACATCAACTAATAACTACTGGAATTTTGTAACTTGTCAGTATTTACCTAAGTTTTTAGTACATTTAATGCCTTATCTAGTCATCCATGTGCAATCACTGTAATTTGGGCAATTTTTTTATTAGGCTTCTAGTTGGGCTTTATTTTACAACAAATTCTAACTAAAAACTCTTTTTATTGGGCTTATTACAGGAGTTTGATAAGGTATATGGGCCTGCATGGCATTGTATTGTGGGCTCCAGTTTTGGGTCCTTTGTAACCCATGCAACTGGCTGCTTCCTATACTTCTCAATGGAGAAATTGTGCATTTTGCTGTTTAGAACCAAAGTTCAGAAAGCAGTACAGCAATAACTAATATGAGGATATTAAACTATTTTTTTTTAGATATATAGGCCTTTTGATGTATACTTTTTTCTTTTCTTTTTATATTTACTTTTTACTTCTTTATATTTTTTTTTTATTGGGATTGGTCATTCATACTTAAAATCTGTAAATGATGACAATGTAAGTTTGTGCATATAGTATATATTCATTTAAAAGAAAGAAGAAGAATATCCATGAGAAAGCTTCCAAATTACCCAATTTTATGATGCATGTATGTATTTTGTTCGAGATGTCTAATGAACTAGATGCAATGTGTATTTTCGAGATGTGTAACGAGCATATCTGTTGGTACTAATTAAGAAGCTTTATGTCAGTAGAATTTTTCATTGGCACAACATATTAGTAACACCAGAAGTAAGATATTAGTATCATGAGAGTTTTATGATGCCCATCAAACTACTAATTTGAAGTAATATCTTTCATTTGTATAATAACATTGAACTCCTTTCATTCGGATTTGTTCTTTCTAATTTCTTCTTTTCATCTCCTACAAAAATTATAAACAGAAAAAATAAAAGAGAATGAAGAGAGTATTATAAAACTGGCCGACAATATAGTCCTTATTAATAGCGACTATTACTCTACTATATATTCTTCTCTAAAATTGAACGAATCAAAGTCGGCTATTGGTGGTGTGCTTCGAGATCATCATGGGAATTTCCTTTGTCTCTTTTCAAGTCCCGTTCCACTTATGGAGATTAATCATGCCGAGATGCTTGCAATTCATAGGGCAATCAAAATCTCATTCACTATGGAAGTTTGCCGTAATAGTCAACTTATCATGGAATCGGATTCGGCAAATGCAGTAAAATGGTGCAATGGTGAAAATGATGGGCCTTGGAACCTCACCTTTCACATCAATTTCATTAGAAACGCAATGAAAGTGGGCCAGAACAAATGAAATAAAACCCAACTTATCAAAAAAAAAAAAATCGTGCACCCAATTGTGACTATGCTTCATCAAGGGTTAGAATCAAATTGGGCCCAAAACCTGTATGGTTTATATGGCCGGCATGGATCCAAAAGACCTTGAAAGATTGCCCAAGAATTGATAATACATTTTTCCATATAAGTATTTTTTGAAGTTTTCGTTAGAGATCAACTTATTTCCATTCCCATTAGGCATTAGGCATTAGGCAATAGGCATTCCGCATGAGTTATTTGGATACAAATTTGAGTTTTTTTCGTTTTGAGTATATATTCATTTTAGATCACCCTTCTTTTAAGGGTTTAACCTAACGAATTAAGTAAAACAAAATTATCTAGGGTAGAATCAACACCATCAACGAAGTCAACCTAGGTAGCGGAAATAGAGTGACCCTAATTGGAGAGGTGATCTACTAATATGTTGGCTTCTCGAAAAATATGAGCTATGGAGTAATAAGAAAATTGATTGAGCAAAGTTCCGGTATCATCGATGAAGGTTTGAATAATCCATGCACAAGAGTGATTGCCTTGAAGGACCCGAATGAGGTACTGATTGTCGCCTTCAATATAGAGATTCTTAACTTGTTGGAATTGAACCAGCAGGAGGCCCAACAGGAGGCCGAGGCTTCTGAGACAAGAACTAACGTAGAGCCAAAGTGATATGCTTGGGTTGACACAAGGTAGCCGCAAGAATCTTGAAGGATAACTCCCAGCACAAGACGACGAGCCAATAACAAAGCCATCAAAATTAAGCTTGGTTGATTACTTAAATTTTTTTTTTTTTGTAAAAATTTGGAGTGCGAGTTTTCTCATTTTTGGACAAGACATAGTAAAATATGTAAAACCAAAAAAAAAAAAAAGGGTTCAACATGACGCATACAGAAGTCATATAATAAGCCAATTACCAAATAAAAGTTTGTAATGAGACGGTTTTGAATTGACCATTTGGAAGTTTAAAAATTGCATGCTAACTTTGACTTAAATTGTAGAAGTAATACTCCGTCAAAATGCCCATTAATATCTAATTATAACATAGCAGAAATGTCGAAATAACTCCATTGTATTTCTTCAGTTAAATAATGAAGTTGGCAAAGTCTAGCCAATTCTGAAAATCAATACAATTTCTATTTTTGACTTAATAAACAATACATTCAGAAAAAACAAAAAAACAATACAATTTCTATAAGTTATTTCGTTTACCGAGAACAGGTCCTTGGTTATGAATTATGATAATCAAACCATTATTTTTAATAAGATACAAACTAGTCCAACTTTTTACCCAAAAATCGTACAGGGAAAGAGAATCCTTAATGAAGTTTGACAATCTTATAACGGCAAGAAATTACACAATTTGTTGGATGTAACTGTTATACTATAATTTATAGTAGAATCGCAGAATAACCACAAACCACTACTTCTTTTGTAAAAAGAACTCAAATGACATGGGGGACCTTTCTTTTTGCCTTTTACTATATCTAGCTTTCTACATGCACGGTACCATTTCCTCACTCGGAGCCCTTGACTTCAAATCATAATGCAGGTAAGCGGAAGCTAACTCGAAAATCTTTGTGGAGTTAACGTTGACCCAGTGGCTCGTAATCCTCGTGGATTGGGAGAAGTTTTCGTATTGAATATCTCCACTAGACATATCACTCTTCGTAGAACAACGAGATCTAGTTAGAGATCCGCATGTTCCCACTCGAAAAAGAGGAAGTCAAATCCAGTTCATCCATCTAGGAACCAATAACGTGTAAACCATGTCAAATCAAGACCGATCAATATCCGAACGAAACGGAACACATAGTGACATGAGATTCATGTCATTATTTGTATAAATCATGTCATTCTTTGTTGGAGACTATGTCATTAAAGATGTTACACAATAAGTTATGGTGTAACATGTTACACCCAAGACGTACTCAAGAAATTATTATATACTACTTCCTTTAATTCAAAAATATAAGAATAATTTAGCGGATTATATTTGATCTTTATTAAAATATGCTTAAATTTAAACTAAAGTACAATATCAATTTTTATATGACATTAAAATATATATTGATTGTAGAATGAATGGATAACCTATAATTCTAGCCTAATTATGAAAAAAACCCCTATAATTCTAACCTTTAGGGTCGAAAATAAGCATTACATACGTTTGCTAGAATAGTATTAATTTATGGATGTATGACGTAATTATGCATCAAACGATGTAAGTAATGCTTATTTATTGCTTAATATTTTCATTTTTAACTTCTTATATGCAACCCTTAAGGATGTATATATCATTTCCTTCGATTTATATAGAAATATTTCTAATGGATGTATTGAATTCTGAAATCAAATATATATATATATATATATTGCACTTATGTATAAAATGCGTGGACTCCAGTGTCAGAGAACAACAAATTTGAAGAACCTTCAATAAGATAGTACTCCCTATCTGTCCACTAAAGATTTTTCTATTATTATAGCAACAAAAACTAAGACAAGTTAGAGTGTATTTTTGTTTATTAAATAGGAGAATGAATGTGGTTGCACGAGAATATTGTAGAATTATGCGAGTCCAATAAGTGAGGTGATATAGTGGAAAAAGGGAACAAACATTTATCAAATCGGGAATAAAGTGAAAGTAAGAAAACCATATGAAAACGGATAGAAATGAAAAGCTACAAGATCTTTAGGGAACCAAGAAAGTATTTGCATAGATTATGTTATACTTCCCCCATTCCTTACTAATTGTAATATATTGATTTAGCTCACTTTTTACGGAAATGAAAAAGATGTGGGGTAGGACAAAAATACCCATGTCGGTGGTTAATTGATGAGAGTTTTAGTTAGATTTAAGTTGGACAATTCAGTCTACTTAACTAGCTTTTATAACGAAAAGGGGAATTATTACAATTAATATAAAACTAACTAGAATAGTATATACTACAATTAATAAAGACCGGAAAAAATATGATCTATACTAATATATTAAAAAGCGTTCCTAAATAAACAAGGAACGGTGCCACGTGGCACTCTGCATTTGGAATTTTTAGTCCATGTAATCCACATACAATAAAAAAAAAATTAGAAAATGCGTTGTATAAGATTTGATCTCGTAACTTCAAGCTCGTATATTAAAATTTTAACCACTGAACTAAGTCATATTTAGTGTTATCATTTTAAAGTAAAACACTAATAAATGAAAAATGTCATTACTCTACGTGTAAGGCTCGCTAAAAAACTAGTTCTTGTAAGGTGTACTTAAAAAGTTGGCCCATATCTGTACAATTTAGTGATTCTCATAGAGGTTTTGATGCATAATGGTCATAACAAATCCCATACAAAGCTAATTAAGCCAATCTTATGCATCTGTCATTCTGTCTTATGCAAGATTATTCTCTATCTATGTGTCTTTGTTTTTACAAAGGGCTAATATTTCTGATGGATATTATTTGCCGCTCCTACCCACTTGGTTACATTGTTTCACTCTTATCATTGGGTTCGTAATTATCTATTCAATATAGCATATAAGTAGTTAGAGTGCTTCAACTTCCTACTCCACTTAGCCCTTGGGACAATTTTACAATGGCTACCATAAAATTATAGGATTTATAGCCAACATAACTTATATGATTTAAATCATTTATTTTTAATCTTAGATCAGCACCATTCATTAAATTGACTTTTTAATTAAACTATAATTAAAATTTATACATTAATAAATTTGTATACATTAATTGACTTTATATTCCACAAATCTTTGTCAATGGCGCTAACAACAAATCTTAAGAAAGAAAGAAATAGTACTCAAAAGGGAAAAGATGACAAGTAATCGACTTTCAACTGACGATTTTTTTTCATTTTTTTATTGAAACTAGTCTTTTCTTCATTTTTCTATGTTTTAAGGTTAAAATAGATGACCGGACAAGATTAGTCGATACAAATAAAGAGCTAAGATTTCATTACGCATTTCAAGTGATAATATATTGGAAAATATGATTTTTTTTTTTCTTCAAAAAAAAGGATACATATTTAAGCATGTTTATTTTTTTATACTTCATCCGTTCTGTTTTAAATGAAACGTTTGCTTTTTCACGCAACTCAACGCCCTTATTTAATCATTAATATCTTTAGTTGTACACATGTGAACAATATAAAAAAGTTATAATTTAATAAGATGCATCGAGATGAATCTAACAAGATCCCACTTGACTATGTTTTCCCTTTATATAATGGCGATAAATTGGTGTCAAAATTGATCAATGAATAGTATAATTTCACCCAATGTTTTATTTAAAACAGAACAGAGGAAGTATGTGATTTGTGTTTTTTTTTCTATAATGAGGGAAATGTGATTAGTATTTTCGTATGCAAGGTATATAAATAGACAAGGAACAAGTAAATCAAGTTATCAAGCCATGTGTTAGAAAACCTTTGGGCCTTAGAGTAGGTGCACCGTGCATATAAAAGGTTATCTATGATAAAGGGTACCGTCAAGTCAAGCGTGGCTTCTAGCTCTCTTCATTACAATTTACAATTTATTTTGGTCCCGTTAGGCAATTGCAATTTGGTTCTATTTTTTTTCATTAAATTCAACATTTATGGCCCATTTAACCATGATTGCGATGGGTTTTCTTTTGTGCCCAGTGCCCAGACGAAAAGGCCAAAATATTTGTATGTTCGCTTTAAACAGGCGAGTAAGCAACCATTTTGACTTGAAAATCTCAATACTAATACTACTTCCGTTTCACAATACATGTATCATTTCTCATTTGGGCACTATTCATCAACCAACTTTGACAATCTTTTTCTCAAATTTATGTAAGAAAAAACATAGTAAAGTGGAATCTTGCTAAATTCGTCTCAATGCGAGGATTTCAAATATCAAATTTTTTATAATTTTTACTTATACACAATTAAAGATATTAATGTCGTAAGAAGAACGTTGGAGTGCGTGACAAAGCAAATGGTGCATGTATAGTGAAACGGAGGTAGTATAATACATCTATTAATTGATAAAATTCGTGTACACCCGTTTTAGTGATCAAGTCATAAAAATCTCAACAATACACTAAACTCGTGTCGTGTGTTACGTCGGGTCAGATTTTGTTAGCTTTAATCATATACTACTCCTATGAAATATGGTTGAAGGATGAAAAAATTGTTTCTTAAAAGGGTGTTTACACAACAAGTATATAAGGACAAGTGACACCGAATCTTTATTTTCCAATTTGGTTGTGTCATCCTAATACTTTTCCTAATCCATACACATTAGTATGCAATTAGACATTTTCATGCCATGGGACAAGAATTGTCAACTTTTTATTTTAAGCAGAATGAGTTTTGCAAAACTAATTTGAACAAGATTTACCAAAATGTATCGAAACTTTTGTAATTTATTAAAACTTAATAGAAAATATTTAAGTTTATTGAAACTTAATTTTCTTATTAAAACATATCACTAAGGCGAAGAAAACATATCCTAAGTCACTCCTATTATTTAATCCTATCACCATCTTCACTCTTGAGCAAGATTTACTCTAATTCATGTAAAAGATTTGCTTTTACATGTTTGATTCAGTCAGTACCAAACTCTTTGTCTAAGACCACACTTTCATGTATCAATGTACAAATTCTTGCACAAATAAAGTGACATGATCAAGACAAATGTATAATAATGTGATAGGGTTAGATTGCTCAGCTACGACAACAATGAATAAAAAAGGAATTCTGATAACGTAAAAAAAATCATTAAAGAAGCCACTCATTTGTGGAATAGTCAACATATAAATGATACAATTGGATGTTTATGTATAGGCCCTTTTTAGTGGTGATGAATTAGATCAATAATATAAGAAGTCAGTTCATATGATCCTGTTGTTGATGGTTACTTATGTTGGGGTTAGGTCATCAGATATAAAGAAGAAAATATGACAAATTTGTTAAGTTAATAACCAAACTTAGATATATAATTATATAAAACAGTCAACATCTTATGGGTACTTTGACAAGATATTGCTCCCTTTCACAAAAGAAAAAGATAACGCTTAGGATCTTAGGTAATAATGCATCATTAGAATGATGCTTAATAATGCAAATATTCACACGACTCAAAAATACTACTATTGTGTTAACCCTACTTTTCCTTTGAGACGCAGATTCAAGTCCTCATCTAGTCATCGTGTTGGCTACTAGATAGAGTTTATCCTTAAACCAATTTCTCATATATCTCATTAAATGAGGGGGCACTTTGCCATATAAAAATTACAATAAATTAAACTATATTAGAAAAAAAGGTTAGCTTTTTATTTATTACTATGGTTCCAATAATCTTCAAATTTCGACGAGCCTCGTATCAATGTATGCACTCGTTACTATAATTCATGCGGAAGTTACACATTTAATTTATGTTACTCCCTATATCTAAGCTATAGTTGGTGTTACATAGGCCAATTTCTCATTTTAAAAAAGCAAAAAAGTGTACTAATTTAAGGAGGAGAATCATAGATGAGAATAGAAGAGGATTCGATAATAAGCTCTAAAATCTAGCTAACTACTAATGAATAGTACCTGTACTACTTTGATTTGAAGGAGAAAGGAAGACCGGTAAATTTGGTTGTTAGTAAGACAAATTAGAAACCAATCATATTTTTGAAGGTTTTGATAAAATCAATATTTACTCAAATAAGTACCTCAACATAAATTTAATCGATTAAAAAATAAAAATGGATTGTGAAAGACAGGAGTGCACCACATTGAAATCATATGCCATAATAATCAATGTCTAATCTAATGCCAACTCAATTTGCACTACATTTCCACTTCAAACACCATAATCAAAAAAGAAGAAAGAAAACAAAAAAGATAAATTTAATGATAGATTCCATGTGAAGAATCATAAAAATATAAATCCTATGAATAATATTAAAAAGGTACAAAATTCACATGGTACCAAATTACATACACCATTAAACACACCAACAAAGAGAAAAATGTAAAATTATAAAACTCGAACAAGATTTTTTTGAGTGATTTCTTTGTACATCATCATGACCACTCATCATCATCATCATCATATACACAAAGATTTGGACAAAATTACATCTCTCTATCATATGAAATTAAAAAAAAAAAAACTCCCATAAACATTCAATTACAAGAACTCTTCTTTTGAATTAAGATAGAACATACATAGCATTAAACTATTTCCCTCGAAAATTAATAGTCACGTTGATAGTGTAATTCAAACCAGCAACGTGACAACTAAATCCGAACAGAAATAACATATGACAAATTGAATTTTAATGTATCCTTTTTTTCTTCATATAAAGTATAAAACATTAAAATCCAATTCTACCCCATCAAAAAAAACACTAATTAAATATTTTTTCTCCTCAATAAAAAATGAAACTTTATTTATGCTTAACTTTACCAGATTTTTTCTTCTTATCAGTTTTATCAGCAGGCTTACCAAAAACACTACAAAATCCACACCCAGAAAGCCTAGGAGAGGGAGGATCCTCTGCTTGCTCAATTTTAATAGTACGGTACGTCTGTCTTCCTCCACCGTCTGATTTAGTTCTTCTTAATTCAGATTTCTGATGATCATTCTGATCCGTTGATTCATCACCATCTTTTTCTTTATTCAACTCACCTGATACAAGTTTATCATCCCATACTAAACCAGAGGATCCCTGCCTTCTAAATGATATTGCTGATCTTTGTAATCCTTCCATAATTACAATTTAAGCACACTTTCTCTCTCTAGATTATTGATTATTGATTATTTCTCTCTCTAAGAATTTGGGTGTTGTCTAGAGAAATCTTATGGGTTATGGGGTGGGAAGAAGTTGAAATATGAATTGGTGAAATTATATGAGAATTGAAAACTAGTGTTGGTGTTTTTTGGTGTGCCAATAAATATTATTTTTTGTGTTTAGGAGGAGAGAGAAAGTCAAGAGGTAATGACAAGGTAAAGGGGAGTGGGGATAGAGATATATTTGTATACTAATATTTTATTTGCATCAAAAATTATATACTAAAGTTTTATTTTATGTTATGTCATTTTATTGTATTCTTTTTAACAACTATAGGCAATTACAAACAACTTACTCCACTTTCTGTTTTTGTAATTTGCACAAGAAAAGGAAAGTGAGAAAAAGGGAGATTATTACAATCATTATGTGTATGAGTGTATCATGCTACTCGTGAACAAACAGAGAGCACTACAATTAAGAGACTTAATTATTGAAAATAGCATCATAAGACATAAGTAGTATATTGTGTAGTTTATATTTAAAAATATATTTGAATATTATTAACCTTTGCAATCATATTATTAAAATAAACTAATATGATGGTTTTGCAAAAAGTATGGTTTGATGTGAATCTTTTTGATATATTTCTATGTTTTTATCAATTTAGAATAAGAAAAATATATATGGTTGATTTTTTACTATAAATAGAAAATTGACTATATCTATCGATATTATTCAATTATAGTATTATCCCATTAGATTCTGGGCATATTCGGCAACAAATTTTAAGTTGTACTCTTAGCAATTTTGACTATGTACTTGTGTTTTGTTATGTAGCAATTTTAAGTTGAGTACTTGAGTTAGAGTTTTCAAATGTTAAAAAGATTTTTTTTTTTGGTACAGATAGCTCCTAAGGTATAATATAGTTAAACAACAAGTGTTACGAAACACTAACTGTTTTATTTGACGACAAATAATTCTAATAGCTACTACAACAGCTATTTATGCCCAACAAATCTTAAACATAAAGAAACTCATATAATTTTTTAAGACCCGATGGAAAATTGAGAAACATGAGAAGAAATATTGAAAAAAAAAAAAATGAATTTTTAGTTAATTTTTTTTAAAAAAAAAGAATTGGAAATTAGCTTTGATCATAATGTGACCATTAGTGGTACAGATCTGCGATTTCAGCTTTAGGCAGAACTAACCCAAATCGATGAGTTAGTTACGTTTGGGACAAGTGGTCAAACCTAACCAGATTCGTTTTGGCAGTTTGACTAATACGCGAGTAATAAAGATGAAAAATATTTAATAAAGACTTTTGTTTACTACTCAATTATCTTTTACCGTGGAGTAATTAATATATAAAGTGAAATTCCGACCAATATATAAATGGCTAAATGCTAAAACTTTATGGTTCTAAAAAACAGAATTTATAATGTAGAAGATTCACTGCTAATATTTTTTTATGTTAAAATGAATTAGTGGTGCTCCTACGTTATTGATTCACCACAAACATTAGTCAGCATTTAGACACACATAACAAATCCTTCCAAGATCCTACAAGATAACATATACGGATAATATGATGGTATGGTGGGCATATATCATTATATTGTATTATTGCTTGCATAAATTATTACATGCCATTTTTGAGTAGTTTTTCAAACATTGGCTATATTGCATGAATTCAAGCATCCTCCCAAGATCCCCAAAACCTTGATTAATTTCAACATAACTAATTTCAAGAAAAGTCAATCTAGATTTATATTTTGTTTGGATATATAAGAGGGAAAGGAATAATAAAGGATAGAGGAAGAAGGACATGGGAGAGAAAGGAGGGAGAAGATGGAGTTCCATTTTCCCTCCAAATCCCTCCGATTTGGAAGGGATGCAGTTTATTAAAGAGGTGGGGAATATGGATCATTCCCACTCCTTTCCCTTTCTCTTTCCATTTCCTTCTATCAAAACAAAAATACTTATTAGGTTATGTTTTCTTCATCTAATAATAATATTCAGAACAAATAAGTTTTAATCAACAAAATTAATTTCTCTCTAACAACTAACCTTTTAATTGTTCAGCCAACAAAAACTTTTCTCTAATCCCGTCTACATCACTACAACACCAAAAAAAATTGGCTTCCCAAAAATTAATTAGGCTTTAATTGATCTTTGTTTCTGAAACTTTAATACTAAAATAGTCATTGATATATTGGCTTTTATCAATGGCTTTAACTTATTAAATAGGCTTTAAGTAATTTAGTATATCATAATAACAGGGATGTGACTTGTGAGAAATCCCAACCAATTTGGGTTTTGGGACCAAATGAGTAATTGAAGGGTGGGATGCTTAGGAGGGGTGATAAAGCGCGCATGGTGAGCGGCTTATCTACCCCCTCACAGCCAATCATTAATTGGTGTGACACCTCTGTCAGAAAAAAACAGATTTATATTAATAAAAAATTATGGAACGCATTAAAATAATATTAAGCCAAAAAGTGATACTGACAACTTTTCCCCAAAAAAGTACAATTATGAACCCATGTTTGTGTATTTGAAACCCTGATTATTGTTAAACCAACCCCTGTTAATGTGTTTGAAACCCATGTTTTTGTTAACTCAACCCATGTTTGTGCAAAAGTAAACATGTGATATCTGACATAAAGCAAAAGTTGCATTGATTTGCGTGTCCCATTCAAATTTCCCCCCCAAAAAGTACATTTGATTATTGATACGAACCCATGTTTGTGTATTTAAAACCCTAGTTATTGTAAAATCAACCCATGTTTGTGTGTTTGAAACCCATGTTTGTGTTAACACAACCCCTGTTTGTGTATCCCTTTTCCCCTTCCATTCCCTTTTCCCCTTTTACCCCTGTGAGTGGGTAGTGATAACCGCTCACAATGAGCGCTTTATCACCCCTCGGATGCTTAGACGGGTATCCAATTCTATAGCTTCTGAAAGTGATGCGTATTATCGTTTATCAGCCTAGGCCCTAGATAGCTCCATATCTTATCAAACCAAAATAGAGAGATGTTTGACACTTGTTTTTCTGGAAAGATATATAGTATGAAGCAAATTCACTGTAATTTATAATTACATTTTTTTTAAAGGTAAGATGAAGGGGACTCACTTGAGGGGGGATAAGGGGAAATCCTCAAATGAGTCCCATAAGGTTTGATTCCTAGACCTCAGGGATATGAGGTGGGGAGCGATGCTACTACTCCACCACCTCAACCTCTCATCTATACAAATATATTAAAAGGCGTGCTTAACAACGTCTATGTGCCATGTGGCACCCTCCTCCTGCCACCAGAATTTTGCCACGTATCTATAAACCAACAAAGTCAAGTGGTCATTATTTAAAAAATAAATATGTTGAAGCCTGGGCTCGAACCCCTGACCTTATGTAAGGATTTCCAAAGAATCACCATCTAATCTAACATCTTTTAGTGATCCATCTTTCCACAAAATTACAGATATGTGTTGTAATTAGTTAATGTTATTAAACATAGCCCTTGCATCCTTAAAGATAAATAAATTCGCATGTTCATTAAAAGTAATTATGTATGCATGATACCATTTGAAGAGCAGTGTTGACTACTACAGTACTACCCTTATATGTACAGTAATACTATAAACAAAATATGATCATAAGTCTGTATTAAATATGGGCCTAGGCCGCATCCACGTCTAATTTTTCAAAAAACGTTCCTAAGAACGTATATGTGTCACGTGTCATAATCCCTCATTCAGTAACATTATATCCACGTCTTTCTCATATATAGTAAAAAGATTGTTAACGTGAACATTCGAACCCACAACCTCAAATATGAAAGAAAGAGATCCAACCATCACACCACAATACTATTATTGCTTATTTAATCAAAATTACTGATGATATATGAAAAGAAAACTTTTGAAATCCATATAAGGAATGACATGACTTTTTTAAATGAGTATGAGATGTATTTAACTACTACTAAATTGTAGCACAGAAAAACCCGGGGCATCGCCCGGGCCTAAACACTAGTTTATAATTACATATGGTAACATTTTATTTTAGGAGTGAGGTTTAACTATTTATGAGGCTTAATCAATAATAAAAAAAAAAGGAGAGACATAATATTTAGTATTAGATATAAAAAGATAAATAAAGCTCTTTAAGGAAACTTCTAAATCAATCAAAAGAAATAAAAAACAGCAAAATAAAAAACATTATTGGATCCACCAATGTTGGTACGTTCAATTTGGTGGACTTATTCTGCACTCTGCAGACCAAATCTTTCCACCATATCGAAAGTCATACTCTCCATAAACCCTAAAGCAGCATGTTTTCCCTAATCGTTTGAACAATTTCAATGTAAACCAAACATGGCCTACCACTGCATATATTGTGAACGCAAAGACAAAGGGAGAGATATTATGTTCCCAAAAGTTCCACATACATTGTATGGGATTTCTGGTCATTTTAACTCAAAATAATGGTACCGACTTCCCTATCACTTAAGCAAGTAACAGCGCAGCTTTCCTCTCTCTCTCAAGGTTTTCTCCCAAACCCTAAAAGCAAACCCCAGCCGCCTTCATCCCCAGGCTCGCCGGCGGCTGTTTCCTCAGCCTAGTCGCCGGCGAGCCACCCCCCGTCGCTTAGGTTGTCGTTTGTTGTCTTAGTGTCCTGTTTCCTCCCTCCCTCCTCCTCGTCCCCCGCGTTTTACCCCCACCCTGCTGTCGCCGCTCCACTACCCCCTTCCCCGCCCCTGTTCGTCGGTTCGTCGGCCCTCCCCTGTGCCTCGGCGGTCTCCCATCTATTCCCCTGTAAGTCGGTTTCCGTCCTCCCCCTTCCCAGTGTGTTTCTTTTCGTCCTTTCCCCTTCCTTGGAAGTTGGTGCTCTTCCACCCCCTCCCCTCCCCCTCCCCTGTGGCGGCGTCACCTCACCCCCTCCCCTGTCCCCCAACTCCTCCGCTGTCGTATTTTCAGTTTGTTATCCCTCTTCCCTTAGTCGTTTGGTTTTTCGTCCCTTGTTTTAACTTGATTCGCGTTGGTCAGTCAGTATCCCCGTCAGTCAGTTTCCCCGTCGCTGTAACTGTAAGTTGATGTCAATGTTCCGCGTCCCCGTCCCCGTCCCCGTCCCCGCGTCTCGTCGGCACAATCCCCTGTTTAGTGTGGTCGTTGTTATGGGCTTCCCTTCCCCTTCCCCTATAGTTGGTTCGGGCTCCCCTTTCCCCTTCCCCTTGTTAGTGTCGAGCTCCCCTTTCCCTTCCCCCTGTTAGTGTCGGGCTTCCCCTCCCCCTTCCCCCATGTTGTTGGGATCTCCAACTAGTTTTGTTGGATGTTAGTATGTCAGTTTGTTTCCTAAAACGCGTGGTTAATCTCCTAATAAAAGGAGTCCGTTGGTTTCGAAAAGCTAAAGTTGGTGTCGGTGGTTGGTTGTGGTCATCGACACGTATTTGTCAGTTGGGTCAAGCATGGTGGTTCAAGATCTTAACAGTCAAGTATGTCGGTTTTTGGGACTATGTGCTGCGGGACAAGGTGACTCATGAAGATCGTGAGCAAGGACGAGGCGATGATAGGATTTCATGGTTGGGACGTATGGTTTCCGGGTTTGTAAACCGGAGGTGTATTCGAGGGTTCAACTTGTTTGGCCCTCTTTTTAGCTTGGCACTGATCTTAATGGTCTTTGCCTTGAAAATTTCAAATCTGCAGGCGGCACCCCAGATGCATCTGGGGATTTTCAGCACGCCCACTCATCAGTGTTTCTTCTTCTTCTTCATGGAGAACTCTGATTTACTCTCGATTGAGAGTCATGAGTCACAATGGAATGTGACTCATCACATGATCATGAGTAGGGGTGTAAGCGGACTGCGAAAAGTCCAAAGTCACGTCCAGTCCAGTCAAATTTGTCGACCTGGACTGACCGAAATTTTTTTGGACTCGGACTCAAACTTTCGAGTCCAAATATTTTCGGACTGGATTTGGACTCACCCCTTTGGAGTCCAATAAGTCCAGTCCAGTCCAAAAATATTTTTATATATAATATATATTTAATATTTATATATATAATGTATATATATTTAATATTTATATATATAAAAGATGTATGTGACTTATTTTATTGAATGAATATAATGAGCTTAATTTTTCAAATTCAATTATGAGAAAACGTTGTGAATCATTTAATCTAAATCGGTGGAAAAAAATAATATAATAATCGGACTGGACTGGACTGGACTGGATTCGGACTCAAGAAAAATTATCGATTTGAGTGGACTTGGACTCCAAAAATATTTGGATCGGACTTGGACTCAATTTCTCGAGTCCAAAAAACTTTGGACTGGATTTGAATTTGGCAAAGTCCAATCCAGTCCAATCCACTTACACCCCTAATCATGAGCTTAGAATCCCAAGCGATAGCAGATCGTTGGGATTGCTCATGCGGCGAGACGCGACGCTCGCCGTTGGTTGTTCGTTGTCTGGATCGTGACCGTCATCCGCTTCTTCTGCCTCATCCATCAGCCATCCGAGGTCTGCATCCACCATCAAAGACACTAACCAGCGACGCTCCCCTTTCTACGCGACTTTGTATCAGTTTTATTTCTTTATGTATTAGTTGGAATGTACGAGCTCCTCAAGCTCATTTAGGTTGGTTTGTTTGTTTTAGTTTGGGTTGTATTAGCATTAGGCTGTACTTCCTCTTTTAATTAATGTACGATTTCTCGTTGTAAAAAAAAAAAGACTTTCCTATCACTTGGGACATGGTTGATTCGCGTCCGAGTGTTTATTTAGTTGACATAAAAACCCATTGGAAGTGAAAGTTCCCAAAAGATATATAACCGTGTGTAAAAAATGCCACTTCCTAGGAATTCCGGCTTACAAAATGGATTAAGTTAGTTACCTAATCCCCCTAGTAGGCTGCTAATCGAGTTGAGCAGCTCGCGAGCAACTCGAGCTCAACTAGGTCAACGCTCAGTCAAAACTTGACTCGCGTTGGCTCGGCTCGAAACCTTGACAAGCACGAGTTGAGCATGACTCTACTCGACTTGTTAAGCTCGCGAGCAGCTCGATAATTTTTTTTATATGTTTTTTTGTAAAAATTTATTTTATTTAATAAAAAAATTTATTAAAAACTTGAGATATAGGGACCAACATACCAAGCACAATATATATTTACTTTATGATCCTTAAATATCTTTTTAATGTTTTGGTAATTGTTGCAGTAAATCTAATGTTTTTAAGAAAATAAATAAAAATAAAGGTAAAACTAATTTTACATTATTTAATTTTAACGAGCTAGCGAGCAATCGAGCCGAGCTCGAGTCGAGTTTCGAGCCGAGTTGCAAAAAAATTTAACGAGCACGAGTCGAACAAGGGCTTAGCGTGTTTCCGAGTCGAGTCGAGTTTTCGAGTCGAGCAGGGTCCTGCTCACGATCGACTCGCTCGATTAGCAGCCCTACCCCCTAGGTAAGTCGAACTTTACATGAGCATTTCTACCTCTCCAACCAAACAATTTAAATAATATCCAGGAGATACAACTTCCTAGAGTACTGGAAGTTCCTAAGAAGAAGTCACAGTTCACATTCAACCAAACTTGGTCCATGAATAGGTAGATTACCCAATTATAATAAAATCAAAGGGATAGTGAGATCCAACTCAGCAACAATAAATATATTTATATAGTCTATTAGAGATGTTTATTCTACCTAGTGACCAGTGGGAAGATGTAGCTATTTCCGTGTTAAAATATACACTATCAAACATGAAAGACATAATGGAGTAAAATAGGAAAACACAATCTACGCAGTAAAAAGTACCTTATATAGAACAACCACCAATTGATTCATTTTTCTCACTTCCATAAGTGCAAAAGAAAAAACTCGACTTTAGCTTATTTACAGGATTGTACCTTATAAGCAAACCAAGCAGCCCCACAGATAAGTATAATGAGACTGCCAATGCTGGTGAAGCATCTAATGGAGTAAAGGATATTCAGAAATCTGAACCTGTAGAAAAAGAGGCGAAAAAATGCTGCCAAATAGACAGACATACAGGCAACCACAAACACCCCCAGACCCCAAAATACAGAAGACTGAAAAAAAGAGCAAGCTATTTGCTAGAGACATGGCCAGAATATAGTATACCATAGTAAAATGTCAAAAAGAAATCCTAATCCAGATATTGAAGCATGAAGCGACATTGTCAACTTAACAACCTTCAGATCAGCAAGCTCACCTATCCTTGACAGAAAAAGATCAATAGCTCATGAATCAGCAGAAGAGGATGTTTTCTTCTTGTCTTTAAGGATTTCACTCAAAGGTTTGGGACCTTCGAAGTCCACCGATCCATTTTTGTTGACATTACCAGGTGTCCCATTTTCTTTGATCCCAGCAAGGGTCTTGGGTCTGTGAAATTTGGACTCCTGAGCATATCTCTCTCTCTTCGAGATTGACCTTCGTTCAGTCATAAATTGCCGTGATTGCATCCCATTATACTGCCTGTACCCATCATGCTGTGAGTTCCTAGGTCTGCCTCGCTGTTCAGCATCAACTACATAATTCCTTCTCCTAGGCAATCTAGCACCATATCTTTCCACTTTTGAAGCTATCCTTCCGGGTAATCTTCGAAGTGAAGCATGCCTTTGAAGCCTCTCCTGCCTCCCCTTCTCCTACATGAGTCAAGATATTATGCCTCAAGTCACGTGTATCCATATAATCATCATCCATCCTCCGTTTCCGTAGATAATCACGTAGATCTACATCATGGCACGCACCAACTGGTGATTCCACAGAGAAAGAATTTATTTTGTGTGTCACAAGGCGTCTTGCTTTTCTGTCCCGTGTGTGTCTCGAAGAATATTCACGAAGATCATTTCTCAGGTCTTCTTCAACAAAATCAGATGGCTCATATAAGCCATTGTCAAAGAACCCTCTTTCATCATAGTCAGTCTGACGGGCAATACCATGGGGAATAAACAGGCGCTCACAGTCCCCATCATTCCCATCAAGGGCATGTAAGCAATCTGGATCATCCTCATAAACCATACCTTCAGTCTGCCCATCCACAAGAACGTCAAACCCTGGAGATGATTCCCACAACTCATCTTGCACCATGTTGCCACCAATTAGCTCCTCTGAATTCTGGTCAGAATCAAAGCTAAGGTCACGCTCACTTTTAATGGAGCCTTCTGCAGGCAAGAACATTGTTTTAACAGCGGCTGTCTCTTCAAACTGGGGAATATAGGTTGGTTCTGATGTATTTGGTTCTGGAATAAATTCAGTAGCTGATTGTTGAGCCTGTTGTTTCTGCTCAACCTGCAGTCTGTTGCCAGTCATTGCTATTTCTGATAGAATTGAATCCTTGTCAGCAGCTACAGGCCCTACATCAGCTCTCCCAGATGCCTTACAATCGAAGGAAACCACTGGTGCATCAGCAACTGCATTGGCCATCTTTGATTTCCAACCAAAAGCATTAGCAGGTTCATGAAGAAAAGGACATTTGTCACCTTTGCTGCAAAATCCCTGGTAGTAGTAGTAGCATGGAACTGTGGTCTTTGTTGCAGGCATGGAAGACTGATTCAGCAGAGGCGGAGCAGCTTCAGTTGATCCTTCATTATGTACTTCCAAGGGCTGTAAGTCAACAACTGAATAATGAGCTTTATTTATTTTTTTATCTAAGAGCCCTCCCCCCCCCTTCCTCGTGTATGTTTGCGAGGGGATTAGGGGGTTATTCAACAAGTAAGATTCATCTAGCACATCTCAGCGATTGATCATAACTTTACTCATCACATACTAATAGGAGTAACAAGGATCGGGTACATTCAAAGGCCAATATAATAATGGTGCAACAACTCTGAGAGCTCCCATCAAAACAAGTTCACCTCTAAAACTGCATACAGGTTTTCATGCTTTTAATAACTACTAATGCTCCAAAGATTTCCAATTTCATGCTTTGATTATATACACCGTCTACTCTTTTTTACTTGCATCATTTAGACTTTTCCACTATCTATAACTAAATCTGACTGGACCTTTTAGACTAATAAATAAAAGCAAAAATTAGAAACTAAGAAGTTGGATCCATCACAATGTGTATTTTAAGAATTAAGATATAAACTTTTTAGATATTTACTAATAGATAATTTAATATATTAATGGTCAAAGTTGTACAATGCATAGCACAAAAGTCAAAAATGATCGAAATGTATTTGACGTTACCCCTAAATACATATGATATATGTCCAAAGAAACCTTTGAAAAACTACAGATTTAATAAAAGGGCGGTGGGTTTTGCAAGTAATTGAGTCCACCACATGTACTTCAAATTATCACCATATACACACACATATAGCAAAAGGAAGATTGTACAAAGTTCTAAAAGGACTATTTTAAGATAGTAAATCAACATACAACAATAAGCAAATATCTGACACAACACGGAAAGACAAGTTTGAGAAGAACAATAACACCCAGATTTTCATTCTGCATGATATCTTCAACCACGTCAAGTTGTGAAATTACCTAAAAAATACATTTATAAACAATAATGATAGTAGTCTTTTGATCCTTCTTATGCTGAACATAATGTTGCGAGATTTCACTCAAAGGTGATCAACAATCATCTTGCTAATCTGATCAGCTTATATAATAGTCGTTTCAAAGCTCATTATCAAATTTGTCATTCGTCATGCTACACCTATGACAAGATCATATATAATGAACAGAGGGTGAAACAAACAAACTTGAGGAAGTTGGACACTCTTGGGACATTTCATTTATTTGCCAAGAAGCTTCCTATGGTATTTTTTTTAATAAGATACACACACTATGATTAATTATCCAATTAACCCGATTGATTGGGAGATCTTATTCCCACCCAGTAAAAATTAAGATTTATCTCCACCAAATGCTTCTCCTTGCTACTATCTTTTCCCTAGTCTGTTCACTAATTGTGTAAGTATTAAACATTGTCCATTCCACCACCTGTAAACATATCATACATACCTATTTCATCAACTGAAAGCTTTTTAAAAAACAAAGCATGTCAAAAGAGAGAATTGCCCAAAATACCTAAACATAAATTTCTCCCACAAACACTTAGTGAAACCCTTTAAAACACCACAATGAATCAAGTGAGTCTCGATTTCACAATCTACAATTATAACGCCTTATGCTTAGTTGATAGCGGCAGCTTCTACCTCTATACATTTCAATTTGCACTCTTAAACATGACGACATGACCCATATACAACTCTAGACAAGATACCATTTTCGACACTTCTAGCTAAGACCAAGTAACTTCCGAGTATGTGTCGAAGTTCCAATTTGCCAATGCCACATACATTATAGCACTATTTCCAAAAGAGTAGATCAACTATACAATCTTAACATTCAAAAATACATCAGACATTGAAATTCAATGGATTAACGGCGATTTTGTACAAAACTCACCGGGTGGCGAAACGCGCAAGTCGGATTGAGGCAATTCCCAGACAACCAATACCAACAATCCCGTGGGTTCAACCTCGCCATGTCACTATGCCGATACTCACACTCTACACCCTGTTTATCAGTAAAATCCACGTTAATATTCTCAACCCTTTGATAAAACACAACATTACAAAAGAAATTTAATTCCTCAACAACTACATTCTCTACTAACTCCACGAAAATGCTATATTTAAACATAATATGTGAGAAAATAACACCGAAACCCTAACCCTAGCAAAAACACACAAAAAAACTCGAATTACAAAATAAAGTCGTACAATAACAAATCAAACTTCCGCAATCAAAGAAATACAAAGGAAAGGGGGAAAATAACGAACGAAAGAGAATTAAAGGTAAATTAGAAACGAAAATAAAAGGTACGAATTTAGGAAAGAATTTGAAAAGGGAAGAAAACATGAACCTTCTTGCATGTGAAAGGAGAGGCTAAGAAATAGACACAATCAGTATTACGTTTGATTAATTCTTCCTCCATTGTTGATTGAATCGAGTTTTGTGAAGAATTTAGGTGTTTGGTAATTGTTAGTGAGGAGTGAGATGGGAGAGAAGAAAATGATTCATGGATGTTGCTTGAAATTCAGGACATTTGTGCAGAGAAAGAGGGAGGAGAGAGAGAGAAAATTAAGGGCTGGGAGTTGTGAGACTTGTGAGATGTGTAGAGGTTTATTATGTTTATGAATTTGGGTTTTGGGTTTTGGGCTTTTAGAATATTTTCTAGTCTTAAGAATTCCAAGTAGAGCTGAGCTGGGTATGGGTGTGGGGACGGGGATGGGGATGGGGATGGGTATGGATTGGGCAGGCTCTCGGAACGAGCCTGTCACTAGCCCGGTCTGGTACGTGAGGCACGGTGGTTAGTCGTGTATGAAAAATAATTTCAAAGATCAGCATGACACGACACATTGGTGAGTCGTTCGTTGGGACCCTTTTTTAGAAAGTTGGTACAAGAACGACGCATCACGACTTTTTCTAGGTTGTTCCAAGCTTAGCCCAGGCTAGTTGCCGTAGTTGGTCTAATAAGTTGGCCATCGTAGCATGGTTTTGCAACCATTTTATTTTGGGATTGCACTTTTATGTAAAATTAACCTGATTGAGTTAATGTCAATTATGGTTTAACTACTGAAGTCTTGTTGTCTATGTTAAAATCCAAAAGTAGAAATAGTGAATCTCTTTTACTTTTTTGTCTTTTTTTTTTTTTGAATGATTTACTATTCTATCTGTTATAATTTGATTCTCTTTCCACAAGATAAGATTAAATTTGATATTTCTATTTGTACACTTGTAAACTCTTATTGGTAGTTTCATATCTCAATGTTGAATCAAATATTTTTTTTTTCCCTTGGGATTAAAGTCGGACTCAGATGACAATCCATCCCTACACCAAGTATTTTTAGACATTCGATCGCATGATTGAGCCCAAAAACGTGAACATGCCAATTTAAGCCAAGTTTTGTTTTAATAACGTACGGTATAATTGTTGCAAATGTAAGTCACGGCCATTGTTGCCACCTAAACAATACTTATAATTAGGTTACAACTTACAAGGCGATCCAAAAGTCTTATAGACAATGGAGAACTATATTGCTGTTATCATCTGGATATTAAAACAACAATAGGGATATTAATATTTTTGTGTAGCAAATAACATTAATATAGTTGTCAACTTGCCATCATAGGTAAAAATATTAAATACAACAAAGGGGTATTTTTTTGCGAGATATAAAAATATTCCTTTGTTGCATTTAAAACGAAATGGATGAAGTATAATTGTATGTTCATTAAAGGGGTAAAATACTCAACAAATATCATTATCTTTAATCATGCACTTAGTAAAAAAAATCTACAAAATGAGCTTATACTCATCTCATTTCAATTTTCGAACAATAGAGCTTCAAAAATGCCCTAAAAATGTTTCTCCAGTGTACCAAATGCACAGAAAACAACTGGTGTGGACTTCTCCAAGGGATGAAAACCCATAAAAGTAGAGCACCAAGTATCCACTGAGCAAATTATTTCTATCTGAACAACACATATGTGCTCTTCAAGCTACAATATGCTATTGTATTATCCAAATTCTTTTTCAAGTTCTGTAAATTGGTGAGATCCCTCAAAATTTGTAGACCATTTCTTCAGTATATCCAAGTTCCTTGAGTACTCCACTTAGCTGCAAAACAGTACAATGTTGCTAACGTTGGTTATCATTGACAATCAAACAAGCTCATGCATTTAAGAAAAAGCCCTTGGGAGGCACAAGCAGATACTCCCTCGCCATACCATATACGGTAAATGATGCCATTGACTGAATATTTGTGAAAGACTACATTGGCGTTGTGAAGATATATAGAGATAGAAAGTTGAGGTATTTTAACTCATATATTAAAAATAACAATGTGCCCTTAGGGACAGGAGAAGAAAACTAAACTATGAATGTACTTTAGGTAATGCAAATCTAGAAACAATTTAGCAATGTCAGTGTTTTCGATACCTCTCCTTGTGAATAGTCTTTAGCCTTGCCACCGGATATGTGTTGCATCATACCAGGAGGACCACATACCTAGATTTAGAAGAAAGATGGAAGTTAGAGAACAATAAGATAAAAGAGTAAAATGATGTCATGCCTTGGCACAAATGCTTCATTTCACCAGTCATAGACTTAAAGTCACAAACCAATGAGTAGTGCGAAATGGCTATGTTTATCTTACCAAGATGAGAGAATCGTCTCCAGGACCAGGTAAGCCTTTTGAGACCACATCCTTTGAGACATAGCCGACTCCTCCTCTCCAGTCTTTTGATGGATTGTCAACAGTGTAGAATACCTGCAAAATTATATCCAAAACTTTCAGCATTCCATACTTTCAATTTTGATAAGAATTTGACCGGGAATGAAATATCGAAACCTTAAAGTTAGGGTGGCTAGTGGCAAGTATGTCGAGCTTTTGCTTCAGTAAAATATCATCAGGGGAGACATTTGCGTAGACCAGTGAAACCTGTCACATTAAGTGATAATTAATAAATGCAACAGCCAGATACATATAATAATCTAAAGATATCTAAATGTCATTTATGTGCCCCATTTCAAGTGACGTCACACCACATGGACACATGTTTCGAACTAGCTATTCTCGTTACATTTAGATGTTGAAGTCAGATAAATCTATTAGTACTAATGCTTAGCATTGCTCCTTGAAAAGAAATGCGGAACCAAGGTAAAAAGGCAGCTTACCTGGGTTTTATCATCTGGATTCTTCAAAATAGCCTCAACTATCTGAAGCATTGGAGTAATACCAGTTCCACCAGCAATCTGGATGCCAATTAGGATTAAAAGAATTATAAAACATCGTCACATAGTATGTTTTACTAAGTTCTGCTTTACAACATTGTCTACCATAGGCGACAAACTCCTGAGTCTAATCTAGTACGCAGTATAGGAGCAAATATGCTGAATTAAACTGGTACTAATGCATTTGTAAAATATCAATTCTTCGACATACAAAGAGCAATTCTAAGAAGCAAATAACATTGGGATTCACAAGCCACTGTTTCTTTCTGACACCAAAAGTTCAAATTAATATCAGCATGCACATCAACAGGTAAGTAGAGGTCTTGTTCTTTCACATTAAAAGGAAGGTTCCACGAATATAAGTTCTATTTGCAACTACTATAAGGACCATTAAATTCAGATAAGGGACAACACGCAAAGACAAGGAGTTTTCAGGTAAAAAGAAAGGAGTTAAAGTTTTGAATATTTCTCATTGGACACCAAAGATCAAATCACATATTATCAACTACATGTAGCAAGAAAAGGATATCGCATGTTCAAAATTCAAATGCACATATAAAAATGACATGCTCAGAGCCTCAGACACTCATTTCAAGATTTTAATACAAGTCAGGTTAATTCTAATAAATAGAGTTTTAACAATTATGACCATGATTTCTAAAAAACCATTTCTTACCATGCCAATGTGTTTCTTCATATTAGGGGTATACCTGAGCTTTTCAATGGGCCTGCACAAGAAGTCAAATGAGTGAGTTGATCAATAGTTCTACAGAACTTCTAAGCAACACCATCAAGAGGGGAACATCTTACCCTTTGACTTCCACAACATCCCCTGGTTTAAGTTTTGCAAAATGCTGGCTCATTTTACCTTCTGGATATAGCTACATTTAGCAAAACATAGTGGTTAGCTAACTAACAGCAGCAGCAACTTGCACGGCTTATGAAGAATTGTTTTTCTCAAATGCGTAAATTAAAGTCTACAACAAAAGTTGAGGACAGACCTTGATCATTAGATCAAAGTACCCTTTAGCATCTGGATCAGAAATGGGAGTGTACCTGACATTAAAGGGCATAAACTAAGAAGTTAAAGTCATGGACCAAAAGAACCATCCATATAAAAGCTCACTAACTGAGTACATCATATATTCCTAACAGAAAGCAATTGATGCAGCAATCAGCATGCTCATTGTTCTCCAAGACAGGCAGAAATAAGATATTCCTTCAAATGACAAATATTTGCACTGACCATTTGTCTAACAATCATGTTAAAAGAGCCTTCAAAATAAAACTTTATAACTTGTCATGACTCATGGACAACAAAATTCAGATTTACTGTAATTACTAAAAGCAAAATGTGAACCTAAACAGACTAGAAACACAAGATATCTTTAGGTGGTTCTACCAGACAATTTTTATTTTATACATGTACCCACCAAAGACGAATAGGACTGTTTGACTTCCCCACGTAATACATAATCATAAGATAATCTGTTTGTGACGCTTTCCCCTAGTGGAAAAGAATGTCAAACTCAAGTTCTGCATGTAGATACCTAGAATTCACTAGTCCCTAACAACTAAGCTTTCAGAGCCTCACAACGAAGACCCTGGAAACTGCACTAGTGCTAAAGTAGTGATCCATGATATCCAGTAAGCTACTACATAGGATATAAATAAATAGGATTCAATGAGATAGATGAGCTTGTGTACTGCAACTGAAGTCAGTAGAAGCCAAAATCATACAAGGAGCCTCCTTCCACATTCTCTTCGTCACTGGAACAACCAAGATCCCCAACCTTCATGAACCCTCTAAAGAGAAAAAGCTTCCAGATCCCAAATTCCTAGTTGCCTCAGTAAGTGGAAATTTTTATATCATAAGCTTACAGTACTAGTTGATAGCCATCCTACTAGCAGCTACCAAGCTAATAGTGCATGCTCAATTTAATCTTATACTTATAATGCTCCACCTGAATGACCATGGTGCTTATGACTAAAAAAGATAAAAAGCTAAGATAGGAATGTTGGAATGTAAATATACGTTAAAGCATTGCTGAGACAAGAGAAAGAAAATTAGGGTGCTAAAATATCAAGCTATTCGCTATATATACCCCAAAAAACTCCGCAATAAATATAAATAATCTCGACAAAAAGAATGATCATGTTTAAGTCCATGACAATGGGAATATGGGGTGCAAGATTGCAAGTGCAACCTGTAGCCGGTTTTATAGTTCTACCAATAAAAAGCAGTTCATGATTGATTTATACCATGGTAGACACTATATTATATCACAAGGTAGAAAAGAGAAAGGAAAGGGAGAGGAAATCTATTAAAAAGATGGTCAGCTTGAGAAGAAACTTACGGCCGAACGACATATTTCGTTTTCCCTTCATCATTTTGCCCTGTGGGAGCTCTACACAAAGAAACATGTTTGTTAATTTTTTTCTCCTTAAAGAGAATTAAATGACAGCATATGGCAAGCAAGAACACATTCTAATATGATACAAACTGATGAGGTGCTATAAGGCACTGAGTTACTCCTACAATTTGGAAACTTGGGAATTCACCAATGTACCTTGTGAGGATGCAAGAAGCAATGTCAAGACCCAACTCGGCATCAGAATCAAATGAGAACCTACAATTTCAAAACATCAGACATATGAAATTTACAACTTCATCAGATGTTCAGATGTCAGGTAGCCCATAGGCACAATACTCCTAAGTTAGTTGAAACACGGTCCACATTGCAACTCTTATGCACATTTCAAGTCAAATCTTTTGTTTTCCGTGAGGATATAGCAGAATCATGCTAGAAATTGACCAACTATTATGACATTCCATAAGTAAATGAAATTCTATTATACATCAAGCAAAAGTATCACCTGTAGAGCTTAGTATTATGGCTGACATTCGCAGTCTCATGGAGTTTGAACTCAAGCCACTTATCTGACTTCAATGCTGGAAAGTACAAAACTTATTAGTCTAAAATCTACAGCAGACAGCTGAGTGTAACAATCTTTGTAATGTCAGACAATTTTAATATCTCATCCTTAAATTTTCTTTTGAAATTTAAAGTTTCATCCTGTGTATATCTAGGATTAACAGAATTAAGAATTCTTGAGACGTATTATCATACAGTTTGCAGCGTCATTATCATGCAGGCTAACATCAGAGCGACCAATTGCTAAGACTCTCAACAAGATGAATTCCATAGAAACAGATAAGATAACTTCCAAAAAGGGGGAAAAAAAAAGAAACCGAGTCCAATAAAAGAGTAAATCTTGCCGAAACAATATTTTATGAAGAATCTGAGAAAAAAGAGGAGGCGTTGGAAGGTAAAATTAAAAACAAAAAAAAAAGGCACTAAATGTATCTATAGCAATTAAGTTACTGCGCTAAATATCTTTGAACTTGTATATGTTCCTCATACACGTTCTTTTTTCTCTTTTGAAAACAATTAGAGACTGGAAAATAAGAGGCAAACCATTCATAAAGAAGCAGGAAATCACACCAACTAAGCAATGGTGAGATAAAAACTCACCTACTTTCTTCTGTGCTTCTTCATTGATTGAATCCAGATGAGCCTGCGAAGACATAATGGTAAAACTTGATTGAAAAATTCACTTAGACTGAAACATCAAAAAGAAACACACGAAAATCCTACATAGTTTCGTCACCCAAGACTAAAATACAGGATAATATAAGAGCATGAAGAGGCAAGTAACCTATTTCGTCATACACACCAATGAATTAAACTTGATTAGCATAAAGCTTGACATCAGAAAGTCCCATAAATTATCAAATGATACGAGAACCAACTAAATTTGGTCATAGAGAATCATCCAATTAGGATTCCGATCAAAAAGTACAGGCCGTAAAAACAATAACCATTAGAAAGACTAAGAATGCAGCCTAGCACCAGCATATCTAAGGGGTCGTTTGGTTCAAGGTATGGAATGGAAAGGGAATGGAAACAAATAAAGGAGAGGAATGGTAACAAAAATGGTTAGCTTTATTAGGTGTTTGGTTCAAGCCATGGAATGGAAACGGAATGGTAATTGGTAACCATTACCACCAAATAATGTATTTTGTTACTTGAGGGGGAGGGAAGGGTAACAAATTGGGGGAGTCCATTACCACCAAGTAATAGTAATGGATTGATGAGGGGTTGAACCAAACAAAAAGAAAGGGAATCGAGAATTGATTCCGTTTCTTGGAGCCCAAAAATGACGAACCAAACGTGCTCTAAACATGTAAGCACCAATACGTGGAACTCGGTTTTTACTACCTGGATATATCCACTCCTCAGATCCCTAATCTTTGGATTCCCTATAAAAATTACCTTGCCACAACCCATTGACATATGCCGAAAAACTATATTTAGTTGCTCCTCACCAATAATCCGAAACTCGAAACAGAACCTAGTAGCATATGAGATAGCAATTGCATTATCACTAATCATCAAGTTTTTATAAAATCCCAGATAAAAGTCCACATTATACCAGTATCCCAGGCTAACAATATTCAAAACCTCATCATTAACACACCCTAAAAAAAGGAGTTCCAAACAACGATAATACCAACAATTAATACAATAAAATTGATTCTGCACCAAAAAAAAAAAAACACACACACACACACAATGAAATTAAATTACATGTATCATGAGCTGCACACCAAAAAATAATTACCCCATTATTCCATTTTGACATTCAATGACTAAAACCACAAATTCATCAATCAACCCGAATAACAAGGATTTAAAATCCCCATCATTCAGTCAACAAAGGCACAATCAAAACATCAACATTTAACAAAAGGGTATTTTTTTTGAGGAATTGAAGAAAAACCCAGATGAAATTAAGCCCAAAAGATTACCAAATTAGGGGAAGAAGTAAAGTAATAAAGCACTCCACCAGAAAATGTTGCCGCAATTACTCCAAAAGGGGCTTGAGAGCTGTAAGAACTGGAGTTTTGTGAAACCTTAAAAAATGCATTGGGAAATGTGATGGGAGCTGATTTAGCTAGTCTTCTGAAGAACATCGCCATTTTTATGAGATCACACTGAGAAAGACAAGGGTTTTAGAAGAAAAATGAAGAAGACGAAAAGAAATAAGATTCGGAGGTGAGTGCAAAAAGAGTGATCTAGTGCAAACGAGTATACCATTTTATTCTAAGATGACGAAACCGTTGTAATTGCTACGTGGTACAACCAAATCGTTTTTTGGTGTTTAGAGAGCGCGAGGCGAGTGGTGAGAATCGATCCCAAGATCTCCTAGAACCGAGAGGGAAGCTCTAACCAACTAATCTATCCCTCACTCTCTGGTACAACCAAATCGTTGATGTAAGAAATGAACCATCCATTTCTTGAGGTCTCTAAACTCGGTTTTTTTCTCCTTGGTTCACTTAACTTCATTTATGCATATTAGAATGATACTTAGTGAATTTATTAGTTATTACTCCCTCCGTCCCATAATATAGTGCCTATTTCATTTTAGGTGGGTCAAACTTTAAAATCTTTGACCAAACATTCTCATTAATATATACAAAAATTCATACTCATGTGGGATCTTGTTAGATTCGCCTCAATATGTAGTTTCATAACATCAACTTTTTATATTTTTTATTAATAAGGAATTGAAGATATCAACGGTCAAAGGTCCATATTGGAGACCGTGTAAAAAAGAAACAAGCACTATATTATGGGACGGAGGGAGTAATTATGAACTTAAATATATAAAGTTATCTACTTATCTTAACTTCTTTTTCGGAAAAAAAAAATCTTAGCTTTAACTTGTTAAAACTTATTATAGGTGTGAATTGAAGTTGTTAGCTCTAATTCAAATTTAGTATACATGATTTGAAGTTATTAGTCCTCGACTTACATTATGTGAACGTACGTAACTAACTTATCTGAATATATATTTTTCTTTGTATAAGTGAAACTAGAATTATATGTACGCTATGCGTGCGTTAACTTCAAAACTTGTTATTCTATTATATACTCCATCCGTACTATAGTTGTGATTACACTGAAATGTGAAGATTAATAGTTAGATAAATTTAGATATATTAATTCGCTAATATAAAAAACTAACAAAGGTTGTGAGTGAATTATAATATTATTTTTTGTGAATGAATTTTGCACAAAAAGATTAGACATAATGAGTTGGTTTGACTGAATTAAAAAGTATCAAAGGTAGTGAGTGTATACCATCTTCTCTTATAAAAAAAAAGGTCAAGATATTTTGTCCATTTACATATACCATTTTTACCTTATTTAGAATGGCAAGTTGAAATGAGAAAGGGTTCTTTGGTTTCTTTTGTAATTTTTTTTATTCCATTAAATCATTAAGGGTGATTTAGTATTTTCAAAGGGGGCACCATCTTCCTCCCCCCTTCCCTTATATAATAGAGATTAAAGTGAGGAAAAAAGATCAGTTTGGATTAATATTCCTTTCTTTGATGCTTCATATTTCACTTTTTTTTATTGTAATATGTGAGCTATGGTTTCACCAAATAATGGTTATGTGTGTTTTTATTTGTCATATATAGCTCTAAGAGTTCATAATCTTCGTCTTTCACGTAAATTTTACTTATCAAAAGTTATATAAACTTGTTAACTCGGAAGGAACTACAAGAGGAGGGGTGAATTATAGTGTGGAACTTATTGCTAAATAATGAGGAATTTAAAACATAAGCAATAAGGAACTCAAAGTGCAAGAGAGATTTTTACGTGGAAACTTCTTGTCCCAATACAAGAATAAACACGATCTCCTCAGAATTTAAACTCTTCACTATAATAGGGAACCTCCTCTGTTACAACCTATTACATGCGCAAGTTCCACTCAGAACTCCAACTCTCTCACAAGTTCCACTAGGAACTCTAACACTCTAGACTTAACTTTAAGTCCCTTAAGAGTTCCCACAACTCTTTACAATAGGTTTACTCAAACCCTTTACCCCTGGATAGACTTCACCCCAAGTCTACCCATAAACAACAAGAACTTACCCAAGTTCCTCACTCGAACTTGATATAAGAATTCACTCAAACCCATTACCAAGTTCCCATTACATGAGTTCACTCAAACCCTTTAACCCCAAACTCAAATACATACGCTTGATAATTTGGATTAACTCTAGTATATAGAAACTGAATAACTGTAAAGGAACATGGCACTCGTAGTAACTTGGAACTCACATGAACTGACTCAAAACAAGGAATAGAAAATATAATTCTTACTGTAACTTTATTCCTTAAGCCAGACCTTATGGAATGACATAAGTCAGTCACTATGGAAAGACACCAGTCAGACAACTTAAAAATAATACATAAGCCTCTATTTATAGTACGTTCAAAACTTGAGCACCACTTCCACTTATTTCTCCACTAACCCATGATCAGTTAGTTGGGAGAAACTTGGGGAAGAAGCAGTCAACTTCTTGGGCACAACTTATGTCACGTTTACAGTAAAGCAGTTAGAGTAAAAATAGGTAACAAAAAGAAAATAAATACTTGGAGAAAAAGCAACGTTTTATCAAAATATAATCCAAGAGATATTTTTCCAAAACTCACTTTTTATTTATTTTCTTATGAAAAAATATTTTACTGAAAACTTTTTTCATAAACCTAACATAAGTACATGAGTTCCTGTTCATACAGGAACTCGCGTCTACAAGTTCCCGCAGTCAAATACTCATTGAACGTAATATAAATCTAGGCTTTTTATTTTCCAAAAACTGATAAGATAGAATTAAATAAATTAAAAGATATTAAAATCGATTCCTAAAAATCCAATTTTATTTAAAACTATTTTATTTAAAACTTATCTTTTATTTAAAACTAAAACTTATCCTAAAACAACTAATGCATATTATCTAAAAATAATTAATCAAGTAGAGATTTATTAAGAAACAAACTCTAAATAAATCCTACAGATTAAGATAATAATATGCAACAACTTACTAACTCTTAAATACTTTTAACTCTAAGTTCCACGAGTTCCTTTTGACACCTTGTTCCTTTACCTTTCACGTTTCCACATACTTACATGAATCCTAGAAAATAAACTCATACTTCCTGTCTTCATGCTCCACGGTGCTCCAACTCAGGAACCGCATGTTAATAGCTCCACCTCTGGAACTCCGACGTGCTAGTTCCTTTAAGGAACTTCGCACCTATAGTTCCTGCTTAGGAACTGCTTGTTTGAACTATGAAACTTCAGGAACTGCTCCCACTCAGGAACTGCTCCCACTCAGGAACTGCATATTCAATGTTCCTCTTAGGATATACCTAGGAACTGCTCTGTTTGTGTTCCTTCTAGGAACTCTTCTAGGAACTTTGTTTGTGCTTGCTTCTATAACATTTTTCTTGAACTCTTCATGCTTGGTTCCATCTTAGGAACTTACATAAAATCTAGCAGCACATCTGTATAGTCAAACTTCTTCTCTCTTTGGATTTCTTCCTCAGGAACTTCACTTGATGTGATATATTTAACCTTTCATGACTTGTTCTATGGTAACGTAATATGCACATCTCAAACACACATGTTAGTTAGATAATCATCATTTGTTTACAATCATCAAAACACTACATGCCTTAATAATTGATACTCCAATGGAACACGTACAAGAGGGGGGGTGAATTGTACTTTGGAACTTTTAGCAAAGTTTCTCGCGGAATTAAGGCTTTCAAGAAACAGAGATACGAGAGATAGAAATATATAAAATTGAGGAAACTTCTTGAACCTTATCAAGAAGGGAAAACCTCAAAAACTATATTATTGCAATAACTCTATTACAATCACTTTCTATAACTCAAGTTCCTTTCGAACTCAAGTTCCTTTCGAACTCAAGTTCCCACAATAATCCCCTTTGATTATTGGAACTCTTCTCTTTATCGCTTCTACTCCGAAGCCTACACTCACTGACTTAACTCTAAGTCTTTACAAGAGTCACTCAACCCTTGATCTCCAAATTACAACTCGAAATGAGAAACACACTAGTAAATATATTGAACTTAAATATTTAAGGAACTTAGGAACACTTATTGAACGCAACTGACTTTTTATGAAAACTCTTAAGATTTAGACTTAGACAATATGTTTTCAGTTGATTGTTTGTAATGAGAGAGACTTCTCCTTTTATAGTGAAGTCTTCTCATGTTAGTTCCACTTATTCCTACACTAAGTGTGAAGCAGTAACCCACGTAGAATTATTTTCCCACGTTCACACTTCTTGAGGAACAAGCAAAGACATGTTCAAACCAATCAACAGTAAGTGGTTTAGTAGTTGAGAAAAACAAGGAGTTAACTTAGGAAAGTTATTTTACTTGCTCAGTAATTAAAACAAGATTTTTATTTAGAAAATAAAAACTATTTTATTTATGTACAATATTTCCTAAAAACTCTCAACTAAATATTTTTCAAAACCACTTGTTGCATTTAATAAGTTCCATTTAGTTCCCTAAACTCAAGTAATATAATTTACTTACATAAATCCTAAGTACAGACTCTTGGACTTAGAAGTTACGCCATCTCTTTCAATCTTCAACTCTGAAGATCGTTCGTCCCGACTCGGGAACAACGACGGTTCCTTGAGGAACCGTGATCGGGAACTTGAATCATAAAACATCATTTTGAAGATTAAATCTTGTTGTTGTGTATATATTACTTTGTCTTGATTATAAGTGCCACGCCATCCAAGATTCCAACTCTGGAACTCACTTAGACAATCAAGTTCCTACCCCGGAACTAAAACACTATTTATCAAACAAACCAATATGTCAGGAAGTTTGCAAGGCAGTCATCATCCAAAACTAAGGAGCAACAATATTCCCCCTTTTTGGTGATGACAACACAAGCAAACTTTTCACAACAAAAGATATAAGCATAAATGAATACTTCATAATGTAATCCCCAACTAACAAAAAGAAATAAAATTTACCAATTTTTAATTTTCACAGGAGACACGAGAGTTTATGAGGTATGGAACAATGGTGTAACCGCCTTAAGATGTTTGCAATGATTTTCCCCCTGTTGGCATTAACAAAAAGAGGACAACACAGACAGAGATATTCCAAAACACAGCACCCAACTATGAAAGTGGGTAGAAACAAGTAAATCCAAAACAAAAACACATTTCACACAAGTTATGAAGCAACCGAAACAACAACTAATTATGATAGTCATAGGAATACATAACATAGCAAGTTTTTTTTTTTGTTGAGAAAGGCCAAAAGAGAAACACCCACAAAAAGTGATGCAAACCAAAATGAAAAAGAAAGAGAAAAAAAATGTAAACTGTTCCAACAAAAACCATCATAGTGACAAAAGATAGAAACAGGAGGCTAGAAGAAAAAGCTAAGCATCATTTGGCTCCAAGGTTTCTTGAACTACTTCAATGGTGAGATCATCAATCTTTTGGAGCAGAGTAGCATGAGAGGAGGAGGTATGAGTAGAGAAACCGTGAAAGGAGGCTTGCGGTTCCTTGACCAGCCGCAACCGCAGAGCCCACCGTTCCCCGAAGGAATTTGATCTGAGAAACTGTTCCTTCTTGTAGTTCCTTCATCTGAGAAACAGTAGCGTGGAGTTCCTTGATTTGCTCAACCTTTGTAGTTTCTGAACCAAACTCAGGGAACCCAGAGAAACCTGCAAAACCAGAGAGTACACTCGCAGGAACTGTTCTTGAGCCATGAGGAACTGAACTCTTCAAAGTTCCTTTCTTCTTAGGAACAGAAGAGGAACTCACAAGAACTGAAGTGGGGTTCCTAGGAGAACTCAACTGTTCCTCTCCTCCCGGAACCTCCAAGATAACATCAGTATCTTCCTCATCACTTATATCCATGAAAACAGAGGATTGAGATTTCTTAGCTATACGAACACTCTTCCTTTTTGACACAGAAACTTACTTCTTTTCTCCCTCTTCTTCTTCTTTATCAGAGGTACCCACTTCTTCCACTTTTTCTTTGAGAAACCTAACACACTTATCAACCACTTCCAGATGCAACTTAGAGAGAAAGCCTTTTTGCAAAATTTGGGCATTAGAAACCACATGTTCCTCATAGGAACTAAGATCAACCGCTTGGTTCCTAAAAATGGCAGTAAGGAGGGAACCATAGCCAACTCTCAACTTTTCAGGAATGCAGTGGGCGAGGTGTTTAATCATCGAACAGAGAAAATTGATAGGAATATGATTTTCAAGGCTATAAATCGACATGCATCAAATAAGTTGACATCATCCCTCTTTTGTGTACGAGGAACTACACCTCTCCAAACTACATTAAACAACAGTTTTTGTAAAGGAGATAGAGATTTATGTTTTGTGGTGGAAGATTTGTCATAGTTTCCCCCTATTTTCTTCACAATTTCGGCACTCTCAAGATTATTGATCCTCACTTTCGGTTTCCCTTTAACATACTCATCAAACCCTTCATCCGGAACACCAAACAAGTTCCCCAAATACTCAACATCAAAAGATATAACAGTGCCATTCACTTCACTAGTGCAAATCATATTTTCACAAGAGAAATTCTCACAAAACTCATGCATAGCTAAAGGATATATTGGAAGACGAGCATGAGTGTCAAAGAGATTTACCCACTTTTGAAGATCAAGAATTTCCACCAATTCGTCAAGTTTTTCTGATTTGCACCACCCATAATTGATAGCAAATCCTTGCGTGAGAAGCTTTGATTTTATATCAGATGCAGAGATTTTCGGACCTTTCTCTTTCACCGCCGGAAAATTTGCCTCGGATTTCACACCCTCATCGGTTTTTTGTTTTTTTGCGGCGAGAGCTCTTGGGCGTCGAAATAGAACCATCAAGTTCCTTGGTTGAGACTTTCGGAACAGGCGAAAGCACTGGTTCATCGGGGCCTAGATCTCGGTGGTCAGATTTGAGGCCCCACCGTCGGTTATGAAGAGAGGTGGTGGTTCAATTTGAAGTGGTGAAGGATTTTGAGAAGGAGAAGTTTCCATGGGAATTGGAGAGGAAGGGTCTCTTTTTCTTTTGTGAGAAAGGATGTCTGTATTGAGACTTGTGATGACCATGGTGGGTTTTTAAAAAGAAAAGAATTTGGAAAGGGAGGATGAATCTATGGGTTCTTGAATTTTGGAGAGGATGAAGTGGTGGGTTTTTGGTGTTAGGCGTGTAGGGGGGATGAAGGAGAGAGAGAGGGGTTTAATTTTTTATCACTTAATAAATTAAAGTTGGAACATTAATGTGGTAAAATAAAAATAATGAGAAAAATAAAAGTGGGTGAGATAAAAAAGGAGTGATGGAGTGAATTTAGAAAAAAAATTATCTCCTAAACCGTGTAGAAGTAGAGAGAAAAAAAAAATCAAGAAGAAAATAAAAGAAAACGTGGGGAAGAGAAAAATAATTGAGAGAAAAAAAATAAAAACAATGAAAGGAAGATAACATATGACAAATAAGAAATAGAAAAAGAAAAGATAGAAATTTGAAAAGGAGAAACATATATACAGAAATAGAAAAAAAAACTTGCTTAGTCTTGTATAACATATAACTAAAATAAAAAGAAATTGCTTACCTAGCACAAGTTATGAGTGAAAATGAGTTTCTATAATGGAAAACTTAGAATATGTTTTCACATAATTAATTGTGTTGGAATAACAATGCCATGTATTAAAATCTATCATTTTTACCTTGGGGGAATCTCATAGGTAGTCATCTCAACTTGATCATTCCAAGTTCCAGTCTCATTTTCTCATGTTTCTCCCTGTTTAAAGGCTTAGTCTGTAATATCCCGAGCCTTAATTACGTTTTATTAATTTCTAATTATGTTTATTAGCTTAACTGCGTCCTAAAATTTTTCTGAAATGATCATAGTTAAATTATTTTTTTAAAATAAATACATTTTGGGTTTTATGGGTAATTAATTGGGTGGTATTTGGTCTTAATAGGAAACCAAAGTCGGTTTTCCTTCCTTCCACTTATGGATGTCGGTTTAAGTAGGAAAACCAAAACCCCATTCTCTCCCTCCTTTTTGCGTGAGCACCCAAATCCCCAACTCCCTGATATTTTTCTTTCTCTTCCCGGTGGAAAAAACCCCAAAGACCCAAACCCCCAAATTTTCTCTCTCCTCTTTCCCGATCTCCCTCCTTCCTCTCTCGTCCTTCCTTCCCGGCGTTCCTGAAGCTCGCCGGATTCCCAGTCACCGGAGTTCAACCGACCCAGCTCTCCTCCTTCCTCCTTTCTCTCTCTCGTCCTTCATCCTAGTCGGATCCAAGCTCGCCGGAGCTGCGTTTGGTTCCCCGGTCGTGTGGTGCTGCTCCGCTCTTCTCCCTCCCCTGCTCGAGCTGCGGTTGTTGCTGCGTGCTGTGTTGCTGCTGCTGTTGTTTTGCGCCGCTGGTGGTGGTGGTGCTCGTGGTTGGTGGTGGTGCTGCCACCGCGTCCCCTTGTTGGTACTACACCCCTTCTCTTCTTCTTTTGATTTCAATGATAGATCTCCCTGCAAATTTCGAATACATTGAGAGACTAGCTCTGAAAATATGATTGAAATAGTATGATGGTGGTGTTGATAAATTTGGTTGTTCATAATTGAAAGGATTTAGATTGATTGATTATATGGGTGTAATTGTGATGATGTTGAATTTATCGTTGCTTGTGAATTGGTGATCCGAATATAGAAGTGTTGTTTTTTTTTATATATTAGATGAATGAGGTAATGTGATTATGAATATGTTTGCTTATGATTACGTTCCATGATTATGATTACGATGATGTAATGTAATCATGGTTACGTTATGATGATGATTACGTATCATGATTACGATTACCATGAGGTAATGTGATTATGAATATGTTTGCTTATGATTACGTTCCATGATTATGATTACGATGATGTAATGTAATTATGGTTACGTTATGATGATGATTACGTATCATGATTACGATTACCATGAGGTAATGTGATTATGAATATGTTTGCTTATGATTACGTTCCATGATTATGATTACGATGATGTAATGTAATTATGGTTACGTTATGATGATGATTACGTATCATGATTACGATTACCATGAGGTAATGTGATTATGAATATGTTTGCTTATGATTACGTTCCATGATTATGATTACGATGATGTAATGTAATTATGGTTACGTTATGATGATGATTACGTATCATGATTACGATTACCATTAGGTAATGTGATTATGATTCGTAAAGGAACGAAACATGATAAAGCTAAGTGAAAGAACGGTTCTTAGCGGTATTACGATGTTATGTTGGTCGTGCACGTACCATTCCGTTCTATGGCGGAACGCCACCTTCTGGTTAGGGGCAATTGTCCCTGGTGGCACCGCACTATGCATGGCTTTATGCCACCTTCTGGTTAGGGACACTGTCCCTGGTGGCTATTGCTCTATGATTATGATGATGATGCTTTTGGGAGACGTCCCTTCTGATGTACTTGCCAAGTTACCAAAATGAATAAGTAAAATGAAAAGATAATGATGAATCATATGATATGATATGATATTATGAACCGATATGATATGTTATGAAATGATTTATGTTGTTCTTCCCTCTATTAAATGCATGCTCTTTCAAGTTACCAATATGATTAAGTAAAATGAAAAGATAATGATGAGGCTTATGATATGAAACGAAATATCTGTTATGTAGATGATTTTATAATTTAAGGCTATGAAGTATGGTGAATTTGATGTTACGAAAGTATGATTATGATTGCGGTTATGTTTTATGATTTCACACATTATGTTATTGATGCTTGGGTTAGGAATGTTTTACGAATATGATGATTAGTGATGTTTATGAACGAATGTATGGCATAACTATGTTATTAAGAAAGTACGATTATTGGTAGTTAAGTAAATGAATGATGATGATGATTTATGATATCCTGCATGACTTAAAGTATATGTTTATGAATGTTTATTGTCTAATGATATGAAAGTATGTTTTCCGCTTTGATATGAGAGAACTATGATGATGTTACGACTCTGCTATGATATCTGTGAGAACATATAAGTCATGAAAGATTATGAATAAAGTGAATGTTGTTATGTTATGGTAATGTTGTGATGAACGATGTTAACATGTTGATTTCGTGAGAGAGTCGTAGACACCAAAACATGTTTTAAGAATGTTTTATGGGTTAGTACTCGGCGTTGTCTTGATGTGTCTGTCAATGTCTTGTTTTGTCACTACTGTGGCCTCGTCACTTGGTGGGTGGCAAGTGTTACAATAGTTTCGGTTTGAGTTCGGAGCATCTTTTCCAAGATGGAAGCAGTTATGTACTAGGAGCTCAGCTATGATTGTTTTATGTTTCTTTTCGAGGCGAGGACGTTCCACTTTGTAATAGATAATAAGTAATGATTTAGTTTTATTTCGAGTGCTGGATGAGCAATAGTGCTCCTGATTCTCGTTAGCTGCTACTCCGCGAAAGCGTTGAGTTATGGATTTGGAAATATTTGATTGTGACAGGTTTTTCAAACATTTTCCCACTTTGGGTTGTCCAATTTACAAAGGAAACTCTGCCGAAATTTCTAGAAAATATTAATATATTATTAAAGTGTTTTTTTTTAAAGAGTGACAAATCTAAGTAATGTCCATGTAAGTTAATGTTTAATGTCGCCTTGTATTTTCCCCTAGTGGAAAGTACGGCGGTAGCGCGCCGACTAAGCTAAGTCTTCCGCTGCTAATCTTTATTAATTAACTTAATAAGGATGTATGAAAGTCGGGGCGTTACATAGTCAAAATATCAGCTATTTGATTTTCCGTTTCACAAAAATCTAATCTGATTAAACCTTTTTCCACATTATCCTTCTAAAAATGATGTCTTATATGGATGTGTTTGACTCGAGAATGATGAACTGGGTCTTTGGATATACAAATGGCACTAGTATTATCACAATAAATGGGAACACAATCATATATTATGCCAAAGTCTCTTAACCGTTGCTTTATCCAAAGTAGTTGTGAGCAACATGCGGCGAGAACTACGTACTCGGCCTCGGCGGTGGATAGAGCAACAAGATTCTATTTCTTGGAACTCCAAGAAACCATGCAGAACCCAAAAATTGAACCATACCGAAGTGCTTTTTCTATTTACCAAATCTCCAAAGATAATCGGCATCAAGAAAAGCCTTTTAAATCAAAAGCATCATCTCTAGGATAGAACAAACATAGATCGTCTGTTCCTCGAAGATACCTTAGTATCCTTTTCACAGCAGTCATATGCGACTCCTTTGGGTTTGATTGGAACCTGGCACATAAACCTACACTGAAAGAAATGTCAGGTCTACTAGCAGTTAGATATAACAATGATCCAATCATTTCTCTATACTTTGTTTGATTCACACTTTTTCCTTTGGGATCTTCATCTAATCTGGTGGCTGTTCCCATAGGAGTGTGATTCACATTAGCAGATTCAAAGTCATATCTCTTGAGGAGTTCCTTGACATATTTTTGTTGGTGAATCATAATTCCTTTCTCAGTTTGTTTTATCTGTAGACCAAGAAAGAAGTTAAGTTCCCCCATCATACTCATCTCGAACTCACTGCTCATTAAATCTGCAAATTCCTTGCACAGAACTTCATTAGTAGCACCAAATAATATATCATCAACATAAATTTGTACTACTAAAAGATCAGTTCCTTTTGATTTCAAAAACAAAGTTTTATCAATTTTTCCTCGTTTGAAATCATTTTGTAAAAGAAACTTCGATAATCTTTCGTACCATGATCTAGGAGCTTGTTTAAGTCCATAGAGAGCTTTATTAAGCTTATAGATATGGTTAGGAAGATTTGAGTCGATAAATCGAGGAGGTTGTTCCACATAGACGTCTTCCTCTAAATAACCATTTAAGAAAGCACATTTGACGTCCATTTGGTACAACTTGAAACCCATGAAAGAAGCAAAAGCAATTAAAATTCTTATGGCTTCTAATCTAGCAACAGGAGCAAAAGTTTCTTCGAAATCTATACCTTCCTGTTGATTGTAGCCTTTGACAACCAACCTTGCTTTGTTCCTTACGATAGTTCCATATTCATCGAGCTTGTTTCGGAAAACCCATTAGAGACCAATTACCTTTTGATTCTTTGGCTTGGGTTCCAAATGCCACACCATGTTTCTCTTGAACTCATTAAGTTCATCTTGCATGGCAGTAATCCAGTCAGCATCTTGTAATGCTTCAGTGTGGTTCCTTGGCTCGATTATGGATAGGAACGCTTGAAAAGCACAGAAGTTCCTTAGTTGAGATCTTGTCTCGAGTTCCTTTTCGAATGTTGCCGATAATCGATCCATTGGATGAGAACTTTGATGTTTCCATGGTTTGGGATGGAACTCGCTTGCAGAACCGCTTTCGACCGAGGTTCGGTCACCTCAGTTCCTTGATCCTCCTGTTCCTGCTGTTCATCCTGCTCATTTGGAACTGCTTCAGTTTCTTCTGGTTCCTCTTCCACAGGAACTTCTTCATTTACTCCTGCTTCTTGGTTTCTAGGCCCATCAACAATGTTGCTTGGCCTTGTTGGAGAGATTTCTTCATCTTTATCTGAAAAATGAGTTAGACCAATTTCAAATCTTCCTCGTTCTCGAACTACATCAACTTTGTCGGTTTCATCAAAAATAATATGCACACTCTCTTCTACACACATAGTGCGTTTGTTATAAACTCTATAAGCTTTACTGTTTAAGGCATATCCTAAGAAGACTGCCTCATCACTTCTTTAATCAAATTTTCCTAAGTTCCTTTTTCCATTATTGTGAACAAAGCACTTACACCCAAAAATTCTAAAATAAGAAATATTAGGTTTGTTTCCTTTCAAAAGTTCATAAGGTGTCTTATTTAATAAAGATCTAATCATGACTCTATTGATTATATAACAAGCTGTATTAACTGCTTCAGCCCAGAAGTTCCTTGGTAAGGAACTGGCTATTAACATGGTTCGAGCCATGTCTTCCAAGGTTCTATTTTTCCTTTCAACGACTCCATTTTGTTGTGGAGTCCTAGGAGCAGAAAAGTTATGATCCATACCTTGTTCCTTGCAGAAATCATCAAACTTGCCATTGTCAAATTCAGTTCCATGATCCGACCTTTAATGAATTAATTGATGACCACTGGTTCTCTGTGTTTTCTTAGCAAAAGCAATAAATTCATCAAAAGTTTCATCTTTACTTGCTAGAAAAATTACCCAAGTATAGCGAGAATAATCATCAATAATCACTAAGACATATCTTTTTCCACTTCTACTTTGTATTCTCATAGGACCACACAAGTCCATATGAATCAGTTCTAGTGGTTTAGAAGTGCTTACCATTTTCTTAGGTTTAAAGGAACTTCTAACATGTTTTCCTTTGGCACAGGGATCACATATTTTATCCTTTATGAACTTGATTGAAGGAAGCCCTCTCACAAGTTCCTTGGATTTTAATTTTTCAAGCAATGAAAGACTGGCATGACCGAATCTTTTATGCCAAAGAAGTGAATCATCTTCAATGACACTTAGGCAGGTTAAGTTGGCTTTTGGAACTTGGTTGAGATCCACATTATATGTGTTCCCTTTCCTAGTTCCTTCCAAAATAACCTTCCCACTGTCATTGTTTACTATTTGACAATTTTCAGAAGTAAAACTTACCGATTTCCCTTATCACAAAATTGGGAAATACTTAGCAAACTGTGCATTAAACCCCTCGACTAAGAACACATTGTCTATTGAGTGGGAACTTGACCTTCCTACTTTTCCGATGGCGATTATTTCACCTTTCTTGTTGTCTCCAAAGGTAACAGTTCCTCCATTATAGGCCTCTAGTGAGAGAAATTTAGATTTGTCTCCTGTCATGTGTTTGGAACACCCACTGTCGAGATACCACGAGTTGTTCCCCCTCACTAGGACCTGCATAAAAATCAGTGATCAGTTGTAGGAACTCGGGCTTCCTCGAGTTCCTTTTCTTTCACCACATCAGATTTCTTAACCCATATTTTCTTCACATAATTTTCATTTTTGACGTCTTTTTCTTTCTTCTTAGTACATTCACTTAGAACATGGTTACCATTTCCACAAAAGGAACAGGCTTTAACACTAGGTAGATCCACATATTTTTTCTTTTTCAAATGACTTTTCTTGTAAGAAAAACCTAGCCCTTCTGTTCTTTTTGTTTTAGCATCTGTAACCCATTGAGGAGTTATATTAAGGAGCTGTTTCTTAGCCTTGGCTATACTTAGTTCCTTTTCTAACTTCTCATTTTGTTCTTTAGCAGTAGTCAATTCAATGTTTAAGTTTTGTAGATCAACATTAAAAATTCCCATACTTATCTCAGTAGATCTTGAAGGATCTAGACTTAAACTTAGCATCTTGTATTGACTTAGTTCAACTTTAAGCAGAATGTTTTCATTTTTAACTCTTTCAAAGGACTCACTAAGTGAAGTGTTCCTGTCAAGCAAATCAAAGAACCTACTTTGTACATCTGATCTGACATTAGTAAAGTAGGCCATATGATTCTTACTAAGTTCCACAGCCTTATCACTTTGGCTTTTCAATATTCCAAGTTTCTTATAGTCAACTTTCTAACAATAACTCAATTAATTTGGTTTTTGACAGAGATTGAAGAGTAGTGGAATTTACCTCATTAGATGGAACTTTGTCATCTTTATTTGTTTTTGCCATAAGACAAAGATTGGCAGTTTCTTCATGAGGTTGTTCCTCTTCATCTTCGAATCTGTTTCTCCCCACGCAAAGAATCATGGCCTTCTTGAAGTTAGGTTTGGCAAAGGTTGACTTGTTGTATCTATCTTTGGATAGTTCCTTGCCTTTGCCTTTTCCTTTCTCATTTTCCCCAAAGAGGATGTCTCTTATTTGATGATCGGTTTCTCCGCACTTATAACGACCATTTTTCGGTTTGGAACTCGTTGGTTTTTTGAACGAGTTTCTTCCTTTTTGGTTTCCAGGTTTGTAGTTCCTGTACAACCTTTTCATTTTCCTTACTAGCATGACCGCTTCTTCTTCATCAGGTTCTGACTCTTTTTCAGCTTTAAGAGCCAAGCCTCGATTCTTGGAACTCTCCGGCACAACAGTTCCAAGATGCAATTCGTGGGTCATCAATGATCCTGCCAATTGTTCAATACTGAACTTGGTAAAGTCCTTGGTTTCAAACAAGGCAGTGACCTTTGTTCTCCAACGTTCATCTTGAGGCATACTCCCGAGGATTTTTCTAACTTTGTTCATCGGTGGGAATAATTCTTCCAAGAGAAACTAATTCATTAGTGATGTTAGTAAATCGTGTAAACATATCTTGAATTGTTTCTTTTGATTGCATTTCAAAACGTTCATATTTAGACATTAAAAGATCGATTTTGGAACGCTTAACCTCATTTGTTCCTTCATGGGTGATTTCAAGGAGATCCCAAATTTGCTTTGCGCTCTTACACCCCATGACCCTATTGTGTTCATGAGGTCCAAGACCACAATGCAAGATTTTGACAGGCATAGCATTTATTTCATATTTTTCAAAATCTTCTTTTGAAAATTCAGTCATTGGTTTAGGAACTACCTCGTTTTCGGCATTGGTTTTTGTTACCTCGAAGTCACCAACTTCGATAACCCTCCAGACTTGATAATTCTCTGCCTTAATAAAAATTTCCATACGATTTTTCCAATACGTATAGAACTTTCCGTTGAACATTGGTGGCCTTTGCGTGGAGTAACCTTCTTCGAGTTTCTCGTGTGTATCCATCTTCTTCAGGAACTTTACTCAACAGGGTTTCCTGTATTACGTGAGCTCCGGCTCTGATACCAATTGATACTCCAATGGAACACGTACAAGAGGGGGGGTGAATTGTACTTTGGAACTTTTAGCAAAGTTTCTCGCGGAATTAAGGCTTTCAAGAAACAGAGATACGAGAGATAGAAATATATAAAATTGAGGAAACTTCTTGAACCTTATCAAGAAGGGAAAACCTCAAAAACTATATTATTGCAATAACTCTATTACAATCACTTTCTATAACTCAAGTTCCTTTCGAACTCAAGTTCCCACAATAATCCCTTTTGATTATTGGAACTCTTCTCTTTATCGCTTCTAATCCGAAGCCTACACTCACTGACTTAACTCTAAGTCTTTACAAGAGTCACTCAACCCTTGATCCCCAAATTACAACTCGAAATGAGAAACACACTAGTAAATATATTGAACTTAAATATTTAACGAACTTAGGAACACTTATTGAACGCAACTGACTTTTTATGAAAACTCTTAAGATTTAGACTTAGACAATATGTTTTCAGTTGATTGTTTGTAATGAGAGAGACTTCTCCTTTTATAGTGAAGTCTTCTCATGTTAGTTCCACTTATTCCTCCACTAAGTGTGAAGCAGTAACCCACGTAGAATTATTTTCCCACGTTCACACTTCTTGAGGAACAAGCAAAGACATGTTCAAACCAATCAACAAGAAGTGGTTTAGTAGTTGAGAAAAACAAGGAGTTAACTTAGGAAAGTTATTTTACTTGCTCAGTAATTAAAACAAGATTTTTATTTAGAAAATAAAAACTATTTTATTTATGTACAATATTTCCTAAAAACTCTCAACTAAATATTTTTCAAAACCACTTGTTGCATTTAATAAGTTCCATTTAGTTCCCTAAACTCAAGTAATATAATTTACTTACATAAATCCTAAGTACAGACTCTTGGACTTAGAAGTTACGCCATCTCTTTCAATCTTCAACTCAAGATCGTTCGTCCCAACTCGGGAACAACGGACAGGTTCCTTGAGGAACCTGTGATCGGGAACTTGAATCATAAAACATCATTTTGAAGATTAAATCTTGTTGTTGTGTATATATTACTTTGTCTTGATTATAAGTGCCACGCCATCCAAGATTCCAACTCGGAACTCACTTAGACAATCAAATTCCTACCCCGGAACTAAAACACTATTTATCAAACAAACCAATATGTCAGGAAGTTTGCAAGGCAGTCATCATCCAAAACTAAGGAGCAACAATAATATTCCCCCTTTTTGATGATGACAAACAAATGATGCTTATTACAAATTAAATAATAAACGATGTACATTAATTCCCCTTAACAAACAAGTCATGCATGTATATGAAGGAAATATCAATATAAGATAAACACATCATACAAAGAACTTTCATCATTTAAGGATTTAGACTTAATTATGCTTGACTATAAGCATCATACATTTTCTTCCCCCTTTTGTCATTATCGAAAAGGATCATCTTACACACATTTTATTTTAGGTAAATCATATACACATATTGTTATATGCTACACTTACCACCATAAAGGTTAAACACCTGTTAGTCCCAAAAGTCTCAAGAATCTCAATTTTCAAACTTAGGATACATGTACTACACAAATTTCCAACTCACAATCCAAAGACCCAACTTCAAAACCATCGAAGGAACTTGATAAATAATTAAATTAAAGTCAAGAAAAAAAATCAGATTTGAAAGTCAAGAATGCATTAAGAGATAGGACATTGTAATATCCGGCTCAAAGAATATGAAAGAAGTTTATGGAATAATTTGAGTAGAGGGAACTTGAGAGATATTGTGTGCTCTATGGTTTAGACTTTTAATAAGAGGTTCTCAACAATAATTCGAGTTGATTACTTCACTTTACACTTTTGAAATCTCTGCCAAACCCCACACACACCTTGATATGTATCAATCAAGTTCACTTTTACTCAACCAACCAACCATGAGGAACTCATTGCCCAAAGAAACTTGAACAATTTAATTATCTTTTTACTCACACATACGTGAAATCCACCACCAAGAATGAAAACATATATATCGATTCCTTCCTTATTCCCCTTGAGCTTCTTACCATTCCTTCATCATTAGGAACTTATATGAGTAGTTCCATCTAATGATATATCATTCTGAGCATCACTTGATAAAACATAAAAGACTTGCTTCTCACTTTTTCCATAACTTCCCCCTCAAAATGTATTTACCATTTATCACTCTTTATGCATCATTGAGCCATAAAAAGTCATGAATTTTAATTTAGATCACATGGGAATTAGGAGATTTAAAGTGACATGATATGAATGGAATGAGGAATTAATCAATCAAAGGGTATTTGAAGAAATGTGGTCTGAACTGATGATAGTTGGCTAAGAATATGTTTGTTCCCTCTAAAGGTTAAATGAAATATATTATGGGAATTTACATGTCTTGTTCCATAAAGGTTTCTTTCATTGTACCTTTGGCAACTTAGGACTTTCATGTTTGACAGCATCCACAGTTCTATTATGAGACCTCTAACACTCTTAGGCAAGTGAGTATGCCTTTACGACGCAAAAATTAAGTGTAACATATTTACGCTAGTGTGCATATAATTACTTCAATTTTAGTATGTGTAAGAACCCAATTCGACAAAACTTTTTGGAAAAGAACATGTTTACGCTTAAGTCATACTTCATCAAGTCTTGTTCCTCAAAACAGTCCATGAATAGGTGAAACTATAAAGAATATATATTCACAGAATTTAAACCAAGACTTATAAAAGTTATGCATTCAGATTAATAATTTAACAATGTAATTTATTAATCATGATACAATGTGAATAGGAACATCATAACTTAAGTCACATTTCATCATGAATTTAAAATTACCTCAAGTACTGGACTGATTTTGATGACTTATTTTTGAGTTTCTGAACTGCTAGTTCCATCATTTTGATGTCTTCACATCTGATGAAAACTTTCATACCAACTCGACTCATACTCATCCTTCTTCAGAAGTTCCTTGACATATTTTTGTCCTTGCATCATTATATTCCAAGAGAGTAGTTGTGTTCCCTTATCATGCTCACGTACACATTTGCTTATAAGGTTAGCAAAAACCCTTGCATAAAATAGTTAGTTGTACCAAAAATATTATCCATATAACAATATACAACTACTAAGTCATTTCCTCTTGAAAACAGAAATTATTGTTAATTTTGAAATCATTTTTCAAGAAGAAACTTGATGTTGTTCCTCATAGATTTCCAACAATAAATTTATTTTGAACGCATTGAAAATCTATTTAGAACAACTTAAATCCCATGTAAGCAACAAGAGAAAATAATGTACAGTTATTTTATGACCTAGCTACATGAATACAAGTTTTCTCAAAGTCAATACCTTTGTTTAGTTGTTCCTCTCAACAACTAACCTGTATAGAGTTCCTTTGCCAATGTCTCTGTGAATGAGTCGTAGGAATAGTTCTTATGTTCCAGTTAAAATCAAGGAACTTGGTTATTGGAACTGTCTGTTCCTATTAATCTGATAGGAACTCACATATTCATTGAGTTGAACTTTTATTTTATGAACTTGAACTTAATCTTCACTTTTTAAGCTCTTCTCCATGAGGTCATGATAGGCTGTCGTACACCTGTCAAAAATAATTCCTGCAAAACCTTCTAACAATGTAGTAGGGTAAGTAGGGTCGAATCCACAGAGAGATGGTTGTTTTAATCTAGCTTCTAATGCATGGAGAAACTAAACAAGATCAAGAATAATGAATTAAAGTTCTAAATTAATCAAAATACGAAAATCAAGCTAAAAAGGATCTAGGGCAATGGTTCACCATGTTCATAACTATAATCTATCAAAATATCATCAATGATTCAATTAATCAGATATCTAGAGCACATGTTAATCCTACGGTCGGGCCTTAACTCTCTCAAATCAACATATGCTAGTACGGTCGCTCAACATAATCAGATTTGCTAATTGTAGGTAAGCCTCTAAAGAGTACTATCTCTCGATCTATGACTCGATATTAGCAATATTTAATCAGACAATTGATCAGATTGCAAGATTAACAATAAAAACACTAATCAATTAGAGATATCAATAACTAATCAAACCATTAATAAATATCAATCAAGAATCATAGCATATAAACATGGATTCCCAAACCCTAGAATATAAACTACTCAATCATGAAATAAATAAAGAAATTTAAATCTACAAAGAAAAGCATGATCAAAGAAATCAATGAAAGAAAAGAGATGAAAATTATAAACTCATGAATTAATGAAGAAAAGAGAAACTAGGGTTTGCCATGAAAAACTAGAGAGAAAAGGAAGAAGGAAACTAAAGCTAAACCTAAGAATACAAAAAATAACGTCGAAAAGAGGGGGTCTAGGGGGAGAGAGAGAAGACCTATTTATAGTTTTTACAAAACCGGCTAAAAAAGGCAAAAATTAACCTTCCGGAAAAACCGCCCTGGCCGATCGGCAAAACCGCCCGGTCGGGCGACGTTGTTCGAAACTACGACAAAAAATGGAATTCCGCCCGGTCCAACCGGGCAGAGCCGCCCGGTCGGGCGCGCAAGCACTTTTGGAGCAACTTTCGCCCGGTTGACCGGGCAAACATGCCTTGTACTCTGAAGAAATTTTCATCTCGCCCGGTCGACCGGGCGGAAAAACTGTGATTTTGCGTCAACTTGTGAAGGCTGTATCTCTCGAACCAGAAGTCCATTTGGGGAGTGTGACCTATCGTTGGAAAGCCCTTCAAGTCTAGTTTCCAACCCAACTGGAATTTCTTGATTCTAAGAAGCACATCAAAAGTTATGATCAGAAGAGTATACATGACTCCTTTTTCACATTTCTTCTAATGATTTTCCGCCTTTTCGCTCAAACTCGTGCCAAGACATATCCTTACTATCCTTATGCATCGTAGCTTCTTTCCAAGTGCTCCTAATCCTCAAGCATAGCTAAATATACTCCAAATACGTTCTCATTACCTGAAATTCATCAAAACAAGAAAACATACCGAATAGGAGTAGAATAACATAACTTAAGAATATGATGCAATAATGAACCTAAAAATGAATCTAAATGCTCTAAAATGCAACCTAAATGCACCTAAAAACTAAATATATAAATGACTTATCAGGTCATATAGCTGGCTATTGTTGCTTTTGAGAGTGACATATTATATGTAGGAACTCTAGCTCTATAGGAACTTGTGAGTTCAACATAAAAAATTAAAAAACATCTTTAACCTATTTACTGGGAAAAAACAAGTTAGTCTCATAACAAATATGTCAACTAAACACATTATATATCATTTTGCTATAAACTCTGTGTTTCTAACAATTAGAGGTGCGTTCTAACACAACCTCATCGCTTCTATTTTTAAAGTTCCTTAGATGATTCTTATTGCTATTAATTACTTAAAATCAAACGCTTAAGAACATAATACCAATGTTTTCTCCTTTGAAGATCTCATAGGATGTCTTGTTGATCAACTTCTAATCATTCCTTTGTTGATGATTTAGCAAGTGATATCGATTGCTTTTTCTTACTTGTTCATTTGGAAAACATTAGCAAAGAGTATTCTGCCATGTCTTCCAAAGTTCCATTCATTATATTCGCCTTGTAATCAATACCTTGTTCCTGCATACATTATCAAACTCATCTGGAATTGTAATCAAGTTCCTAGGCATTGCCATCATATGGAATCTTCTATCTGAAAGATAATCTCTAGAGCTCTCTTATTAATTTCAGGAACTTGTTCCCAATGTGTTCGTTCCTTGGATGGAAGAACATGAACTTGTTCCTTCATTTTGGGTTGTCATAAACTATGAAATATACTCTGTAAAACAAACCAAAAAGAAATACTTTGTGCATCATAATGTTAGTAGGTTAGTCAAAAGAGATAACATAATTCAAGCATAAAAATGGAATAAACATAAAGTTCCTTAGTAGAGTACTCCCTTTAGAATGTCGTTCTAGCTTTAAGTCCAGTAGGTTCAACATTCAATGACAGAAGAGTAGTCAACAACTAGTGTGTTTCTCTTGGGAACTCGGATATATAGGAACAGGAACAAGAACTCGTGCTAGTATAGACCACTTCAGCTTGTGAAAACATTTAGTTGTTCCTAATCCGTTGATTCATTTCAGTGTTCTTGGAACACTATTAATTCCACCTAATTAAAGTTTGAGTTCCTTGATCCAAAACTAATTTTTATGCTTTTGATATTTTAGTTACCTCAATTATCAAACCTACAAAATAAACATTAATATCTTGCACAACATATTAAGAGAAGACAATATATATAAACTTGTAAAATAACTTCTCTTTTCTAACCTTTTACAAATTTGCATTAGTGACAAGGAACATCAAGATGCAAATAAACTTGTGAAAGATATATACATATTATATAAATAACCAAGATATGCAAGATGCTGTAAAGGTGTCTTACCCATTTATTTAAACAAACGTATAACCTTCTACATACCTCTTTTTAAAGGTTTTTACATAGAAACTCATATACTTGTCCAAGTACACAAATAACCATTTTGTCATCGTTTATTGGTTATCTTTTCTCACATAGCCTGCAAAATCAGTAACTTCTTGATCTTTGGAACCCAGTATATATTGGGTCCTTTCTTGTTAGTAAGATAAGGCAAAAATCTATACTTCTACCGGTAAAGATTGTATAACTATCTCCACTACTAAGAACAAACATGCATCCATATGATAAATGTTCAATATACTCAAAATGCATGGAAAAACTATTCTTTGGCAAATAAATGAAATAACAATAAATTACACTGCCTAAAGAATAAAGTTCCCTTTCACAGGGAAACCAAGTTCCAAGAGTGACAATATGCATTGTTCCATATGACTTGTTCCTTGAACCATTTCTAACATATTGATTCTTTGATTTGAAAACAATTTGGAAATTTGAATTTTGTCTTTAAAACAGTTTTAATTAAAGTTGTCCAAAATTACAAAAATAAAACATCAAAGCCATATATAATGATTTACTAGAAATAATATAAGGAACAATTTCCAATGTAATGTATGCGTATAAAGAATATTTCAAGGAAGAGATACTTACGTCAAAGGGGTCGTTGATAATCCTTGAGTGACTTTTAATGGATAATAAAAAGTCAGCTTTCAATTGTTCCTTTGAATGACGTAGGGTGGAGTTCCTTTCCCGTACGGGTTCCTTCTTCTTACAGGAACTTAACTCAGCAGGGTTTCCTGCTTATCACCGAGTTCCAGCTCTGATACCAATTGTTAACTCGGAAGGAACTACAAGAGGGGGGGTGAATTGTAGTGTAGAACTTATTGCTAAATAATGCGGAATTTAAAACATAAGCAATAAGGAACTCAAAGTGCAAGAGAGATTTTTACGTGGAAACTTCTTGTCCCAATACAAGAATAAAAACCACGACCTCCTCAGGATTTAAACTCTTCACTATAATAGGGAACCTCCTCTGTTACAACCTATTACATGCGCAAGTTCCACGCAGAACTCCAACTCTCTCACAAGTTCCACTAGGAACTCTAACACTCTAGACTTAACTCTAAGTCCCTTAAGAGTTCCCACAACTCTTTACAACAGGTTTACTCAAACCCTTTACCCCTGGATAGACTTCACCCTAAGTCTACGCATAAACAACAAGAACTTACCCAAGTTCATCACTCGAACTTGATACAAGAATTCACTCAAACCCTTTACCAAGTTTCCATTACAAGAGTTCACTCAAACCCTTTAACCCCAAACTCAAATACATACGCTTGATAATTTGGATTAACTCTAGTATATAGATTCTGAATAACTGTAAAGGAACATGGCACTCGTAGTAACTTGGAACTCACATGAACTGACTCAAAACAAGGAATAGAAAATATAATTCTTACTGTAACTTTATTCCTTAAGCCAGACCTTATGGAATGACATAAGTCAGACACTATGGAAAGACACCAGTCAGACAACTTAAAAATAATACATAAGCCTCTATTTATAGTACGTTCAAAACTTGAGCACCACTTCCACTTATTTCTCCACTAACCCATGATTAGTTAGTTGGGAGAAACTTGGGGAAGAAGCAGTCAACTTCTTGGGCACAACTTATGTCACGTTTACAGTAAAGCAGTTAGAGTAAAAATAGGAAACAAAAAGAAAATAAATACTTGGAGAAAAAGCAACGTTTTATCAAAATATAATCCAAGAGATATTTTTCCAAAACTCACTTTTTATTTATTTTCTTATGAAAAAATATTTTACTGGAAACTTTTTTCATAAACCTGACATAAGTACATGAGTTCCTGTTCATACAGGAACTCGCGTCTACAAGTTCCCGCAGTCAAATACTCATTGAACGTAATATAAATCTAGGCTTTTTATTTTCCAAAAACTGATAAGATAGAATTAAATAAATTAAAAGATATTAAAATCAGATTCCTAAAAATCCAATTTTATTTAAAACTATTTTATTTAAAACTTATCTTTTATTTAAAACTAAAACTTATCCTAAAACAACTAATGCATATTATCTAAAAATAATTAATCAAGTAGAGATTTATTAAGAAACAAACTCTAAATAAATCCTACAGATTAAGATAATAATATGCAACAACTTACTAACTCTTAAATACTTTTAACTCTAAGTTCCACGAGTTCCTTTTGACACCTTGTTCCTTTACCTTTCACGTTTCCACATACTTACATGAATCCTAGAAAATAAACTCATACTTCCTGTCTTCATGCTCCACGGTGCTCCAACTCAGGAACCGCATGTTAATAGCTCCACCTCTGGAACTCCGACGTGCTAGTTCCTTTAAGAAACTTCACACCTATAGTTCCTGCTTAGGAACTGCTTGTTTCAACTATGAAACTTCAGGAACTGCTCCCACTCAGGAACTGCTCCCTCTCAGGAACTGCTCCCACTCAGGAACTGCATATTCAATGTTCCTGTTAGGATATACCTAGGAACTGCTCTGTTTGTGTTCCTTCTAGGAACTCTTCTAGGAACTTTGTTTGTAATTGCTTCTATAACATTTTTCTTGAACTCTTCATGCTTGGTTCCATCTTAGGAACTTACATAAAATCTAGCAGCACATCTGTATAATCAAACTTCTTCTCTCTTTGGATTTCTTCCTCAGGAACTTCACTTATTGGATTTCTTCTAGGAACTTTTCATGATGTGATATATTTAACCTTTCATGACTTGTTCTATGGTAACGTAATATGCACATCTCAAACACACATGTTAGTTAGATAATCATCATTTGTTTACAATCATCAAAACACTACATGCCTCAACAAAACTGAATTGAGCTTATTCAAAATTTTGTTTATGAGAACTTATTGATGTAAATTCAACTAAACCCAGTTGATCGAAACTTGTTAGAACTTACTCATTATTCTTGTTATTATGATTTTGAGTTAACTTGGATATAGTCCTTATTATTCTTGAACTTAATTTTAATTATATTTTGTTTAATATGAGTAAATATGGACGAGTAAGATATGGTAGCTCAGTGGAATACCACCTCGAATTCTAGGGCTTTGCCAGGGTTCGAATCCTCATTCCAACAATATGTTGGGGAAGTAACTTGCTTTAGGCATGTTGTCTCTTGGGCTGTTTAACTTTGTACCCAGCCTATGAACGAGTGTGTCCTGAAGGCTAGTAGCCTAGCCGGGATTAGCCTTTGGGCCAATTATCTTTCCTAATATAAAAAAAGAGTGAATATTGATAAAAGCCTAAATTTAAGAAGCTAATAGTAGAAATACTATGGTTAAATAACATTAATGTCAATTGACAAATGATCTTATCTTGAATTTCAAAATTAAATCTATACTAAGAGCTTTTATCGTTACTTATATTTTATTTTCACTTTTACACTTAATTTAGATAAGAGGAAGTGAATGGGAACAATTGACAAACCGTTTTTTCAGAGGACAATGATCTAAAAGCTATTCTTTTCAATTGAACTTCTTCATATTTTTTACTGGTGAGCAGGTATATGCAGATAGTGGAGAAGAGTTCTACATGGAGGAACACGAACAACATTTGTTGATGATTAACTGGATATAGAAGGGAAATAGCAAGGCTATCGATCCAAAATATGAAATCATATCAAACATAATATATTACATATAACATCACAAACAATTACATATGAATAAAATCATCATGTGAAACAAGAAGAAAACTTCTACTATTTTGGCTGGACCTTTGTACAGGATTTTTACCATCAACAAAAAGTACAGGACTAATAATTAGGAATACTATTTAAGTTTCTCTTGTGTAACTTTGCAGATTTTGCCCATCTTACAGCTGATCTAGCCAAAGCATCCATAGGATCAATGCATTTCTTTACAAGGGGGTCATCATGAGGTAACAGACATTGCAAATCATGGGAGGCAATGATCACGGTATTCACAGCTTTCACCAGAAGGACCTGGATCGCGACTCTTAACAGATTGCGCGCTCCCTTCATGTCTTTCTGCTTCAAAGAGTTTATGGCCGGGTTTATGATATTCTCCACGGTTGATTTATCTGGCAACACTACCTCAAACCCCTGCATATAAACTGTCAAAAAACTAGACAGTTTCAAACTTTCAACTACAAAATGACTTGCAGAAGTAGGTAGCATTGTGAAGTGATATTTACAAAATGGAGAAAGAATTAACCCCGGTAGACTGCTATTAGTGTCGAATCACACTAATAGGCTACTAGCAGTGTCCCGGGGATGTACCAAGCTTAAGCATCCTGGGGACCTAATTGTATTTTTGTCTCACAAGTCAGATCCTCCTCTCCCCCATACCACTACACCGACATTTTATACCACCACTAACACCACTGCGCCACCACCCACTTCTACACTACTCCTACCTGCCCTTTTTGGGCTGAGATTTGCATTTTGTCTCCTCCAGGTGCAAACCCACTTCTACCACCAGAAAAAGCCACTAGCTTACACTAGTAGTTAGATGGACTCTGCATGCATGCTGGGTATTTTGGATGCGAAAGCACAACACACCACGAACTTTGGCATGAAAAAGTACAGCAAAACAAGATTTCATTACTCAGGCACGACATGACCCAACGACTGGGCCTTGGTTTTTGGTCTGGCCGGCCAGCAAGAACACAAGGACAATGTACAGTGCCTGGCCAAGCCTCCGGCTTGAGCACAGCCCAGTGCCCTTCACTAGCCACCACCACACATTTTATACTACCAGCTTTTTCTTGGTTGATATTTGCATTTCTATCCCTTAATTCCCAGGAAGCTGTCTAACATTCCTCAAAATCTAATTCATTCTCTTGAGCTCCAAATCTGAAATAATATGTAAACTACTTATATCTTTCAACATGCTCTACAATAACAAGGATTTTTTTTACAAGCCTGCAGAAGTCTCAGTTGGTTCTGTTTCAGAGGAAGTTTATTTCATTACTGTGTATTACTGTATTCTGATTTGGTTGACAGTATCTACCGCAAAAACATAAAGATTTTTGTCACACAACATAAAATTAATACAATAAGTATAAATAAAAAAGACAAAAACCTGATCCTGTAGTTTTTCCTGATAAACTCCTGCTACTAAAGTAGCATCACTTGCTAGAACTCCAACTTTTACGCAACTGCCAACTTCTAATGGCCTGAATCTTGCTTCCTTAAGCTCCTTAACAACACACTCAGCCACATGAAGAAAAGGTTGCTCACAACCTTGCGAAATCTCACCATACCAAGCATGGGAAAGGTGACAAGGCATGACTATACATCGCGCTCCTCCTCCTTCAAGAAACACCCTTTTTTCTCTCAGATTCTCGACTAATCTAACTCGATCTAATCCTGCAGAGTTCTGTTTATCATTGCTATCAGAAACAGACTCACGACTTGAAGAAGATGTTGCAATGCTCGATTTATAAGCTTCCTGTACGAGCATTGGATCACTGCAGACAATAAAAGGGATGGTTTCACGTTCCTCTCTTGAGCTCCATAACACGAACTTCTCGAGGAAAATTAACGTGGAAAGAACAGAGACACCTCCAATGATACCTACAGTATTCTCTTGGCTATAGATTCTCTGAGGTTCTGATAAATTGATTGTGTTATGATCAGCTTTTATAGGAGGAGAGGATGACCGTAAAATAAAGGAAGATGATGAAGGAGGTGACCTTATAATGCTAGGTTTCTTCTTACGTTTATTTCCATTGTTTGCTACATACAGGGGATAACTTGAAGCAGAAAATGACAATGCCATGCAAAAATTATTGATGACTAACAAGATTTGCTAAGAAAAACTTAAGATAAAGAACACAAAAAAGAACCGCGAATTAACAGTTGTTACAAAAATATCTAAAGTTAACACGAAGATACTTGAGGTAGGCTTAGATTCCCCAAAAGCTTTGGGGGTCTTATTGACATTGGAACAATGAAGGAATTTGAATTATTGCCATTTGTACTACTGAACAAGGGCCTACCAATATTCATTCTTGGTTTTATGTGTACTTTATAATATCACGTAATACTTTATGAGACTATATATTAGAGAAAAAACTCATATCTTTGCAGAATCTTTTATGGGTTCCTATAGTCGGAACAATTATATTAAACAAAACCAGAAAGTGGTTCAGAGAATCAACCAGTAACTCTACAGTTTGAAACAAAAGCAATGATGGTACACAGAATACAATCAGTGTGTACATGATTTTAGAGTTCGGCTAGTTGTTTAACAGTTAGGCAACTACTCCCTTCGTTTTATTTTGTTGTTCCTATTTGGAATTTTTTTCAAAAAGGAAATTGGTCAAAGTAGGAAGAACTAATAGGAAATGATATGTCAGTAGTTAACTATGGTCGACTGGTTTAGAGTATGTAGATTTAGGAATTAGGATATATAGATTATTTCGTTCCGACCTTGAGTCTAACTACAGTTATAGAGTTTGGCTAATTGTAAAACGATTAGGCAGCTAAGAAGAAACAAATATTGGCAGTTCCCTTAACAAGTCTAACTATATTAACGGGCTGCATATGACACAGCCTCTGTAAGATGGGAAATCTAGGGGAATCTCAACCTAAAAGAAAACATCAGTCATTTAGATTGATAAGTGAGAGTTGTACCACAATACTCCGAACATGGGGGTGATATCATTGAGCTCTCACTTGATTCTCATAGTCTACCGTTTCTTGATTAAGGATATTTAGGATATTCCGCTCCAGTTAATTAGGCAAATAGACTATTCCAAGTTTTACACACACTCGTCGCTCGCTACTGGCCTACTGCTGTTCTGCAGTGCTGCTACTTGGTCCTCTCATGAACTCCAAATCAGAAAAGGAAAGTTTACTGATGTACCCATTGTTATTGTCTTTTGGGTGTTTGTAGATAATGCTTTCTGTCAGGTTTTCTTGGGAATACTGATAGATGTTTATTGCTTAGATTTAGACATCAAGATTCAAGACTGGTGGCTTCTTTGTTCTTTTATTATTTCATGACAGTTCTATGAACGGCAGAAATAAGATGTGAATTTGTTTTGTTATAGAATTATTGAGGCAGTAACTTTTCAATGAGACTACAGCTGACTTGAAACATCCCTATCTAGGGACAAAATTTATCACTTAGTATCTACTTGCGCACTTATTATTTCAGGTAGTGATTAAGATGTTATAACAAATTGGCCTGATTGATAAGTGATTGTGATTTTAACATAATACTAAATGTTTTGAGAATTTGTGTATGCTTTTAAAAGAAAAGGAAATGTTTTCACTAATGATAATTTGAGGGCACATACAATAATAATTTGTCCAATAACACGCAGACGTAAATTTCAATACAAATTTAGCTTCTCTTTTACTGATGTATTTTCTTTTATTCCCCTCAACCATGATTTTACATCAATGTCAAACATTTTTATAATGGAGATCCACATAAGAATGAGGGATACCAGATAGCCTCCTCCCAAGGTTTTAGGAATCCCGGGATCGATTCTCTCATTCTCATCCCGCTTTTATGGCTTTCTAAACACCAAAAAAAAAATGGAAATCCACATAACCAGTATAGAAAAAATGGGGAAAAACTGGAATTGACATTCAATTTGTAGCCTAACAAAAAGAACTCGACTTTCAAACGAACAGGAGCTAAAATAGTTTATACTCACACAAAGAAAGAGAATTATAGAAATACAAAATTAAAAGACCAACAGATCTCAAACGTTACAAAAATGGGATGATTGAGAGATTATCTATGGTTAAACTCTTCACAACTTATCAAACCCAATTTTTTTATGACTTACCACGGTAAAACCCATGAAAGGCCATACAAAAACTGAAAATGGAGGCTCGGTTTAAAGATAGCCGAGCGAGAACATACGTATCCTAGACTAAAAGAATGGTTAGTTTTCATATCACATATAATTAAATGTACTTATCTTGTCCTCTTTTGACAATAATCCAACGTTTACTAGTGAAACATACCCAGTGAAGCTAACAATACTTGAAATTCTGTAAGTCACAGTCAAAAGTCTTGAGGTTAAACCAGAGCTTCTGCACAATATAGAACTAAAGAAGTATAAAATTGATTCAATTGAAAGAACTCCATGCAGAATTTGTTCTCCACTGAACAAAGAGAACGATTTGGTGTGAGGCCCACATCAAGCGGATTTACCAAATTATCTCCTTCTCGCCTATTTGGTGAGGAACAGTTCTCCAAATAGCCAAACTTATTTACCAAAATGTAGAAGCACTATACTTTTGTATTTTAATTTTTATATACTTCCATATTCCTGTAATAATGTTAACAAAAGACTATTAGTCTAGATCATATTGCACCACAATATGTATAATCATGCATCACAGTCAAGAATAGTTATTTACCATATAATAAAAAATCAACCACTAAACTACAAATGAAGAAAAGAAACGATTGACAGTTTACTACAAATTAGAGAGAGAACTATTAAGTCGACTGTCAGAACTGCTTACTGGAGCCCCTTGAAAGACCCAAGTGGATATAAGATGGTGCGCGATCGCAAAAGGCCCAGGAATAAACATGGGTGCAAGCTCTCCGCTTTCGGTGTTAAAATCGGAGGAGAGGTTTTGACTCTGCTTAACACCCTTGCATATCTGCTCTACCTTGGCAGAAGCTGTTTTTTGTGCCTTCTCATACTCAGCAAATGAAAGGGCTTTCTTCACATCTTCTCTGCTATGCCACTGAGCGTCTGCACAACCAGGAGCACTTCAACATTCAGAAAACGCAAGAAAAAAAATAAATTGAATCCTTTCATAGACATAAGACAAGATATGATCATTCGTAAGGATGCTTTAGGTGGCCCCCTCCTGGAATCCACCCTAGTTTTTCTTTCCTTTCAAAAAAAAGAAAGACAAGATATGAGTAGATATCTTGTATTCGGCTAATTAGGTAAAGAGTAGGTCAATACTCCTCCGCTCCATAATAAGTGAAACATGGAGGGATTGAAAAAAAGATTTAATAAACATCACTTTCAAAAGTTAAAAATCCAAGAAAAAAGCAAACCAAGTTATGGAGTTTCTGATTATTCCTTTCTTTTTCCATTTGGCAGGTTTCACTTATTTTGAAACGTTTTAAAATAAGTAAGTGTTCGGTATGAACTATAAGTTAATTTTTTAGGAATTGTTTCAATTACTACCTTTTCAATAGATCATTTTGTGACATACAACCTTTTCAAAAAATACTTGTAAGTTTACTACCTTTTAAAACATTTTACTTTATTATTGTACCTCGTAAATCTTACCAGATTCTTGGTGTAGATTTTTTTTTTTTGAAAATAATGTCATGATGTATATGATTAATCTGTTCCATTGAGAATTAACAAGTGGTAGCAATAATAAATGTAATTTGTTTGATAACTATAATAGTTTACAAACTTTTTTTTCAAATGGCTCTAAGTCACAAAATGACCTGCTGAAAAGGTAGTAATTGACAAATTTTTCTGATTTCTCCCTCAAGTAACACTGGGGTCCTGCTTTGAATTGATTGTCCGAATGCGAGAGGAGGTAAAACCAGGTCTAAATAGAATTCCAAGCAAACATTGGGATTCTAATTTCTTTCTCAATGTTAGAAGCAGAAGGAAGCATGAAAATGTTGAAAGGAGAAAGTTTGTGTCAGCATATACCTTCCAGCTCATCCTTGTCCACGTTTATTTCTAGAGATTTTGCATAAGCAAAGAACCCTACCATCAACTGGCATGGCATGCTGCTTGGCCCAACTGCAACAGCCAAAAAACATTCAGAAGTGAGACTAGGAGTTAAACTCATACAAGAAACTGACTGCAGGAATTTATTGACTATGAACATTCCAATGCAGCAACACTAAAGGAAATCATATGGGTAATGTAAATTCCAAAGAACATCAGAGCCGAAAGAACTTACCAGGCCATGGTTGAGAGCTATGGTAGACAACTTCTCCTACTTCAATCCCAGTTTCCTCCCACGTTTCTCTTCTCACTGCTTCTTCCAAACTCTCTCCTGGCTAAAGAAAGCAAAATTTGAGTTCTTTTAAGTGACGAAAAAGGACAAAGGAACTGAAGCAAATAGTGAGAAGAGAAGGGAAGAAAACGATGTCTTTGGCCATCCAAGAAAATCATACAGCTCAAAACTGGAGTTGTGCAAATGTTGAAAATACAAAAAGAGAAACATGGGGTCAGAAACCACCCACCTAGGCAAAATTGCTTCAAAAAGTAGGGGGAGGGGAGGACCCTTCTCAAGTAAACACGATAGCAACGGTTGTTACTTGTTATTCAAGAACAAAGGGGGAATTCACTTCAAAATTTAAATTGATCGCAAATTCAACAGAGCATTCACTCACCTCTGTAAAACCAGCTAAACAGCTCCACATTCGAGGTACATATCTCGACTGTCTGCTTAGAAGTGCCCGATCATTCTCTCTGTCAATTACGAGCATAATGACTACCTGGTATCAGGGCAAACAACAAGAAGAATATCATTCCATGTATTCAAATGGTTCATCAGCATTGCAGAATGAGTGAGAGACTGGCATCACCATACTGGATCAACACGAGGATAGATCCGCTTCTTGCACGATTCATTTGTGCACTGCACTCTTCTACCAGCTTCCATAGGGATAGTTTTAGATCCACAGTGCCCACAAAACCGTGATAGACCATGCCATTCTAGCAATGCTCTAGCCTTACAAAAGCCGGAGGCAGAAAACCAAAGCCAGAGTCAGAAAGAATTAAAATTGCAGAACAAAAAGAAGCAGCAGCTTATCCATTCAAACATTAGCCAAAGGGAAGCAGGTGTGTTAAGGGAAGTCCCTATTTAAGGGCGTACTAGCCGATAATTTGTTGGGAAAAGAAAACCAGTAACTACTAATCCCTTAACTAGTAAAGAATCTTCAACAAGAAGGCTGTGCATAAATCCACTAATAAAAGTAATAATCCAACAGATCAAATGACTTAGCATGAAAGCTAGAGAGCAGTGAAGCTCTGGGCCAGGCCTGTCCTTCTCAAAAAATTGAGCTGGGCTGCGTCACCAGGCTGGATTTCTTGGCCCAGATTCGGGCTAGGTATGATCAGCTCTAACAATGACGAACTCAAATTAGTTGAAACTTGAAATTATATTTTGCAAGAACGTACAGTATTTTTTACAGAAAGAAAAAGCAGACTTAAAGATGCACCTAATAGGTTTTATTAATATTTTCTTTTTTTTTGGGGCGGGGGAACTAGAGTAAATGTGTCAAATTGGTGGACCTATCAGTCATTTTGATACCCTTCTCCTAGTTCTCTTTTGTTTCATTTTATTCGACACGTCATCTTAGTTGTGTTTTGTCGGTCAGTCTGCATCATAAATTTAAAAGATAACGATGTGTATTGTGTATTCATTATCATGAATGAGGAATTATAAGAAATATACTGAGCTAAGAAACTAAACTACCAGACAGTCGTACAAAGAAACTGGACAATGGCTTCAACAAAGCAAGTCTGTATACATAATGAGAAGTTTACACTATATGAAAGGCTGAAAGCAACAATGGACATTCAAGCACTTTAAAAAGGCTCAAACTTGCTAATCGGGAGTTAGAGACGACATCAAGTCTCAAGCTCTCAACCCATATATCCACAGAATTTAGGAAAACATGTGGAGTTAGTAATTTCTACATAACTAGTTGTTCACAATATGACAGTTAATAAACTGAAAGCCAACTACCTTATACCCACATACAAAGAGAAACTTATAATCACATCCACTAATTAGCCCCAAAAGATAGAGTGTAAGAGAGAGTGGGAAGGGGCGTTGGATCAATCTTTAATGCTTACAAGAATCTAATTGGCTAAACATTGTCCACACATCATTTGAATGGATGGACTATATGTCTATATCTTCATCATACATTTCTAGCTTTTGGATGCAAGATCAATTTCTGCATTTATTGCACCCATGATTTTCTCTCATCTTCATTCACTGCAATCATGTTGATGTCGGAGACAAAATAGCCCACCTTTGGTACTCGTAAGATCCTCACATAATAGCTCGTCCAAGGCAACTGTCTGGATTATTCATAAGGCTGTACATCCCTTCCCTCAGTTAAGCCAATTTACATGTTTCCTCGCTTTTAAGGTGAACTTTTGAAACATCAACCATTAGACAATATCTTAACCTCATTTACACTTTGTTTGGATAGCAATATAGAAGAGAAAGAAAGGGGAGTGATAAGGAAGGAAGAGAAGGGGAAAGATGGAGCTCCATCTTTCCTCCAAATCTCTCCAATTTGGGAGGGATGATGTTTATTAAGAGGGGAGGAAAGTGGATCCTTCCCTCTCCCTCCCTCAATCCTTTATCCAAACAAGCGAACTTGTTTCCTTCCATTTCATCCTATCCAAACAAAGTGTTAATCTTATTTTACTCTAGGTGATCGAGTCAGAAAGTTTCTTGAAAAACATTGTTTCATACAATCACAAAGCACGCTTTGTTAGGCTAACAAACTTATCTCTAAGCAGATTTTCTTTCTTGTTCTCTGGGGTAGATACAAAAGGACAATCCATCTTGAAGGCAAACTGGCAAAGTGAAAGCCTAATAATACTTCATAATTCATATTATCAGGCAATCACACGTAATAACACAATGACCCAAAGAGGATATTTTGTTCATATGTCGGCCATTCGAATCTAGAAATAGTGAGCTTAAAAAGCTAACTACTTTTCACCTCTATTAAATTATTCCCTCCTATGTATTGCTGAAAAACTTAATCTACCCAGTGGATAATTCACCCACTAGAGCTAGACATTAATGTTGAGTGATATCCAACTCAGCACCATTTCCTTTGCCTATATCTAATGGGTAAATTACCAACCGGGTAAATTCAGCATTTTCTCCAATGCAATACATCCTCATATATACACCCACTACCAAAAATATGAACACAGTTTTGCAGCTCAACCAAAGAGAGACCAACTATACATCATACATCTCTAACTTCAGAAATTCTACAAAATTGCTCCTTTCATCTCTCACTCTCTCTTCTCCAATGTTCCATCAAGCTTCATCATTCCATAGTATCATTCAATTGCACAAGATCACATTAGTTCTAGAACAGACAAGTGATACAATATATATAGTTGATTCTACTTAAGCTTAAGCTTAAGCTGATGGTTGGAACCCCACGATCGGTTTTATATTCTATCAATAAAACTAAAGCAATTCGACGATTTCGCTTAAACTAAACAAGCTACAACCTTACTTCAATACAACATAATTGAAATACCAACAAGAAGCAGAAATATAGTGTAGAACTTACATGACCAGCAACAGCTAAATCAGCCATAGCATTAGGATCACACCAATCAGTAGCAACCATTAAAGTTCGAAGCTCAACAAAAGAGAAATACTTCTTCCCTAATTCATCCACCAACTTATCATCCTCAGAAACATCAATTGCCCAGAAAACAGAATCCTCCTCTGATCTCGAACCCAGAAAAACCAATGAATTTTCCTCCAATTTCACACATGAATCAGCCAATAAACCCTTACAATCACCCAAACTAAGCCAACCCAGATGCCAATTTGAACCCGAACCCAAAGAACCGGCCAAAGGACGGCCCTTTCTGAAGGGTAAAACCCGAAATGCAGGCGAAATGGGTTCATGGGTATTGCTTAAAAGGTGAGTTTTAAGGGTTTGAAGGGCTAAATTAGGGGAAAACGCATCGTTTGATTTGGGGGTTTTGGGTTTGATTGGATTTCCGGCGAAAGCGTGAGTTTGAAGGTTGATTGCAGACATGGTGGAGAAGCGGAGGAGAGAGAGAGGAGGGGAGATTTTAGAGAGAGAAAGGAAGAGGGAAGTTGTTGAAGAAGAGAAAAACAAGAGCATTGAATTTGAAGATGATTTGTTTCATTGAAGAAGAAAGATGATGATGACTGATGAGTAATGAAAGGGAGAAATGTAGACGTGTTGCATCCAAGATTCTTGTGATTTTTTGTGTGGATTAGGAATTGTCCATGTCTTCTCTCTTTGCTCCAATCGTCATTGTTTATGTTTGTAGAGCTCCATCCTGTTTTTCTAACGGTGTGTTTACCATATGGGGGCACGTTTGGAATTTGCTTCAACATTGAACCTGGTTTTTCTTTTTTTTTTATTCGTTAATTTACTGGCTTAAGCCGGACTGCAGGGTCAACTCTCATGAGTTGGGGGTAATGAGGGGGATCCCAACCCATAAAGAAACTTTCAAAAACTGGAAAATTGGGGGTTTATACCAGAACCAAATATCTACACAAGCTCCCCAAATTTGGAGCTGATGAGAGTCGAACTCCCAACCATGAGAGTGAGAGGTGGGAGCTCCAAGCCTCCAACCATTGGGCTCCTACATGATTCTCATTGAGCATGGTTTATACAACTCGTAAAATATATTTCGTCAGCTCTTTTTTTAATTGCAATAATTTTTTTATTTGAAAGTTTCATATTAATTTATTTTGTAATATATCGTCTCTTTTACTCTCTTATCACACAGATTCCACTCTTTATCAATCTCTATCTCTCTTCTCTTTACATGGTTTTCTTAGATAATGTTCAACGGGTGATGTTGCAATATTAATGGTACAGAGGAAGTATTTAGGCAATTGTATTAAATGTACAGTCAGATAGTCAACTAAAAATAATATAAGTATGCTACAACAACTTATGTCCTAAAATAACATGGAAACTTGTTAAATTACGTAGTTTTAAGAGATAAATCATATTGCATGCGTTGATCAAACGTTCTTTTATTAGAAAACAGATGTGGTGCAGTGCGATTTGACAAATTAACTAACATATTTTGCGGTTTGGTTAGTGTTACGTTTTGTAAATTGTACCAAAGGGGGATGCAAATACCACACCCCTACTATACATCTAGATTTCCCGAAGCTCTCTCATGACGGGATCCATATATGGGGAGGGGGTGATTTCAAAGTTTGAGTAGCTTGCAGATAGATGTTGTTGTTGGGTATGGAGTGGAGAAGTAAAAGATGGTGCGTCTGTGGTGTGTGGTGAGCGAGGGAGTAGAGCAACAACCCGCAGCCAGCAAATCATGTGCCCGCTGCAGGGTGCTGTTACCCAACCAGCGATGCTGCTGCCAGGCCGCAGGGTATTCCCGCGCCCGCGGGATCCTTCGACAGACCACAACTTGTTCCCCGCACCCGTTGGATTGTGCGTCCAAGGAGTGTGCTTTGTCGAGGCTTCTTTACACTTTTTCTAAGTTAATTAGTTTTCCTTGTTCAACTAGGATTACTAATTGTTACCCTAGTATAAATATGTTGTAGCCGTTTATTGTTATTTGTATTCTATGCCAAGCATAAGAGTATTGAGAGAGAAAAAGCCAAGATGTGAGGTGTTTAGGTAAACACTGGTTCGGGTGATATAGGTTAGATCAGGGAGATCTTGGAAGCCTTGTAATTCATCGTATCATACACATCATTGAAAGTCCTAGTGCATTGATTCGTGTTTTTTCTCCCGGTTCTCGGGTTTCCACGTTAAATCATTTTGTGTGATCCTTATTGTTGTTTCTTGTGTTAATTCTGCTTAGCTTTATTATTGCTTGCGAATACATAATTGAGTATGCCACTGATCATAACAGTTGTGCCATCTTTACTTATCACTTAATATTATTCAAAGTGCAAGTAAGCTTATTTTAGAGTATGAATTCTCATTATTACCGGAAACGTAGCTAATTAAGTCGTCAATAATCATAAGTCCATGGTGAACTTGAGGAGGGGAAATGAAGAGATGTTTAGAAACAAGTGAAATATATATATATATATATATATATATATATATATATATATATATATATATATATATATATATATATATATATATATATATATATATTATGTTTACATGTACTTCTACATATCATTAAGAAGATTTGGTGCTCCCACCTCCCAACCGCGAGGTCGGGTGTTCGACTCTCATCACTCCCCAATTTGGGGAGTTTGTTTAAATGTTTGCTTGTGGGTATAAATCCCCACTACCCACCCAATGAGGTGCCTCATGCTAGTAGCCTAAGCCGGGAGTTGGTCTTCGGACCAATTATCTTTCCCGAACAAAAAAAAAAAAAAAAAAAAATTAAGAAGATTACAATCAATAAAATACATAGAAGATAGGTGATAGGGATAATTATTCAATTAATTAGTACCCCCGAAGACTTTCTTGAGTTTCTTAACTTGTGCATGGTCAAGCAAAGTCACCTTCTCAACCAACTCCGATGGTAAATTGCTCATGAACATAGAGTCAACTGTTTGTGCACCAGGATTTTCACTTGCAAAGCTTGCATATGCAACAACTGGTGTTGATCCTATATTAACCTGGAAGTGGAGTAGTGTTGGTGGAAAGATCATGATGTCTCCCTTTTTCAAAGTCTTATAGTATGCTTTGTTAGTTGTGTCAATAAACCCTGCAATTACTGTTCCTTCTACTAAGAGAAGGAGTTCTGCTACTCGATGAGTGTGGATTGGTACAGCTCCACCCACGCCCAAGTCTGCTCGTACCATGGAAATGCCCATACCATTCAAACCTGGAAACTGAGGAGTCCATGCTGCACTTGCACCAAATTTGAAAATGTTTGTAGTGTTGGGTTTAACACTCAAACCGGAGTAAACAAAATCATCTACCGTGACTTTTGCAGGATCCTTACAAGTGTATCCTGCTGGTCCACCAGGTCGGCTCAAGTCTCCGACACAATAGTCGAAAGGTGTATTAGCTGAAGAGACATAAACAAGAAGAGAACAAATGAAGAAAATAGGAAGAATCATCTTTGGAATGATCGTCACTCGTTTGTTGAGTAATTGTACGTATGTTATATGCGGTGGATGATAACAAAGGGTATTTATAAATTAGGTTACTTGCATTTCACTTCAAAGGCCAGATTTAAATGCCTATATCCTCTTGTTGCTTGTGAAACTTTTTTAACACTCAACAACATGATTGATAAAGTAGGCAAAGTTCGGTGTAAAAAAGGGATGCCCACTATTTATATTAGCTAGTATGTCACTTTCATGATCCAATTTGTAAGGGGCCCTACCAGGAAAACTCTATTTGAGCTCAAACTGTTGCAAGCAATCCATTACGAGAAACTCCCAACAACCAACGGTTTGAGTCCCATTGGGACTCAAACAGCCCAAAAAAAAAAGAAATACAATATAATATAGGGCCCACAACAAAAAAGTGAAGAAAGAGAAAAAAAACCTGGCGCGTGTTATTTGCTCCCAACAAAACAAGAGAGTAAAGGAGAAATAGGAGAGAGAAAAAAATTGGGGTCAGTGTTATCAACAAAAGCCCCATTTTCTTCTCTGAACTTTCATGTTCATTGAGTTTCTTTTCCATCTTTGCTACAACTCCATCTCTCCAAATTGCTTACGGCGGAAACCAAGAAGAAATCCTTGAAGAATGAAAGATGAAAATTTATTCGGCGATTTTTGTAGGTATTGTTCATTCTAAAAAAATTTAGATGTAAAATTGAAATATAGATTATTTTTTATTTTTTGGTAAATAGCTTACTTAGATCTTGAATATGTTGGGTTTTTAGTTGAGATTGGTTTTTTCTTTTATTGAAGATCTCGATTTGAATTTTGACTGAGAATAAGTCGTTTTTTTAGTCTTGAGAAACAAGATTTTTATTGAACTAGAAAAATCAGAATTTTTTTAATATTCAACTCATATCTTAAAACTTTTTTGTTGGATTCGGTTATTTCTCTGTTAATTTTCTATATAATAAAATCTTGAATAACTACATTGAATCCAACTAAAAATTTAAGTTTTGAGTTCTATAAGATATGAATCAAATTTTGAATTATGTTCCAACATACAATGAGATTTGAAATCAAGTTTTGAGTTATATGGGGTTATTTGATTATGGGGTTATTTGATTATGGGGTTCTTTAATTTTTTTGTTTTTAGTTTTGTTCTACAATTTTATGAGAATATCGCATATTATTGCACTATTTTAATTTGCTTTGATTTTAAAGTTTGGTTCTCACTAAAAATTGTGAACTTGTTGCTTAGAATAAATCAAGATGTGATCTTATTATTTTATTTCATTTCAATTAATCTGAAACATGTAGTTGCTTCAAAATATCTCACTCTTGTTCTGTTTTTGGATTTGATTGTCTTTGTAGGGAAGATTTACAAGCAGAGATCAAAGAGGATGGATTACTTGTACATTTTTTTATATTTTTTGTTTCATTTTCTATATTTAAATTTCAATGTAATATGTAGTTTGACGTAATATTTAGTTGTATGTATTTGCATTTAATATTATCAAGCGCCAAATACCATGATTAAAACAATGAATTTTTTGAAACTCGATCACCCGTTATCTTTCCTAGCATAGGGCATCAATGAGGCTAATCAAGATGTAATTCAATGTGCTTAAATAGTAATTTAAGGATCTAACTGGTATCCGTAGATTCCTCCTTCGATACCAAATTACACTTCTATTGATACCAATATGTTCCTCCTTTGGTACCTAATTACTTTTTCCATTGGTACCAATATGCTCCTTTTTTTGGTACCAAACTACTCTCCCATTGTACCAATAGACTATTTCTTTTGTACCCAATTACTCTTTCATCGATGGCTGATCAATTTAATCTTCCATGTGTACAAATTTATTCTCCAATCGGTATTAATATACTATATTAGATAATATTTAATAATCCATGCTACGTTACTTATTAAATAAACCTCTTATTTTAACAAATATTATCACTTACATTAGTATTAAATAAGAATTTTAATAGGTTAACTTTATTACTTGTGGGATTTTAAGAACATTAAGTAAGCAATCCTCTTTGGTACCCTACACATCTAACTTTGGTACCCTCCATTGAACATGCTGGTATCCTTTGGGAGAGATTGAAACCCATTTGGGATTACCTTGGTACATCATACATTGGTACCGTCCCTTTCTTGCAAGGGTTGTAAGTGTTTGAACCAATAATTTACAAGGAAGATACCAATTAAACATCATGTCAATGATTCGGGTTATATCATTATTGGTTGGAACCATGTATGAACAACAATAGGATATCATTGGGGATATTGGAGCCCATTTTGGAGGACCAAGTGTTATATTGGTACTTCATCCTTCATACATTGGTACCCTCCCCTTCTTACATGAGCTGCAAGTGTTTGGGCTCATTATATACAATGAAGAAGCCAATTGAACATCATGTCAATGATTTGGGGTATATCATTAGGTGGGAACCATGTATGAACAACAATAGGATATCATTAAGAGGGATTGAAGCCCATTTAGGAGGACCAAGTGTTACCATAGTACATCAAGGTTCTTACATTGCTATATTTTCCTTCTTACATGGGTTGCAAGTATTTGTACTAATAATGTACCAAGAATAGGTCGATTGAACATCATGTCAATGATTTGGAGTATACTATCAGGTGGGAACCATGTATGAACAACAATATGATGTCATTGGGAGACATTGAAGATCATTTGGGAGGACCAAGCGTTACCATGCATGGTACATCAAGGTTCTTAATACATTGATATCCTTCTCTTCTTACATGGTACCGTACACATTATAACTTATATAACTTAAACCCTATTAATCAAACACCTAAAGCACACTTGATATGCATTTTTAAAGTGTTGAAAATGGAAACCATAACCATTTTCATTATATGTTGCTTTGTGTGGGGTTAGGTAATAATTTGCATATCTTATATTGGTACTAAGGTGATCTTATATTAGTACCAAAGCGGTCTTAAATTGGTACTAAAGTTGTCTTATATTGGTACCAAGGTGGTCTTATATTAGTACCAAAGTGATCTTATATTGATACCAAAAGATATTAGAAAAATTCTTAACTTATGGTATAATACATTAATCTTATATTGGTATGAAAGTAAGTTTACAAAGATACTCCCTCCGTCCCTAAATAGAGTGCCCATTTCTTTTGGGCACAAGTATTAAGAAGAAATCATGTGTAGGTCTTTAGTTGTATTAAATCATAATTGAAGTTGGTACACTTTTTATGAATTGTTTATTAAAGGAGAGAGAATGTGGGCCATATGAGGAAGTGGGTGATATTATAAAAATTGAAAGCAAAATAATATTTTAATTGGTGGACCCATACCAAATAAGGAAATGAAAAATCTATTTAGGACAAACATAAATGGAAAAATGGACACTCTATTTAGGGACGGAGGGAGTATATGCTAAAGTCACTTTTCTTAATTGTGTTGTTTAAGTTCAATGACTATTTCATAAAAATAGACAAAATATATTGACAACTATTTATTCTATGTTAAGTATACAAGAAGACAATGAGATCTTACAAACTTAGTTCAACATAGTCAACATGATAGATTGCACATCATTTAACTATTTACTCTAAATATTGTATGTATTTGTATCATCTGTGCTACTACTAACACCGATCTCCGGGTCTGGTACAACAACATGCTTTTAATTTTCCTTTTTCTTGTTCCTCTTGACAAGTCCAACTTCGCCCACTCCACATTTTTTTTGTCTTCCCCAAAGGAATTTCCTTTTTCTTCGCCCTGTTCCTACATCAATACACATATATATTATTCTCAAACTACTTCAACATTGATACCAATCTCATAGTATACTGGTATAAAAATATGATGAGACTGATACCAAATCAAAAATCATACTATACCAAAGTATCAAGAATCAAGTACCTAACATAACGAAATTGGTACCATTAGTACCAATAGTTTAATTTTTTTTGACGGATAGTACGATTTAATTTAACAATATTGAACATCCTCCACAAACCCGCATTCAAAAATCCACTAACCAAAAAAAGAAACTTAACAATTTTATTGAATTTTGCCACTAAAAATCAAGCAATAAACCCAGATTTAAAAAAAAACCCAAACAACAAAATTTCACATAAGCATTTCTTCAAACATATAAGAAGCATAAAAAAGAACAGTTTATAATCCATCAAACCCACAAAAATTCAACCATATTATCATAAAAAAAATAAACCAAGATCTTTAAAAAAAACCCTATTCTAAACCCAAAACCCATAAAATTAAATGAGATGTGCAGATCAAATCATATATAAAGCAAATTAAATGAATCCCATGCAAAAATCATAGCATATTTGAAGAGAAATTAAGAAGAAGAAAGTGAGTTTCTTTTTTGTTTTAGTTTTCTTGAGTAATATAAACATACCAAAAAAAGGAGGAGAAGGAAACTTGAAAGCTTTAAACTTTTCGCCCAAACATGAAGAGGGAACTCCAATTTATTCAGTATTAAGAAAAGGGTTGTCGGGGTATTGCCGTGGGAACTTAGGGGGCTCCCTTCTTTTTCTTTGCTTATTTTCTTTGCAATATGTTAAACCCATTTCATTCTAATTGTGGTAATTCATTAAGTTTTAGTTTTCTTTAACAACACAAAATTCGTAATATTGTTATTTAGTTATTAATTATTACTGAACAAAATTTTAACCCCTAATTGTAATTATCATTATATTAAACAAGTTTAAATTTTCGGGATATTACAATAAGAAAGTAAGAATTTATTGTGAAATTAGATAAACCTTGGTACCATACACATAGAACTTTGGTACCCTCTATAAGGAGCTCCCATCTCTCCCAATGATATCCTATTATTATTCATAGATGGTTCCAACCAAATGATATACCCCAAATTATTGACATGATGTTAAATTGGCCTCTTCCTTGTACATTATTAGCCCAAATACTTGCATCCTATGTAAGAAAGGGAGGGTACCAAGGTAGGAACCTTGATGTACCAAGGTAACACTTGGTTTTCCCAAGTGAGCTCCAATTTCTCCCAATGACATCCTATTGTTGTTCATAAATGGTTCCCACCCAATGATATACCTCAAATCATTGAAATAGTACCCTGCTACATCTATTTTATGCCTTTATTCATTGAAATAGTACTCTACTTGTTTTAAATTGGTACAAATCTAACATGAAATTGGTACCATTATAATATGAAATTGGTACCATTCTGATACATATAGGGATCATGATTTTACAATTGGTAATACTAATATTTGACAAATATTTATTCTTTGTTAAGTGTCCAAGAAGACAATGATATCTTACAAACTTAGTTCAACATAGTCAACATGATAGATTGCACATCATTTAACTATTTAATCTAAATATTGTATGTATTTGTATCATCCTTTGCTACTACTATCACCGATCACCGAGTCTAATACAACAACAGGCTTTTAATTTTCCTTTTTCTTGGACCTCTTGGAAAGTCCAACTTCGCGCTCTCCATGTTCTTTTGTTGTCTTCCCCAAAGGAATTTCCTTTTTCTTACCCTTGTTCCTACATCAATACATCAATACATATAGATATTATTCTCAAACTAGATCAATATTGATACCAATCTCATACTATACTTGGTATAAAATGTGATGAGACTCACACCAAATTAAAAACCACACTATACCAAAGTATGAAGAATCAAGTACCAAATAAAACGAAATTGGTACTAAATTAATATAAGTCGTGTACCAAACTATTACAACATTCGTATCAAAATAAGCAGATTGAGAATATTCTTAGAATACCCTTGACACTTGGCCAATTCAATTTCGGTATTTTAACACATCAAATTTTCCTTCATAAGAGGTTTAGTCTACATTATTGAAGAGCTAGTAACCTTATACTTCCTCCGTCTTACAAGAGGGAAGTCTGTCAATGAAATCACATAAACCTGGTATCCCTACCAGTGACATATCGTGATGTATTGGACTCGAAGGTGGACTAATAGGATTTCACTAAATTAAAAACAAGGCCTTGCTACCCTCCCCTTCTTACATTGGGTTGCAAGTGTTTGGGTCAAGAATGTATAAGGAATAGGTTAATTAAACATCATGTCAATGATTTGGGATATATCATATGGTTGGAACCATCTATGAACAACAATAGGATATCATTGGGAGAGATTGGAGCCTATTTGAGAGGAACAAGTATTACCTTGATACATCATGCTTCATACATTGGTACCTTCCCCTTCTTAAGTAGATTGCAAGTAGTTGGGTCAATAATGTGCAAGAAAGAGGCCAATAAACATTATGTCAATGATTTGGAGTATATTATTTATTTGGAACCATCTATGAAAACAACAATAGGATATAATTGGGAGAGATTGAAGCCTATTTGGGAGGACCAAGTGTTACATTGGTACATCATGCTTCATACATAAGTACCCTTCTCTTCTTAATCGGATTACAAGTGTTTGGGCCAATAGTGTACAAGAAATATGCTAATTAAATATCATGTCAATGATTTTGGGGTGCATCATTGGGTGGGAACCATGTATGAAAAAAAATAGGATGTCATTAGGAGAGATGAAAACCCCTTCGGGAGGATCAAGTGTTATATTGGTACCTCATGTTTCATACATTGGTACCGTCCCTTTCTTAAATAGATTCCAATTATGTGGGCCAATAATGTACAAGGAAGAGGCCAATTAAACAAAGACGTCAATGATTTGAGGTGTATCATTTAGTTGGAAACATCTATGGAAACAACGATAAGATATAATTGCGAGAGATTGGAGCCCATTTGCGAGAACCAAGCGTTACATTGGTACATCATGCTTCATACATTGGTATCTTTCCCTTCTTAAATGGATTGCAAGTGTTTGGCCTCGAAATACATAAGGAAGAGACCAACTAAAAATTATTATTATTGTTATTAATGTCTTAACCACTAAACCAATTGATACTTGATGTTATCACATTAAAGTAAAATATTAATAAATAAAAGATATAATTATTCGGGGTGTAGCCGGGCCTAAAAATTAGTCGTGAATCTCGAACAAGACCTTAGTACCCTATACATCTAACTTTGGTACCCTCCATTGAACAGGTTGGTACCCTTTGGGAGAGTTGAAACCCATTTGAATGGACCAAGTGTTACCTTGGTACATCATACATCATACATTGGTACCGTCCCTTTCTTGCAAGGGTTGTAAGTGTTTGGGCCAATAATTTACAAGGAAGAGACCAATTAAACATCATATCAATGATTAGGGTTATATCATTATTGGTTGGAACCATGTATGAACAACAATAGGATATCATTGGGGATATTGGAGCCCATTTTGGAGGACCAAGTGTTATCTTGGTACTTCATCCTTCATACATTGGTACCATCCCCTTCTTACATGAGATGCAAGTGTTTGGGCTAATCATATACAATGAAGAGGCCAATTTAACATCATGTGAATGATTTGGGGTATATCATTAGGTGGAAACCATGTATGAACAACAATAGGATGTCATTAAGAGAGACTGGAGCCCATTTAGGAGGACCAAGTTTTACCAAGGTACATCAAGATTCTTACGTTGCTATCTTTCCCTTCTTACATGGGTTGCAAGTATTTGTACTAATAATGTATCAGGAATAGGTCGATTGAACATCATGTCAATGATTTGGGGTATACCATCTAGTAGGAACCATGTATGAACAAAAACTTGATGTCATTGGGAGACATTGGAGACCATTTGGGAGGACCAAGCGTTACCATGGTACATCAAGGTTCTTACAACACTATCCTTCCCTTTTTACATGGGTTGCAAGTATTTGTGCTAATAATGTACAAGGAAGAGATCAATTAAACATCATGTCAATGATTTGGGGTATACCATTTGGTTGGAACCATTAATGAACAACAATAAGATAACCTTGGGTGAGATTGAAGCCCATTTAAGAGAACCAAGTGTTACCTTGGTACATCATGCTTCATACATTGTTACCCTCCCCTTCTTACATGCGTTGAAAGTATTTGGGGCAATAATGTACAAGGAAGAGGCCAATTGAGCTTGGTACCAATCACAAGGAGAGAGAAAGTAGGTTCATTAGTCAAGGACATTAATTATGAGAAAACGTTCATTTTGCTAAAGAATTTTTTGAGAAAGTTTATTTTACATGTTTAATTATTTTTGTTAATGTTATTGAGGTATTCATGGAGATTAATTATGAAAGTAAGATAAGTGATGGTATGGTGGTCTTGGAAATTAAGTTGATGAGTACTTGTAAATTTATAAATTGGTTCTATTTTTGGGATCTTAGTTTGAAAGTAAGGCTAATCAAATTAGTTTCTATGATGATTATTGTTATTGTTATCATTGAGGTACCTATGAATGGAAAAACTAGTATTAATGAAAGTCTAAATCGATCGGTACCACTTATTCAAAATAAAACTTTATCCAAATGGTACCAATTCAAAGTCAAAATGGTACTAATTCGAAGCGAATGGTACCAATTTTATATCAGAATGGTACCAAATTCCTATTAGAGTGGTACCAATATAAAACAAGCAGGGTACCAATTCGATAAATAGAGGCATAAAATAGATATAGTAGCCCCTTGCACGACGTCGCCTTGGAGCTTGACAACCTAGTAACTAATTGAATTGTACACTTTTGCGGACGTCGGTAGGCATTACTAATTAGGTTTACTATTTGTCTATTACTATTTTGATATTTCATATAATTAGTTACGTTATGCTTCCTTGTATCTTTTTGGGTATTGAGTTAAAGCAAAATCGTAATTTCAGATTTATCTAAAGTGTATTATTTTATGGGCCTTAAACCTCGGGTCTATAGATAGGATATTTAAAGTTAAACCACTTATAGTAGGTCATGAATATAGTTTTGTCCTAGATTTTATTATTTTATGGGCCCCTAAACCCTACACACTTGACTTTGGTACGCTCCATTGAACAAACTAGTAGCTTTGATATTGACCAATCTTAGTGCCACCTTTAATGTATAACCTTTCAAACACATGATTTGATCCGAGATATCATTTAGAGAAATTGGAGGCTATTTTAATTTTGGTGGACCAAATATTACCATAGTACATCAAGATTCTTACATTGGTACCCTCCCCTTCTTACATGGGTTGCAAGTGTTTAGACCAATAATGTACAAGAAAGAGGCCAATTGATCAACATTATGTTAATGATTTAGGGCATATCATTGGGTTGGAACCATGTATGAACAACAATAGGATATCATTGAGAAAAATTGGAGCCCATTGGGAGGACCAAGTGTTATCTTGGTACATCATGCTTCATATATTGGTACCAACATAATATATCTTATTGTATGACAATTGTAGATATATTTTGCACATACATATATATGACATGATTTTTATGCTCTTATTGACCATTTGTCATCTACTCTGCCTTTAATAATTTCAAATAATATCCAATGACTGTAAATTGATGATATAGTTGGCTTTGGTTTAGCAAATCAATTCAATGGCTAAACTTAGATAACTTGAACCCCACTAATCAAACAACTAAAGCATAATTGGTACGCATTTATAAAGTATTGAAAATGAATGGACCAGAAAACATTTCCATTATATGTTGCTTTGTGTGAGGATTAGGTAATAATTTGTATAGCTTGTATTGGTACCAAAATGATCTTATAAAGTGGTCTTAAATTCGTACCATTGTGGTCTTAAATCGGTACCGATGTGGTCTTATATTGGTACCAAAGTGATCTTATATTGGTACCACAAAGAATTAGAAAGATAACTAAATTATGTTGTAGTACATTAATCTTATGTTGATACCAAATTAAGTAAGTTTAAAAAGATACTAGAGTCATCTTTATTAACTGTACTCTTTAAGTTCAATGACTATTTTAAAATAGTAATAGACAAAATTGACAAATATTTACCCGTTGTTAAGTGTACAAGTAAACAATGAAATCTTACAAACTTAAATCAACATAGTCAACATAATAGATTGCACATTATTTAACTATTTACTTTAAATATTTTTTTTGGACCCTCTTTCGAGAACCCGTGGTAACATGACTTTCCTCTGTGCGGCCCTCGCCTAGGGCCACTCACCCAAAGGCACAACAAGCCCCAAACCCCCCTCCCCCCAACAATATTGAAATTTTACTTCCACCAAGATTTGAACCTTGGTCTCCCATGTGAGAGATAGGAACCAAGAATTTACTGCCATCTAAGTGATGGAGCTCTTCAAACATATGATTGATCCTAGATAGAGTATGAGAAAAAGTATTAGACTATATTGATGAAATCCATACAAGGCCTTGGTATTTACACATCTGACTTTCTATGGCGATTGTTGTTATTGCTATCATTGAGTTATCTATAAATAAAAAAGAGCTAGTACCAATAAAAGTCTAAATTGGTACCACTTATTCAAACGAAAACTTTATCCAAATGATACCAATTCAAATCAAAATGGTACCAATTCAAACATACGATTGATCCTCAATAGAGTAGAAGAGAAAGGATTTAAGTCTAACACATCAAATTTCCCTTTCTTAGTACCATCTAAGGAATGAAACCTTTACAACATATGATTTCATCTTAAATAGATTATGTGATGAAAAAGTATTTCTCCATAGATGAAATCCACACAAGGCCTTGGTACCCTATACATCTAACTTTGGTACCCTTCATAGATTAGATTGGCACCCTTAATATTGTTAATCATATTTCACGATTTGAGTACAACACATCAAGTTCTCCTTTATTTGTATGAAGTGTCTTCTTTTCATGGAAAACATATCAAGCATGAGATTGAAAGTATACAAAAAAAGATTAAAGCTTCAATTACCTTATTTCACATAATCAAATAACATATCTTATTGTATGACAATTTTAGATATATTATGCACACAATACCAATTTTTATGCTCTTATATATTGACCTTTTGTGATCTACTATGCATTTAATAATTTCAAATATAATCCAATGACTGTAATTGATGATATAATTGACTTTGGTTTAGCAAATCAATTCAATGGCTAAACTCATATAACTTTAACCCCTTTAATCAAACAACTAAAACATAATTGGTATGTGTCTTTAAAGTATTGAAAATGGACAGCATAACCATTTTCATTACATTTTGATTTGTGTGGGGGTTAGCTAGGTAATAATTTGCGTATCTTATTAAGAATTGGTTCTAAATTAATCTTGTATTGGTATCAAAGTGGTCTTGTATTGATACCAAAGTGATCTTATATTGGTACCAAATTTTTTTTTAAAGATACCTAAGTTATGTTTTAGTAAGGTAATTGGTACCATTCTATGTAATGTAATTGGTACCCTTATTTTTTCAAAGTAGTACCACTTTGTAATGTAATTGGTACCATTCTATGTAATGTAATTGGTACCATTCTATTATTCCCTACTTACACTAAATTATTACCATTATTTTTCGCACTTTTTTTTATAATCAAAATAGGAAATATCTTTAACCATCACAAGAGAACAACAATATGTGATCACCACCTGCGTAGTCAGTCCAAATCGAGCAGGAGTGACTAAACGGGTCACCTGATAAATTTTGAAGTGTTAATACAATTATAAGAATAAAAATGTAAAAATAATTTAAGAACATTGATGTTAGTATCAAGGTTACATGCAATCAATACCAATATGTGATGACCTTGGTTCTAAGACATGATAACCTTTGGTACCAAGATAACATTACTTTGGTACCAATAACTGGAATTGGTACCAACCCATGGTGACCTTGGTACAATATATGATGATCTTTGGTACCAAGAGAACATAAACGTGGTACCAAAGTAAGCTCATCTTGGTACAATGTCAGATAATCAAATAGATAATAGTACAAAAATTATGAAATTAGCATAAAAACTAATTAATGATAAATGAAAGATTAATCACCACTTGTGAAATCCTCCCGAATGTCCGCCTCGCTATTGTGCCAGGAATTACTGAATCTCTCGCCGAACAAGAGTGATACTCATCGTATGCAACGTTCACGCTCTGGAATAACTACATTGAATCCAACTAAAAATTCAAGTTTTGAGTTCTATAAGATATGAATCAAATTCGGAATTAGGTTCCAACATACAGTGAGATTTGAAATCAAGTTTTGGTTATATTGGGTTATTTGATTAAGGGGTTCTTTAATTTTTTTTTTGTTTTTTTTTGTTTTTAGTTTAGTTCTACAATTTTATGAGAATATCGCATGTATTATTGCAAAATTTTAATTTAGTTTGATTCTCACTAAAAATTGTGAAATTGTTGCTTAGAATAAATCAAGATGTGATCTTATTATTTGATTTGATTTCAATTAATCTAAAACATGTAGTTGCTTCAAATATCTCACTCTCGTTCGCTTTTTGGATTTGATTGCCTTTGTAGGGAAGATGTACAAGCAGAGATCAAAGAGGGTGGATTAATTACTTGTACACTATTTTTTTGCTTCTTTTTCTATATTTAAATTTCAATGTAATATGTAGTTCGACGTAATATGTAGTTGTATTTGCATTTAATATTACCAAGCGCCAAATATCATGATTAAAACAATGACTTTTTTGAAACTCGATCACCCGTTATCTTTCCTAGCATTTATATAATAGTACCTCACATTCCCATTTAAAATGTATCAAGTAATTACCTCTTTGTTTTTTATTGTATTTTATGCATTTTATTTGGCTTGTTAATTAGATGCCGAATTTAAAGCTTTCGTACCATTCTTTAACTTGTCACTTAATATATAAAATTTTCAAACCATACTTAAACCACACTTAAACGAGAAGGAGATACTAAATAGTTTGTAATAGATGCATCTTTAATAGAAACAAAATATGCATAGCCATAGTTAGTTTTTGCACTATTACAACAATTCTTTTTACTCAAACATAAACTTAGCGACATACATTAGAGTTTCCCGGCAACATTACATATTACTTATAGAAACCAACTACAACATTACAAAAATCTTCGACTGCAACGCGAAAATGATTATACTTTGATCCCAACCACCATCCCTCCAACTAAAACGATAGCATTGATCCCTTCGACGTCACTACTGGGCCTGAAAATGAAGCAAAATATCTTAGACGAGGTCACATCAGAATCAATATTTTAGTATGTTGGTACGAGTTTTTTACAAGGTTGGTAACTATGTGATCATACCTTGGTATCAACAATTTACCACTTCGGTACCTAAGTCGTCATACATTAGTATCAACAATTTACAACTTTGGTATGAGTGTTTAAAAAGATTGGTACCTATGTGATTATACATTGGTATACATAATCTACAATTTTGGTACGATTTGTGAACAACAATGAAATTAAATGGGAATTGTGGTGGTGACTCTATTGTTTTTTATGATGATGATAGAATTCAATATGGTAGCATAAAAAAATTCAAGAACCCACTAATCATATAAGAAGAACCCACTAATCATAAAAAGTTTCAAGAACACTCTTAGCATTTTCATATTGTGATTATTTATTTTATTTTTATGGCAAAGTGACCCAACTAATGTAGATATAACAATAATACTTTCACTCTGTGATTCTAGGTATCATTAACATATATCATAACTATTGCAAAATAGAGGAAACATCACTAAAAATTAATCTCTTTATATCATCTCTTGCAAAATTTAGAGTTCAGCATATCTTGATTCTAGATGTTCTTTTTCACTGATTTTACGTAATAAGGAGCAAGTAGAACATGCATAAACACAACCCAGGAAAAATTAATCTCTTGATATCATCTCTTGTAACACGGACATTGCATCGACAACTCTCTTATAACCTTATTAACTACTCGACAATATCAAATTTTTGTGAGATTTTCTATAACCTTATTAACTATGTTTAAAAAACAACCTAATTAAAATATAATTTTTTTGTGAGATTTTCTCAAAAGTAACTTTATCCATCACATTAAAAACAAAATCATCTACAGAATCGAAGTATATAAATTAACCGAAGAAATTGCCCACAATCTCGAAAATTTCCCACTCAAAGAAACCCAATTAAACAATTAAATCAAAAAAATTAGAATGATGCCTTTGAGAGATACCGAAAATGCGGAAATTCGAAGTGCGAGTAGAGACATAAGCGCCTAAAAAAGCGACGATTTTCCGAGAGAATTTTGAATTTGTCGACGAAAATCTACAAGAAGCAGACAAATTAGAAAATTTTACTTATAAAATTACGAAATTCAAGAAATGGCCAAAAAAAATTAACTTTTAAATAAGCAGATTTTTTCCCCAGATTGGAACAAAATAAAAATCAAAATTGCCCAAAACTTACTTGAAATTAACGAAGATCAGAAAATGATGTGAGATTTTTCCCCCAGTTTTTCGAGATTCTTCGGCCAATTTTTTTAGATTCCAAAACCCTAACCACGATTTTCGCGTCCCTTGAACAATTTTTTCAAAACCCTAACCACGATTTTCGTGACCCTTCAATAATTTTTTTGATGTTCCAAAATCCTAAAAACCTCTAAAAAAAATAGAGGTTTTTTTAGAGAGAAGATGAAGGGGGAGAGAGAGAGTTAAGAGAAGTGAGAGAAAGAAGCGTATTGAGGAAGGAGAGAGCGAGGAGAGAGGAGAGAGGAGAGAGGAGAGAGAAGAGAGAGTTTTGCTTTATTTCTGGTTGCTTCCAAACCACACGCGCGTGTATTGTTCAAATTTCCACTCCTTTGCATTGGACATGAAATGACCAATAAGCCCTTGTTTGAGTCCATAAAAGACTCAAACCGTTGGTTGCCTAGACAAACTCGATGGATATGATTCTGCTTCCCCATTGTTCGCATGTCGGTTCCGACTTCCGAGTAGGACAATCTTCTTCATTTTAGCTTAAAGTTTGTTCGTTATCATTGCGACTTATGAGTTCCAAGTTTCAAATACCGGATATAAGAATATGTATCAAAATTAAATATAAGTTGGTTTTTGGGTCTTGAATTTAACTTTTGTTTTAAAAGACTGTAATTGACAAAGTCATCTATTCAAAAGGCGGTAAGCGAAAAATAATCCAATAAATATAATATAAAAAGTAGTGTTACTAGTTTATGGAGTAATATGAAGTAACTAGAATAACATATGTGTGTTTACTTTAAGTATAAGCAGTGGCGGAGCCACTGTTAGTCATGGTGGGTCACGTGACCCACCATTATCTGAGGAAAAAAAATAAAGTTCTATTTTTAATTTTATTTTTAAAAAAACCCAGAATTTCTAGCTTCTGCTATGTCGACCGTAAGGAAGAAGAGCAAAACCCAGATTAAATGCCATAATTGATTAACTGGAAGAAGAGGAAATGAGAGAACTGAAAAAAAAAACGCCATCAAGTTTGAGAATCAGAAAGTAGAAACTCAGAAGAAAGAGAGAGAAAGAAGAAAAAGTGATAAATTTGTTTTGGAGAGAGAGAGAACTAGTATGGGTTTGGGGACTAGCACAAGTGCACAACACGTGGGTTTGGGCCTTGGGGTAATTTCTTTCTTCTTCTTTCTTTCTTTCTTTTTTTTTTCTTTCTTTTGTACTCTATTTAAAGCAGGTTTCAAAAAAGTGAATTGTTAAAAACTAAATTAAATAAGACTAGAGTTATTTTTTAAAAGTTGATTTTTTTGGTGGGAAGAGCTAGGCTTTTTATACAAGAGGTTATTGAATGGCAATGTTGACATTGCTTTTTTTATTTATTTGATAACAAAAGGGATGAAACATTTGATTCATATAATGTTTAGGATCTTTTTAATTTTTTATGGACTTCCGCCGCTTTTCTTTTTATTTGCAATATTAAAGTATGACACAAGAGTTTAGAAAAGAAAATAAAAAGTGACAAAAAGGACTTGGCTCCCACCTACTAGAGAGAAAGAAAAGAATAATATATCACAAAAAAGTCAATGTTGCAAGTATTATGCAACTTTATAAAATGAAAAATGTTGCAAAGAAAAATAACAAAAAAAGTAATAACTAAATGTTGCGGGTCGGCCCATGTTGATCACCTCTAGTAATAACTAAAGGAATTTCTTTTTTGGAACAGATTTAAGAAAAGGACTCGTTTCATGATATTTAATACAAAAATTTAATAGCACTTGAAAAAACTCATTATAAAAATCACGACATAGAAATTGCGATGTAGTCTATCGTCAACTTCTTCGGTCCAACTCCGCTACCATTTTTGCGACCGCAATCAAAACCACATTTTAAAACCATAGTAGTGAGTTAGTGACCCACCATCCGTAAAATCCCTGATCCGCCATCGAGTATAAGTATACATTGTATACCGATTATGGCATGGCACTACAATAATTTCAATAAAGTAATTATTCATCTATTGCATGGCACTACATTCTTAAACTAATTTAGATGTTATAATTCCCTAGCTATTAGAGGTTTTCTTCGTATAATAATTAATGTTTGATAAAATTAGCTGTCGAATTAGTAGGAGAACATAAAAGTGCCATGTTCAACTATCAAAAGCTACTTAAAATGTTACGACTAACTTAAATCTAACTTGTTTAGCTTTAAATAATGTTATTTCAATCGCTATAAGCTACTTTAAACTATTCTACTAAGCACCACTTCTCACCATTATTAGAGATTTGACTTGGTCAAACCTCTAAACAGTGCTTAAAAGTTATTGCTGAACACGTCATAAAATGTTTAACAATAGTTTTTGGAATTTTCGCACGAATAGAATACTGATCCACCAGATGGAGTTGTGTCTCCTACACATTAATTAATAATATGAAATTGTGTATGTAAAGAATAGAAGAGACTATTATATTGGTCTGTATTATACTTTGATTACTTTCTATATATATCGGTAACTGTTAACAATGTTAGCCAAAATTCATATTCATCTTTCCACAAAAATTGCTATATAAGTAATATACATTCATCTATAGAAGATCTCACTCGTAACTGGTTGCTACTATTTCTTTTAAGGGGCCGGGTTTTGTACCTTACATGGCTACATAAACAATAATATATGGCCTACTACTCTACTAGCATACAATATTTTTTTGGAGGGGTACTACTTACTAGCATACAATATGATTGATACGTAGAGCATATTATTTAAGGAACACATGATTGATAACGTAATCGTAGGTTGGCCTTAATTAGGTGAGTTACCTGCCAACAACTGACTTTTTTATAAGAGTGCTATTAAGAAAGAGAATTAATCTTAGGTGAGAAGTACTTGAAATGACTTGTTGTGTAATATTCAACTTGATTTCACAATATATTATTACAAAAAAGAGATCATTGTTGTGAGAAATATGGAGAGAGAAGCTATGGAAATATATCGCAGAGTATTGTAATTCGTATTGATGTAAAAAACGATTTCTTACACCTGTATTTATAAGCAAAATTTTCCACTACACGATTAGAATTAACAATTTACGCGCCGCAAGAAAATTTGGCCTAAAAAAAATCGCATCGACATGCATTAAATGCATATAGGGCAATGGACATCACATATGAACAGTGGAATCTATCTTTCCACCGCTTTCTCAACACTCCCCTCGAATGTCCACCGATAACTCATAATAGACGTCGTCTCATTAAGAACTTTGTTAGGAAAAACCCCGGGAAAAATCCATAACTAGGAAAGAAGTACAACTATTGTGTATCCTTATATGCTTAAAATTAACCGCCTCATTAAAAACCTTGTCGGGAAAAAATCCATGGGATAAAAACCCGATCGAAGGGAAAAAGAGTGCAGCGCATATAATACTCCCCGAATTTAGCATACATCACGAAGATGCCGCATTCCAAGTTTTCGGACTAATTCTTCAAATTTCTTCGCCGGAAGAGATTTGGTGAATAAATCACAAGATTATCACATGATTGGATTTGTTGGATGTTTATCGCCCCTTCCTTTTGGAGGTCATGAGTGAAGAAGAGCTTTGGTAATAAATGTTTAGTTGTCTCCTTTGATGTACCCTTCGCTTACTTGGGTGATGCATGCAAGATTGTCTTCGTAGATGATAATTGGGTTTGTTGTTATTGTTCCCATCCCACATTCTTCTTGGATATTCTTGATCATTGACCTTAGCCATACACATTCTCTTCCAACTTCATAAAGAGAAATTAATTTCGCATGATTTGATGATGTGGCCGTCAAAGTCCGCCGTGGATTTCCAAGATATTGCAAAGACCTCCATAAGTGAATAGATACCCGGATTGAGACTTAGCCTTTTGTGGGTCCGATAGGTATCCAAGATCCGCATATCCAATGAGTGACGCATTTGGTTTCAACGGGTAGAATAATCCAAGATCTTGTGTTCCTCGAAGATAGCGTAACAAGTGTCTCGATTCCATTCCAATGTCTCTTCGTTGGTGCATTGCTGTATCTAGCTAACAAGTTTACCGAAAAAGCTATGTCGTCGAGTATTGTTAGCCAAGTACATTAAGGCACCAATCGCACTTAAATATGGTACTTCAGACCAAGAATTTCTTCATTTTCTTCTCGTGGTCCGAATGGATCATCTTTCACATTCGAGAACGCATTATCATTGGAGAACTTATTGGGTGGGCTTTGTCCATGAAAAAACGTCTCGGAACTTTTTTCGTATAGTTTGATTGATGGACAAAAATCCCATTTCTCAAATGCTCTATTTGCAAGCCAAGGCAAAATTTTGTCCTCCCGAGATCTTTCATCTCAAATTCTTTCATCAAGTACCTTGCGGTAACTTCGAGTTCTCCCGGGGAGTTCCAATAATATTCAAATCATCGACATAAACAAAGAATGATGGCGAATCCCGATTTGGATCGCTTTATGAAAACACAAGGACCGATTTGATTATTTTTGAATCCTTCTTTCAATAGGTATTCACTAAGACGATTATACCACATTCTTCCAGATTGTTTTAACCCATAGAGTGACTTTTTCAATTTTATTGAAAACATCTCTTTGGGCATGTGATTTTCTCGGTAGTTTTAGTCCATCGTGGACTTTCATATAAATATCTGTGTTAAGTGACCCATATAAGTATGCAAATACTACATCCATTAACCTCATTTGCAATCCTTTTGAAACCGATAAGCTTACCGAAATCTTAGTGTAGTTGCATCAACTACCGGAGAATATGTTTCATCATAATCAATCCCCTCGGCTTTGCGAGAAGCCTTGGGCTACTAGCCTTGCCTTATATCTAGTAACTTCATTTTTCTCATTTCGTTTTCTCACAAATACCCATTTGTACCCAACTCGGTTTTACACCTTTTGGTATTTGGGTTATTTGTCCGAATACCTCACGTTTTTCAAGTGATTCCAATTCTTTTGAATGCTTCTTTCCATTTTGGCCAATCTTTCCTTCATGGCTTGACATTCATCTATTGTATTTGGTTCTATATCATTTTCATCGTATGTCATTTCAACCGCTATGGAGTAAGCAAAGATTTCATTCAAGACAACATCTTTTCGATTCCATTGTTTCTTTCGTAGAAACATAATTAATTGAAGTTTCATTGTTGTCTATGCTTTCATGTTCATGTTCTTCCGGAACATGCTTATCTTCATTTTTGTTTTCATCATGCTCATTTGGAGGATTTATATTAATTTCGTTCGTTGTTTCTCCTTGCTTTTTCATTTTCTCTTTTGAGTCTTTAGAACCGGTGGTCTACCACGTTTTCGACGTGCTATTGACTCATCTTCAATGGCCTTATTGTCATTAGGAATTTCAATTGCAAGTGTGGGCATTCTCAAAGATGCACATGTGACTTTGTCACTTTCTTAACATCTCAGGAATGCATCAGCAATTGGTTTGTAATACTTTGCAAATGAACAATTTTCTTGACTTCTTGTTCACATGAATTTGTTCTGGGTCCGAAAATGACATTTGCGATGCGTTCCATGTAATTTCTGTTTTTATATTTTGTGGGTCCACTTTCTCTCCCCCTAAGGATGGGAATACCGACTCATTAAAATGACAACAAGAAATCGAGCCGTAAATAAATCACCGCTTGTTGGCTCTAAATATTTGATAATTGATGGGGATTCAAATCCAACATATATGCCCATCCTTCTTTGTGGACCCATTTTAGTACGTTGGGGAGGAGCAATAGGTACATGTACAACAGACCCAAAATTTTTCAAATGTGATACATTCGGTTCCTCGACCCGATACTAATTGTAACGGTGAGAATTTATGATAGGTCATTGGCCTTAATCTTATTAATGCCGCCGCATGTAATATAGCATGACCCTCGCGAAGAGGGCAATTTTGATCTCATTATTAATGGTCTTGCAATTAATTGCGCTCTCTTGATTAATGATTCAAGAAGACCATTTTGTGTATGTACACGAGGCAAGTGGTGCTCTACAACAATCCCAATAGACATGCAATAATCATTAAAAGTTTGGGATGTAAATTCCCAAAGATTGTCTAATCTTATCCTCTTTATTGTATAGATCTAGGAATTGAGTTCTTAATCGAATTATTTGAGCTGAAGTTTTGCAAATGCAACATTTCTACTTGACAAAAGGCTCACATGTGACCATCGAGTTGATGCATCAATTAATACCATGAAATAGCGGAATGGTCCGCATGCGGGTGAATAGGCCCACAAATATCTTCCCGTATTCTTTCTAAAAACATTGGAGATTCAAGTGACAATCTTATTTACGGATGGTCTAATTATCAATTTGCCAAGTGAGCATGCAGAGCATGATAGTTCATTTGACCGAGGAATTTTGACATTCTTTATAGAGTGTCCAATTGAATTTTCAATGATTCTATGCATCATTCCCTGTGCCAGGATGGCCAAATCGGTCATGCCATAGAGTAAATAATTCTCTATTATCTAACTTACGGTTAGATATCATATTAATTTCAATCGGACGTATATCTATGCGATATAGTCCCGAGGAAATTGCCGACAATTTTTCATAGATGTATTTCTGCCGCATTTTTCCGCCGTGAGGCATATAAATTCCTCTTGATTCACTCGTCATGGTTTCCAAATGGTAACCATTCCGACGTATATCTTTGAAACTTATAAGGTTTCTTCGAGATTTACTCGAATATAATGCGTCATTTATTATCAATTTTGTCCCATTTGGAAATATAATACGTGCTTTCCCAAAGCCTTCAATTAACTTGGTTGTCCCGTATATTGTGCTAACATTTGCCCGGAATATTGTGAGTTTCGAAAAATACTCTTTATTTTTCAATATGGTGTGTGTTGTCCCACCGTCGAGGAGACATTGTTCTTTGGATCCAACTTCGGCAAATCCATATCTTCATAAATAATAAATATGAAGATCGCATAAGAAAATGCATTTTTTATTAATAATCAAAAGAGGGAATACATGAAAATGATTATCAAAGTAATTAAAATAAACTAAGCATATTAATGCATTGCAAAGTTGTTTTCGGTTTCAGCATTATCCATAAAAAAATCAAACATCAAGGTTGGGCATGGATGTATTAGCTTCATTAACAAAATTTGCTTCAACATTTTTCCCTTTGTTCTTTATTGAAGCCTGGGTATAGGTCTACCAAATGTTTGGCAGTACGACATGTCCGACCCCAATGCCCAATCATGCCACATCTGTGGCAAGTGTCATTTCCTTAATAGGACGACTGCCTCTGATTTCCAGATGATTGTCCCCAATTTTTATCAGAATTTTTAAAATTGTTATTTCTTGGGGAAAATCGACCTCGCCACGTCCACGCCTTGCCACGCGTAATTACCACGTCCTCTCCCACGACCGTTGTAATTACCGCGTCCACCTCTATGTATAGCATTTGCTTCAGTGGATCGAGCTTTCTATTGCATTTATTTCACGTGTGGTCGAAGACCCCGTAGGTCTAAGATTATGATTCTTCATAAGAAGATCATTATTTTGTTCGACCCACAAGCAAGATCGATATTAGCTCGTAGTACTTTTTGAAAGCTCGAACCCGTATTGTTCGCCAATATTATATTAGAGGCGTGGAAAGTGGAGAGCGTTTTTCTATCATCTCGCTCTTCCGTGATGGGATGATCACAATATTTCAACAATGATACAATTCTAAACAACGTTGAATTGTAATCACCGATCGCTTTAAAGTCCCGAAATCTCAAATTGAGCTACCAAATTGTGCCTTTGGGAGGAGCACATTTTTGTGATGCCCATATCTTTCACTAGCTATCCCATAGTTCTTTGGATCCTCACAAGAGATATTCACTTTTAAACTTTCAGTAAATATCCAGAAGACTAAAGCTTTTGCCTTTTCTTGTTCAACCGCTTTTTTAACCATTATATCACTGTTGTTGTCACAACCTTAATTATATGTTCCAATCCTTGGGCCTTTAAATTCATTTGGGCGTCCACTATCCATTCTAAAAACTTTTGCCCAGATAGATCTAGTATGTTAAATTGTCTTTTAACTAGATCTCCCATTTTAACTACAAACATGTAAATATTTGAAATTAGTAAATGATAATAAATCACATATATTATCTCCCCGATTTATATCATTATAATGATACATAAAAAAGACAAACAAAAGAAAAAAAAATACGAAAATAGCGTACAATATAACGAAACAAAAAAATGCCGAAATGGGAAAAAAATACAATGAGTGAGAGAAACAAAAAAAACTTCCTAAAAATGCACTTAAAAGACACAAAAAAAAGATGCCAAAAATGGGAAAAAAATACAACGAGGGAGATGAAAAAAATTGTCTCCTATTTGTGTATGAGGAGATAGATCATGAATGCCATAAGAAGGAAAAAGATACCGGCTATAAGGAATAAGTATAGCCGTATCATCCTAAAAATCCTCCTCAAAAGAAGAAGAGGAAGGTGGAGGACGATTGTCGTCGCCGCCGTGGAACATGGTGGCCGGAAGGTTGAGGATGAAGAGAAAAAAAATTTGTGAGTTTAGAGAAAAAAATTTGGAAGAAGATAAGAGATGTGTGGTGAAAATGGGACGGTAATCCGCTTTTATAGAGGTTATCCCTAACTCAGCTTCATCAACAGTTAAAAATATACAATGCAATAAAATTTTAAGATTGACAAATAGATATTAGAGCATGTTGGTAAAATGACAATATAATATATGTAACTACAAATGCAAAAAAATAGAAGATTAGAGACAATAATATATAATAGTATTCTAATGCTTGTTCCCCGCATACATATAACATTATTGCACATATAAGAGATAATAATTTTATTGCTTTACTAGGCCGTCCATATAGGCGGCAAGTTCAAAAAAAATTAACCCGTCCATATAGGCGGTTCAAGAGCAAAAGAAATAACATAAAATAAATGTCCTTGCCCTCCATGAAGGCGGCTTTATTATCAAATTATTTATTTTCCGGGTTAGTGGCATGGTGACGTTTACTACTAAATCCCTTCCCGTTCATCCCTATCTCTTTTATTACTTGGTGGAGGTTGATTTTCGCTTGGTTGTATAGGAGGGTTATTATTGGTGTTGGGAACGGGGTTTGTGGGTTTTCTCGGGTATGGGTGTTTGTACCGTCGTTAATGTTACCGGGGTCGGGATGTCTCACGCTTCCTCTCGGGTTGGTAGTGAATGACACATTGTTTCGCTCTATCCAAAAGTGAATACCCGAGACAGAGACATTGTGTAAAACAATGTTAATCCCGTTACTTTGTTGATCCATGTTTGGATAGTAAAGGTTTGGGCTTGGAGAAAAAATTTAGAACTTGAAACAGAAATGGATGTATACCTTTATTTTTTTCGGGTAGCAAACTCGTGCTGATAACGTGTTGTGAGAAATATGGAGAGAGAAGCTATAGAAATATATCGTAGAGTATTGTAATTCGTATTGATGTAAAAAACCGATTTCTTACACTCGGTATTTATAAGCAAAATTTTCTACTCGTACACGATTGTAAATTCAACAATTTACGCGCCGCGGAAGAAAATTTGCGGTCTGAAGAAAAAACTGTCCGACATGCATTAAATGCATATAGGGCAGTTGACATCACATATGAACAGTGGAATCTATCATTCCACTGTTTCTCAACAATCATACTTCCTCCGTTCGTTTTAAACGAAACGTGAGGCGCCCTGGACTTATTTAGAATAGGAGAGAGATAAAGAGAAAAAAAGCAGGGACCCATGTGATGAGGAGAGAGATAGAGAGAAGTCAATACCAAATAAGGTAATGCTTTCACTTATTTTGTGAAGCGCCTAAAATAAGTAAGTGCTTTCATTTATTTTAGAAAGGAGGAAGTATATATCTCGTTTAAAAGTGCTGCGGAGAGTATGTAATTGAATGACTTAGCTTGTTGTCTTTGAACTTTGTGATTTGACACTTTTACTATTGTCTACATAAACTTGTTGACTGCAAATCTGATAAGCATTATTGTATACCTTAATCTACTTGATCGCATAGTTGTGAAATATTATTGCATACTTTTACTAATTGACTTCATATTTGTTGATGTTGCAATATCTATACTTTTGCCACTTGATTAGCAAGTTTTCTTCAAGATAAAACAACTTAACCGAACCGAACCAAATGAAATGAATTGAATCAACCGAATCGAACCGAATGAAATTATAACTAATAGTAATGAATAAATATAGGAATTGAACCGAACCGAACCGAACTGAATCAACCGAACTCGAACCGAAAATAAATTCTTATAATGCGCCCTATGCACCACATAGGAGATTGTGCTTCGCTTCAATCTAATCTCATCAATTGTCCATTTGAGATCGACAGCACCATCTCGCAATAAACTTATTAAGGTGGAGGAGTCGATTTTGGATTTGCTCCGAATAAGGTTATGTTCTTTTGACTTATTTTCGCTCAATCCGCTAAGTTTTGTTCCTGCCGTTCCGCCCGCCCGGGCCGATTCATCGCCCGCCCGCTTCTTTCATTTCGCTTTCCTCAGCCAAAAGAATGGGCCTAAGTGAAACACTCCTCTTTTTACAGCGAGAAATTTTTGAGAAATGTTTCACTTATTTCACAAACTGGACGGGAGTAAGTAGTAGAATGTTACCTTTCCAACCGCAAACATGCAAGTGTGCCATATATTTCCTCGGAAGCTGGAAAAAGTTGTCAAAAGATGTAAATATATCCAAACATTCTAACATAATGATTTTTAGTTCGATTCTAAAACTATAAACAATCATTCAAATTTTGCAACCAACCCATTCTCATGGCCTTCAGTGCTGACTACTTTCATATTTTGTACTCCATCCGTTTTTTAGATGTAACATCGGACTCTCACATTTGTCGACACAACTTCAATCGACAATATATCTAATCGAATAAAATTAAAATTATATAAAATATATATTTGGAAAGTCGACAAAGTGATACCATGACGAATTAAAACAAAGATCCCACACGACTATATTTTTTCTTATGTATAAATAACAATTAGTGATCAAAGTGGATTTAATTAATAACGCCAAAAGTCAATATGTTACATCTAAAAAAACAGAGTGAAAGATTATCTTTAAATTGCTTCATACCTTTGATCTCATAATAATTAACTTTAATTTTAGTGTTTTTTATGGTTATGAGTGTTTATGCCAAATTACATCTAAATGAAGAAACTTAGTTTGGACATTGACATCCAAAGTAAGAGTTATGCAATGAATATGAAAATATTGATAAAGTAAATAAATAAAAGAAATTAAATGCCGAAAATAAAGATAAAATAACAGGTTTTTATTTTTATGTAGAAAACCCTTGAAGAGAAAGAACCACGGATGAGCTCTTACCCAAAAGTAAGTGCAATGAGTATATGTGACGTGAAAGTATATGTGTGGAAAGAAATATGTAGCTTTTTCAAGTTTACGGAAAATGATGTTTACTACTTGATTGATATTTTCATGTGGCTAAAATCTTTGATTATTAGGAGTAAAACACCTAAAGGTAGATAGTATAATGAGGTGGAGGACCATTGTAACTAATTGTGGAGGATTAAGCTCCTAATTGCAGCCACCTACAATAGTAGTGGGAATTATTCTCCTTAATTGTAGGAGTTAATATTTTTGGTGAATATTGTAGTAGTTAATTAGGTGGCTACTTTTGTGAATTGTTGCAATGCCACTGGCCACATATAGATTATCATCTACTGACTACGGCCTTGTATAAAGTTCAAAATTTGACACTAACAAGTAACAATGATCATGCATGATTGCATGTTTGCTTGTGACTTGTTCTTCCTTGACTTTTTTATGTCTGTTGTACAACCTTGCTAACTTTCTACGTGGAGACTGGAGTATATAGACGACGACAAAGATGTATGTGTATATTTTACTAATTTTGGGTGAGAAAGATAAAATATGTGTTCACACTCTCTCCTGACAGTAACAGGATGTCGACTGTCGACAGGGTGGGTTTATTACTGGCTACTGCCTCGTTTTTTTTATTCGGTAATTAACCGATCCAAGAGGCCAATCCTCACGAAGCCAGTAAGAAGGGGACTAATCCATAAAGCGAAACTATCAAAGACCGAAAACTCGAGATTTATACCCAAAAGAAATATTAACACAAACTCGCCAAATTAGGGCTGAGAGTCGAACACCCGACCACGTTTGCTGGGAGGTGGAGCTCCAACCATCGGGCCCCATGATGACCTCTTTTTTTTTTATTCTAGAATTAACCGCCTCAAGTATGGCCATACTCACGAACTTAGGGTAAGATTTCCGACCATCTCTACCACTCTACCCAAGATCATTCTCAAACCGATGAAACAACAATAAAGTAATACCCAACTCCACCCATCACCTCTAACGAAAATAGAGGACCCGCATAATTTAGTTTGTAATATTACTAATATATGTATATATGGTGGAGATATTATAGTGATATGTTAGGATTATGATATCTTGTAATTAGATAAGTGTATCCTGCCACTCCATAATTGTAGCCTAGTATCAGTCCTAGTCTCTATGTACTAATGGAAATAATCAAGGGATTTTATTCTAAATTTACTTATAGTATAAAACTACCTTAACATTCCCCATGAAATCAACTTACATAATAAAATAATATGATATATGCCCACTTTAATTTGTCAATCTTCTAAAACTATGAGCAAGTATCTCGATCAAATCGAGAAGGAGAGAGTAATAGATAGTTGAAGATAATAATGATCGATTTTATGTACTAGCAATCGTGATTATTGTTAAACTATTGCAAATATTGTATGACCAATGGAATGTATATATATGGTTTGGATACATAAAAAGATACTTAATTCATGATTTTACGTAAGGATATTTAATAATGGTTCAATTGGTGCAGTCCCAATACCCATATATACCTTCATTAAATTGAGACATTGAGTAATCTAATTATATACTTCTTCCATTTCAAAATAGATTTACACCGTTTAACTTTTACACTATTCACACACATTCTTTTGACCTGTGTTTGTAAATTTTACGAACGAAAAAATATAGTTATGTAAAGATCTTGTTATATTCGTCTCGATATATATTTTCGTAATTATAGTTATACGTTGACAAACGTGTCCGCAGAAATGCTTAAAGATTTTCAAACAGACGAAGATTTTTTTGGCACCTAGAAATCTAATTACATATTAGGAAAGGTATCAATTTTCGCACATATTCTAAAAAAAGTATGTAAGTATGTTTTTTGGTACGTACCTAGAAATCTATTACATATTAGGAAAGGTATCAATCTTCGCAAATATTCTAAAAAAGTATGTGCAAGTGCAGCTTTGAATTTCAGAAGGCAGCAATTTATCAATTGAAAGAATCGAAGTCGACAACACAATGTTTAAATGGACGGCTATATTTACTCTTTAATGATAGTATACAGCTACATATGCTCTTACGCATTTATCATATAGAAACATAACCGCCAACATTGCTAGAAAGAGATTATTATTACATATATGAAATGTGAACGAGATATCTAATTAACCATTTAATTAGTGCCACCAAAGAGATTCTTGAGCTTTGTTACTTGTGCAGGGTCAAGCAAAGTGATCTTCTGAACCAAATCCGAGGGCATGTTGTTTCGAAAGAGAGCAGTGTCAATTAATTGAACACCTGGATTCTCACTTGAAAAGGTTGCATATGCAAGAACTGGTGTTGATCCTACATTTATCGCGAAATGGATTAATGTTGGTGGGAAGATCATGATGTCCCCCTTGTTTAGAGTTTTATAGAATGGGGTGTTGAATGAGTCAATAAATCCAGCAACTATTGTTCCTTCTATCAAGGTGAATAATTCCGACACACGATGGGTGTGGATAGGGAAATATCCACCTATATCCATATCTACTCGTACTATAGAAATGCCCATACCATTTAAACCCGGGAATTGAGCAGTGAACGCATTGTTTCCACCGAATTTGAAAAGGTTTGTAGTGTTAGCTCCAACCCTCAAACCCGAATAAACAAAATCATCTATCGTGACCTTTGCAGGATCCTTACATGAGTACCCGGTTGGTCCACTTGGTAGGCTCAGATCTCCAACACAATAATTGGAGACGGTGTTAGCGAAAGAAAGAGAAATTAGTAGAGAAAGTGTGAGGAAGATAGGAAAAATCATCTTTGGAATTCCAAGTAGAGTTGGCTGGTTCTATATGGGAAATGCTAAGGAGTAACAAAGGGTGTTTGATCTCTTTGGTTAATTAGCTTGCATTTCTTGGAAGGGGTTTAGCTAGCCTTTTATAGATGTATGTGGTGCAACTTGTTGACTTTTCCAGCGTGGCAAGGGGATGGGGTTGACATTTGACAAGTTGATGTCAAAATGTGATGTCCATATGATGTTGATAAAAAAATCATGTGGGATCCTTTTCCCATTATACTCCTTTAGTTTACATTCTTTATACTCCATTTTTTTTACTAGTTGATGCTTATTATAATGTTCCAAAACATGATTTACATGAGTGAGAAAGGCTAAATATTTAATTAGCTGTCTAAATTAAATTTAAAATAACAAAGAAAGTTTTTAACATTATTTCATGTGAACATTAATGGATAGAATCGTAATCTAATCTGATCTAAATCTAATCTAATATAATCTAAATATAAATATATCATATTGTATCATATCATAAATCATATCATGATATCATAAATCATATCATGATATCATAAATCAAATCATATGATATTAATTAGCTATTTAAATGTGAAATAACAGAAATTTTTTAACATTATTATTTCATGTGAACAGTAATGGATATAGAATTGTAATATAATCTGATCTGATGATCTAAATCTAAATCTAATTTAATATAATCTTAATCTAAATATATCATATCATATCATATCATAAATCATATCATATGATGTTAATTAGCTATCTAAATGTGAAATAACATATTTTTTTTAACCATATTTCATGTGAACATTAATGGATAGGACTGTAATCTAATATGATCTAAAGCTAAGTCTAATCTAATATCATCTGAATCAAAATATATCATATCATATTCCTTTAAGGAAATATATCATATCATATCATATACTGAAAGACTAAAAAAAGTTTACGTAAAAACAAAGATAACAAATTTATTTAAAAAAATATTAAAATCTTCCATCAAAAGGAAAATTGTCAAAATGAAAAATCGCCAATATTTTTCCACAACATTATAGTCATGTAAAGAAATGATCATTTTAATGAGTTATTTATATAATTTCAATCAGGTAAGTCAATTACATGTAGGATAATAAGGCCGATCAAGATAACGTACTACATTTGAAATTTAGCTATACTTAGGGCCGGCAATCGCCCGGGTCGGGTCAATTTCGGTCGAATTCGATTTATATTTCGGTCACTTACCCCTAACCCAAACCCGACCCGATTCTAATTTCAGGCGAAAATCATAACCCAAACCCGACCTTACCGATTTCGAGTTGACCCGAAACCAACCCAAAATGACCTGAAATGAAATTTAACTATACACGCTAAGTTATGAAAGTATGGGTTAATGATTTGAAATGAAATTTAAGTGATCCAAGAAATGGGCTTGGCTCAATACAAATAAGAATAACAAAAGATATGTTGTATAAGTTATGAAAATTTGGGTTAATTTCAGTTTGACCTGACCAAAAATAATCCGACTTCTAAATCAAAGTTATTCGGTTGTTTCAAAATTCAAAAAGTCAACCCGAACCTAACCCATTATATTTTCAGTCGGGTTGGGTCGACCCATTTTTTATTTCAGTCGAAAATCTCAACCCAAACCCGAAATTTTCAGTGCCGGCCAAGGTCAAGTTATCGGGTCGGGTCAACTTTTGCCACCCTAGCTATACTATCAATCATAGATACACTAGTGGAAAAAAACACAAGGGCAAATTAAAATGTCCTCTAAGGGTCCGCTTTTGGGCCCGCAGTCCTTCAAAAAATGAAGGGTCGCGGTTTTTGTCCGCAACCCTTCACTACCAAGGGTCGCGGTTTAGGCCTAAAACCGCACCTCTTTGATCCAAATTTTTTTTTTTTGCACTTTTTAATTCCTAAATACTATCAAGAAAAAGCCGAGAACATCACAAATTCTACAAACAAAATTTACAAATAAATTACTTACGAGCCTTGTGACCGTATATTTTTCATTATAATTTCTACATACGAAATTTACGCTTTTTATAAATTCTAAAAAAACAAAATCAACAACATAAGACAAAGGGAAATCAAAAAACGCGCCCTAGATTAAAGGATCAAATTAATCCCACAAAAAACGAAATTATAAATTAACGAATCAACAAGAACATCAAATTAATTCCACAAAATAAAAATAAAATAAAAATACCTATACTACAAAAAAAACAATACAAACGCTTAACTAAACCTCAAATATCACAAGTAACAAATAAATTACAAAAAAAAGTAAAAATGATAAAAACTAAATCTCGACCAAACCCTAGATCAGATGCAAAGGACTACGAAGGCAACGAACTTTAGATTCCTAGCGACGAGACGAGACGGCTGAGTGGTGCGATGGTGTTCGCTGGTGTTGGTGCGCGCGAGGAGAGACACGCTAAGGGAGGAGAAGGTCAGGGTAGTTTGTGTTCGCCGGTGGAGTGAAGAGGACCGACGAGGGAGGAGATGGTCAGTGGTGGTTCGAAACGAGGGAGGTGGTGGACGCACGAGGGAGGTCGTGAGATTTGTGAGAGAGGAGAGAGAATGAGGAAGAGGAGATTGTGAAATTGTGAGATTTGTTCGAAACCCTAGCGCCGACTCCGCCGAGTATTGAACATTTTAAGCCCACCGAATTCCTTTTGAAAAAAAAAAAGCCCACCGAATTAATGATAAATTGCCGCGGTTAGCCCAAAACCGCAACCCTCTATTACTTATAGGGCCGGGTTTCTAGGCTAACCGCAACCCTTCACTAAAAAGGTCGCGGCTTTACAACTAACCAGCTTCAAGATAAGGGTTTCGCTTTTTCAAAAACGCATCCCTTGCACCGCAGCCCTTTGTGTTTTTTTCCACTAGTGATAAATAAGAGTAAGAATTGAAAATAGTTCCCAACTAAATCAAAATTCAAAAGAAGACAAAAGAAAAGCACAAAGATATGAAGGTGATCTTTACAATTATGGAGAACATATATTTGAATTGAATCAAATTTGGGATTAAAGAAAGCAAAACATAGAAAAGAAAGATTCTATTTTATTTGATTTACACTTAAAAGTAAAGATAAATAGAAAGATTCTATTTTATTTGATTTACACGGAAAATAAAGATAAATATGCAATTATGAACTAATTTGCTAATCAAATTAGATAAACTTGACAAAAGAGACGATTATGCAATATTCTTGTGGATTTTTTTTAATACTATGTTTAAAATATTAATTAGAAGTGCATGCTTACTTTAACTACTTTGGTTCCATTCTATTCAGCTTTTTTTGCTTATATAAGCTTGTCTGAACTACTCTAAACTTATTTTTGCCGAAAATAACTTCTAATATGTTGAACAAAACAGAGCCTTTATTGAAAAAACTATCAACTTAAACTACTATGATAAGTTGTCGCTGCATGTATTGCGTCCATGTAAAACTAGCGACTCGACATTACAAAATATCACAATAAAAAAATTCTATTTGTAAAAATTATAAAAAGTGCATATTTGTAACATACATGTTAAGACGAACCTAATAAGATCCCACCGACTATGTTTCTATTCACATATAAATCACAAACGACGGTCAAAGTGAAATTTTGAATACCGTAAAATGTCAAACTCAGAATAATTAAAAAATGAAGGTAGTAATATATAAAGTAGAGTCCAAAAGTCGCCGTACGAGCTTGCGACATTTGGCCTCCTTATTATACGTCATTTGTTGCGCTTAGTGCAATGTCATTATTTTTAAAAATAGATAGAGTTTCCAAGCTAATAAAAATACATGTACACGCTTTTGGATAAGAAGAATTAGAGTTTGGTTTATAATGAAATACTTAAGTACAACAATCAATTATAAATATTAATATATATTTCAAGAAATTATGAATTTGTACTAATCGAAAAGTATTTAAATAATACTTAGCTTGAAAACAAGATCTATTTATAATATATTTAGAATTTTGGATCAAGTAGAAATTTCTCTAAAATTCCCAAACATATATGAACTAATAATATTATCATGAATTATTTTTGTTTTTTAGACGCTTCCGTTTTTTTTAATAGCTACACTTTCACTTTGACACTATTTACAAATTTTCCTTCGACTTTCATTTGCGATTTATGGTTAAGAGAAAATACTGGCCACGTGGGGTCTTGTTTGATTCTGTCTCGATATGTACTTTTAGAATATCGACTTTTTATATTTTTTACAAATACAAAATTCGAGATATAAAGGCTCAAAGTAGTGCATCTAAGATGCGTGAAAAAGTGTAAGGTAACTATTAAAAAGGAACGGACGTAGACTTTATAAGAATTTCATAAAGTTGACATCAATATATACATGTAAGAAAAATACAATAACAATGTACATATTTCAAAAGTTTTGTTCACTAGTGGAAAAAGCTCAAATGCTCCTAAGTTAAAAAGCACCCAAATGCTTTGAATCGCACCCGTAGCGACGTCATACGAGCATTTGATCTTTTACAAATGCTCCGCTTGTTAACCTGAGCATTTGTTATAGTAAAAATGCTCCTACCGTGCTTATAACCTGAGCATTTGAACTTATTACATGTGTGAATTTGTCACAAATGCTTCGGTTATTGAGGGAAAACCGGAAGCATTTAGAACAAATGCTCCCCTTTTTCCTCAACAACCGGAGCATTTGTGGCAATTTAATATTAAAAAAATTCCAGCTACCCAAAGGGCAACCAAACGTACATGTTATAAGGGAGAGTAAGAGGATCGTGTTCACCTAGCCAATAAAAAGAATATCTTAAAACAAAGGAACAAAACACATACATGTCTAGCTAGTCCAACTACTTGATACAACTAAGGCTACAAATATCGAATAACAATATGGACATCGTCTTTAAGTTCATCATTTGACCTACAAAACACAAATTTGACCAACAAGAAATTGTAATTCACACTTCAACATTTTCTATAAACAAAAACTCCACACAACACTTATAAAACGTAACCAAAGTTAAATTTCATGACCAAATGTAGAAGTTCTCTTGGTATAGCTCAAGCTTCAAAAATTTGATTGTAGTTAGTAAAAAAGACAAAGAAAATTTAAAGGGATTCAAAGGAATGAAAAGCATGAACAGAAAGCACATCCCACCTTGATGTACGTCTTGTATTACTTTAGCAATGGAATACAAATCAAACAGAGGCAACATTATTACCAAATCCCTCGACAACTTGTAATAGAAGGCTTATTTAGTGCACCAAACAGATGGATGAATCACATTTGCATAATGTCCCGAGGCTACATATTCGAACTCCTACTAATAGCAATATAGCATCACGAATGCACCATAAAAGATGAATCGGTGTACCAAAGAAATCCAAAGATCTCGACGCAACTTCTTCTCCATACAACGATGATTCGTCTCAAAGAAGGGCTTCACATCATTGACGAAGAAAACAAATATGGGAGACCGATAGTATCCTCGTGACATTTGAACCTTAGAAAACTTCCAAATAGTATGCACCAATAACAAAAAGTTAAAATCTTTACCAAAGATCTTTCAATGAGCACAAACCGATGTAAACAATATTACTCACGAATGAAAGATACTCCATTTAGAATAATGGTTGCTTAGGCTATTATCTTTGGACAGAGAGATATTAGTATAACCCCTTGCACCACTTTCTTTGACAATTACTACTTACATACCATCTATGGAGTCTCGTAGGACTAGCGTCACTCAAGGATATTGAAATATGTCACTTAACAAGATGCCAACAACATATACAATCTTTTATTTAGCCAATAACCAGAGCCGAATGAAAATTTTGATCTTCAAATTAAAGACGTTACACTTACCGACAAGTCCCTAGCAAATGTCCAAAGACGTTACCGCGAATGTACAAGTTTGAAGATACATTATCCCCACAATATAATGTCTCAGTATAAAGATTTGAAAATTCTAAAATACCAAAGAACTCATATGCTTCTCATGTAGTGCATACATTGTGAGTTTGTGATGATATGTCAAAGATAACATTATACATGTCATAAGATGGCATAAGGATGCATCGGGTAAACACATGTTAACACTAATTGGCAAATAGACAATAAACAATAAGAGAAGTAATTGTAAAAGAAATTGTAGGACCACATTAGTTATACTCTAAAACATAATATCCAAACATGTTTTTATGGTGCTCGAAATGGTCAATTATAACCAAGAATACCCCGTGTGCAATAATAAAAACGTCCCCTCTTTCCCCGCCCGAGTCCTCGGTTCAATGTGGTTGTACTTAGCCTCCGACCTATCTTTCTTTACTATGGCCGGGCAAAGAATAATGATCCTATAAACATCATAAATGCCAAATCAATATGTCTCGCAAGGACTATAACTTGCCTGGATTTGGATTGTACCCTCTATGGGTCGCGTTTGATGTATGATGCGATGTATTCCATGCTAGAATATTCCAGAGAACCAGAAATAAAATACCTCATGAACAATAAATTTGGAGAGTCCAGCATACTCGATAAACTTATTTTTTAAATCCGCATTGTTCATGAAGTTTATACGATACAAGTGAAACGCCGCTACATATCCCATACGTATACAACATACAATATCGCCTACTCATGCACCACAACAAACCATACCATAAAATTCGTGCCTATCATGATTCATGAAGCTACCAAATAGGTGAAGGGATAGATTTACGCATCTTTATGACTTTAACCCTACAATTTCAAAAGTATTTGCCGTTATATAAAGATACCATTCCGTATTCGGACATCACATGATAGACACTATGCCTTAGTTAATCTTGCCGCCGCTTCCTCCCCCGCCTAAACCCCGAACATCCGAAACCTACCGCAACAAATATACGACTATTAGTTTCTAAGGTGAAAGGAGCACATTTTAAATACCGCAACAAATATACATCACATTTTTTTCTCAAGCCTACATGAATGTACAAACATACAACAAATAATAGTTATCGTTGCTTTTGTTTACTTGCAAAATATGGAATTTCTAAATACATAACCTCTTTCAATGCCAAATAATATTCACCCTTCAACAAAGTCATAACAAGGGATACCTAACAATGTGTTCTTTTCACCTAAAACTCATTTATTTGAAATCATATTGGAACTTTTTTGAACTTGTTACACCTTAATGTAGTAGTAAACTAAAAAAAAGGTAGAATTCCTTATCGAACTTATCGAACCCCTAGCTCGAGTGAAAGAAATAACACACCTAGCTAGAGTTGACAATTAGAATCAGCACTCATAGGGGGATCTTCTTTCCTTTTTCTTTTTTCCCTTCAGGCCCGATGAAAGCAAGAACAATAATCATGTTTGGAGAGAGGAAATCAATTATAAAAAAGGTTTTGAAGAAAAGTACAAAACTAAAGGCTATGCAAAAGCCGAATCGACAACTAAACAAGAAAACAGAAGAATGCTACAGTAGAGCCTGAAGAGACATAAAAAAAATCAAAGGTAACAAGAAGATGAATTAAACTATTAAAGTATACCTATTTCCTCCCCTGCCTCAAAAGCCCCCACCAAATAGGACAAAAAGAAAACAGTTTCAAAATAATACTAAAATCTTCTTTACGACTCCCACCCTCGTTTGCAAGTCCATCCATATACAACATAAGTGCAGGAACACGAGAAAATGCCTCCGTAATCTCAATTCCATAAATAGAGTACCAATCTCATGGCACCATCTATGGGCATCAGTCAAACCATGGTAATCTAAATAGCAGTGGAAAGCTAAAAATATGAAAGTTTTAAATGATACGATGCAAACCTATAAAAAAGAAGAATGAAAAGCCTAACTTCAGCCCAAACCCCACAAGAAAGAAGTCCATGATTGGGAAATACTCGACCTCCAATGCAAGATAAAGCAATATAAAGCATAGTTGAAAAGTAGACTTGTATCATCGTTACTGCCACAAGGATACTAAAAGCAATTTTACCTGTTCTGTTATACAAGCCATTGCCTCAATCACCTAACATCAGAGCGGCGAATTGTAATACCCTCGATTTTTAAGAAATGCTTTAATTAATTGTTAATCATATTTATTATATTAACGATGCTCGAAAATTACGAATTGTAATTGAGATGTTGCAATATGTTTGTTAATTTAGTTTTATAAAGATATTATTATTTAAAATTATTTTGCCTTTTAAATATCCAAACGAATGGCAAGATTTTGCCCAACTAGGAAACCAAAGTCGGTTCCTTTTTCTCTTCACTTTGTCGATTTAAGGAGGAAATAAGAACCCCAAATTCTTTTCCTCTCTCGTCATTTCTCAAACCCCAAAAAGGAAACCCCAACCCCATTTCTCTCTCCTCCCCGTGAAACCCCAGCCCTCTCCCTTTCTCCCCTGCGCCGCTGCCTCGTTGGCCACCCCTCGCCGGTGTTCTTGAAGCTCGCCGGAACTTCCCTCTACTCCCCTGCTCGCACGGTGCTGCGGCTGAGCCAGCGCCCCTGCTCGTGTGTCTCTCTCCTCCGTTCGCTACTGCTGCTGCTGCGTCGAGGCGGTGCTGCCGCCGCTACTCCGATCCGGGCACCGTGAGCAGTAGCTTGCGAGATGTGCTTCCCCTGTTCTTCTCTCTTCCTTGCACGCATCCTCTTCCTCCCTGATGCTGCTGTCCTTATTGGTACTACACCCCTCTCTCCTACTCCTCTTGTTCCCCTCACATTAAAGGTTAATATCGAGGTTATGGTTTCTGAAATTTGAGTACTAATTTATGATGCCTGATGCTTTGATTGCTTGAATTACTGTAAGTATCGCAACTATGTTAATTTTCTATATTACCTGAATTAACATGTAAACTTGGTTAATATTAATCCTCGAGGAAAGTGGAGTTGGTTGATGAAACTGATCTGGGGAAACTCTAATGACAATTGTATTCATTCTGTAAATTTATATTTATGGAATTTAAACTAATTTATGGTGTGTTATGATTACTAAAGATGGATTATTGGTAACTATGTGAAGGGGAGATCTTAAGATATTTGCTAAGAAGTTTTAGTGAATCACTAATTACCTTTATGGAGAGATGTGTTCGATATGATGGTTAAGTATTCGTCCACGAGGTTGAAATGATGTATGGGTTAAAGATGAATTGAGATGATTTATTGAAATTCAGACAACCTTGGTATTATATGACATTTAAAGTACACTTGTTAACTACGTCAGGTTTATTATTATATTTTAGTAAGTTGGAAAACTAAGAAAGTGTATCATTGACCGTTGTGAGAACCGTCTAGAGTCGAATTATGTTTAATGACGATAGTCGATTATGGGAATTATACCACAATAATAAGCTTATTAAAATGAATATGAAGGAGTATGGAATAAGTATGCCTCTTGTTTTGTAAGTGATCGGAAAGTGTGAAAATATGACTTTTGTTCTTATGAATGACGAGTTATGATATGTTTGCTTGGATATATGTTCATGTATTCCGAATATGCCAAAGTATATCTATTAATTCTCGAAACAATCGAATGTATGAATGACTCTTAATCGATATGAAGTACGTAAAAGACCGTTATGCTTTTGCTATGCTTCGAAAAGTATTTAATGTTATGAGACATGCTTACAAATTTCCGATTATGCAAAAGTATACGTTATGATCATTCTAACATGAGCCGAAAGTACGAAAAGCACGTCTCGTTATAATCATTCTCGAAATGATATGAAAGTATAAGAAGTTTACGACTCCGTAATGATCTCCGAAAGACACTTAACCGAAACGAAACATGATAAAGAAAAGTGAAAGATGGTTCTCGGCCGAGTATTCTTCCGTTGGTCATGCACGTTCCATTCTCGCGTGTTGTCACCTTCTCCCCGGGCGACGAAAGTCTCCCGTGGCACCCGTGTTCTAGCCACCTTCCGTCGGGCGATGAAAATCTCCCGTGGCATGTCACCTTCGTTGGGCGATGAAAGTCTCCCGTGGCATTTTATGTTGGTCGTGCATGTTCCATTTCGACGGTTCTTGCCCCCTTCCATAGGGGGACAATCTTCCGTGACACCCGTATTCCGTTATGCTACCTTCCGTCGGGGATGAAAATCTTCCGTGGCAAGCCACCTTCTGCTGGGCGACGAAAGTCTCCCGTGGCACCCGCAATGGGCTTGCCCCCTTCGTTGGCGAACTAAGGTTCTCTCGTGGCTTACCCTTTTGTCGTATTCGCCAAGATACCAATATGATTAAGTAAAATGAAAAGATAATGACGAGGCTTATGATATGAAACGAAATATCTCATTATGTAGATGATTTTATGATTTTAATGCTATGAAGTATGGTAAATTTGATGTTACGAAAGTATGATTATGATTGCGATTATGGTTTATGATTTCACACATTATGTTATCGATGATTGGATTAGGAGATATGGAATGTTTATGAATATGATGATTAGTGATGTTTACGAACGAATGCTATGAAATAGCTATGTTATCAAGATAGTATGATCATTGCTAGTTAAGTAAATGACTAGGGATGATGATTTATGATATCCTCGTATGACTTCAAGTATATGTTTATGAATGCTTATGGTCTACCGATACGAAAGTATGTCTTCGCGTTGATAGGAAAGAACTATGATGATGTTACGACTCGCTATGATTTCTTAAAGCACTTAAAAGTCGTGAAACGTGATGAATAATGTGAATGTTGCCATGTTGCTGTGATTTGGTTATGAACGATGTGAACATGTTGATTACGTGAGAGTCGTAGACACCAAAGCATGTGTTAAATATGTTTTATGGATTAGTACTCGCATCGCGCCGACGCGTATGTCAATGTTTTGTTTTCATCACTACCGGGCCCGTCACTTGGCGGGTGACAAAGGTTACAATAGTTTCGCGTCGAAGTTCCGGAGCATCTTTTCCAAGGTAGAAGCACTTACTTGCTAAGAGTTCACCCGTGATTATTTTACGTTTCTTTTGAGGCGAGGACGCTCCACTTTGTATTAGATATTAATTAATGGTATAAGTTTTTATTTCTAGTTCGGATGAGCAATAGTGCTCCCGATTCTCTTTAGCCGCTACTCCGCGAAAGCGTTGAGTTATGGATTTGGGAGATATTTTATTTGTAACGGTGTTTCTCAAACACTTTCCCATTTTGGGTCGTCCAATTTACGAAGGAAACTCGTCGAAATTTCTAGAAAATGTTCTTTAATTATTATAGCATTTCTTTAATAACTGGAGAATTAGAGTAAAGTCACCGTATGATAAGGTTAAATGTCGCCTTGTATTTTCCTCTAGTGGAAAGTACGGCGGTAACGCGCCGACCAAGCTAAGTCTTCCGCCGCTAACCTCGGTTAATTAACCTAATAAGGTTTTATGAAAGTCCGGGCGTTACACGAATAGCACGAAAGGCTTCTACACCGAAGGTCGAAGTTGAAACTAGAGGACCTAAGAGTAAAGTAGATAGGAACAAAAACAAAACCCTAAAAGTTCATAAAAATAAAACGAAATTCATTTATCTAATTATGGATGAATTTTGCTAAAGGAAAGATGAAAAATTGAAGAAAATAGCAAAATTCTAACAATTAATCCCAAAGACAAATCTAGCCACCAACATAAAAAAAAACACAAAAATCAAGAAATTCGAGCAAAAAAGAGGCAAAATCGAAAAGCTCTAATTCGATTTCTAGGTTCGAGTTTTCGAACAAAATCAATCAAAAATCGAAAAAAAGAAAACAAATTCGAGTCATTTACTTGTCTTAGGGAAGAATGGGGCAAAATGCGAGTGAAGATTGAACTAGAAACCCTATAAATGAGGGATCGAGTCGAATTCGAGCTTATGCAAAAGGATTTGGGGTTTGGAGATCCGCAACGCACAAGTTAAAAATCGAGGCGACCAATTTGCTCCATCTTCCTCGGAAGAATTGCATGGATTTCAAAGATTGAAGCAAAGATAAAAGCCATAGAAAAGGGGAAACCGAAAGACAAAAAGCACTAATCATTAAATTCAAATTCGACGATGAACCAAAATAGAAGCATAGCAATATGCGCCCAAGCCTAAATGAGCCAAGCCGAGAAAAGCAAGAACACCGCTAACATGATGAGTCGAAACCCTAAATACCGCGCGATCGACATGGAGATGGACATGGTGCCGGAGATTTTTAACGGAATGTTTCATGAGACTCGGACGCATGAAGCTTGCGAGTGACATTCATCAAACTAAGGGTCATGGCGTTTTGGAGGTCGAGTTTGGAGGATGAGAGAGATCGAAGTGAAGAGGAGAATAGAGAAAAAGAGAACCAAGCTTTGATGGGAAGGATTAATGAGACGAGACAACTCGCGAGCTACTCGAGATCGACTCTACCAAAACTCCTGTCAAAACTCGACTCGAGTAGGCTCGACTCGAACCTCGAGCTCGACTCGATAACTAACGAGCCGAACCGAGCTAATACCTACTCGACTCGAAAAGCTCGTGAGAAACTCGAAAAAAAATTATATATAATACTTGTAATTTCAATAAATAATTCTCAAACTTTTTCAAAGAATTTAATCCATGAAATAAGATTTTTACTAATATAGAAAATATTTTTCATGGTGGACTTTAATCATAGTTTGTCTTTAGGTGATGGTTAACATGTCGAGCTCAAGATTTTAATGAGCCTTAGCCTTGGCCCTGGCCTAAAGCTCATGAACAAACCGAAAATTATTAAAAACGATATTTCATGTAAAATATTAAATTTCCTACATTGGTTTTTGTAGTGTAAACAATAGTTTTTTTTTTCAATATAAAATGTTACTATTATAACTATCCTTATTATTTAATTTTAGTTGTCCCACATTGGTTGGAAAACAAAAGTTTAAGTTTGTGTTCTTTTATAAATGGAACAAAAATTATTTGTTGCATTTCTTCATTGGGTGGAAACTATTATTTTCTACCAAAGTTTGTTTCATAAAGTCCCACATTGGTCGACAACGAAACACTAAGTTTTTTTCCTCTATAAAAGCGCTACTCCAAGTACCTAACTCAAGCAATACTGATTGACTCAAGCTCGAGTCGAGCCTTATCGTATAATTTTAATTGTCCCACATCGGTCGGAAGCAAAAGTTTAAATTTGTGTTCTTTATAAATGGAACAAAACTATTGTTTTCTACTGCTTTGTTTCATAAAGTCCCACATTGGTCGGACAATGAAACACTAACTTTTTCCCTCTATAAGGGCTACAAGTACCTAACTCAAGGTACATGGATCGACTCAAGCTTGAGTTGAGCCTTGATTCGAGTTCGAGTTCGAGCTTTGGGTTCGAGCTTGATTCGAGTTCGAGCTCGAGTTTAGGATTTCGAGTTCGAGCCGAGTTTGATTTTTTCAAGCTCACGAGTTTTCGAATCGAGTCGAGTTTGATTTTTCAAGCTCGCGAGTTTTCGAGTCGAGTCGAGCTTGACTTCGAGTTTCGAGTTCGAGTCGAGCTTAGCCAAACCCGAGCTCGACTCGCATCATTTACACCCCTACCTTCTAAAGGAAGAACGAGAGACCGAGGCGAGCGAAACTAAGATGGGGTGCAGGGAGTAATTAGAATCGAGGGAAAATAATATTTAAAAAAAAAGAGGAAACACAAATGCTCCGTTTGACCGAAGCATTTGTTAATTTTTTATATTAAAATATTAAAGAAAATCGCCAAATGCTACGCTTGTAAAACAACCTGAAAGATTTGACAAGAAGAAAAGCACTTTTTTCCACTAGTGGTTGTTGTAAATGTAATTTGTTTTCATTAGGCAATTTTGTTGTTGTTGTAAATTCTTTATGTACTTTGTTAATGAAACCTACATACCTTCGTGGATTGTATTTTGTTATTGTCAATCTGACAAAAAAATACAATCCAATGGGGGTATGTCAGATGCGAATATTTCAAAAGTTTCATATCTTCTTCACGAAAGCTCAGGTTCCCAGAGACGGATTCACTTAGGGCCTTCCTGGAAGACACACGCCCTCCCCCAAAATAAAATAAAAATTCTGTTTTGGACCTTTACCCGTGTGTCGTTTATGAGATAAATACAGGTTCTTAAAAAAATAATGAAAGTTCAACACCTTGGCTCAGTGGTATTGTGTGCGTTTTGATCCGCATAGTGCTCACTGCACAAAGACGCAGGTTCGAGGCTAAGTTTGTACCTTTTTCTTTTTATTTCTTTTCCTTACTTCCTAGCTTTATTCTCCCAGTTCTTTCTGCCTTAATTTTTGTTCTTCCGATTTTCTATTTCTCCCGCTTCCATCCTTGTGTTTAGGGCTTGCTCTCTTCAGTATAAAACAACCGAACCTGATCGAACCGAACCGAATTAAATTATAACCAATTAATAAGAATGATTTATAATTTAGGAACCGAACCGAAAATAAACGCCATGGTAATCGCACCCTTATTTTAAAATTGTCTTTTTAATTTACTTGTCTTTAAAATACAATTACTTTTACTTTTCAAAAAATAATGTCCAACTATAATTATTATTCAGCTCCAAATTCATTCCTAACTATCATTAAATACAACATTTTTTAAATAAATTAGTGTACCGATATTAATGTTAGATTTATTGATGTCAAAACTAAATTTCTCATCATTGTCCATTGCCGCAATAAAATTATTTGAGGTGTATTAGGCATAATGCATACTCCTAATTAGTAGGTGTAATTGATGTATCGATGAGGGCCCCCAAATCTAAAAATCCCCGATCCGCCTCCGTAGGTTCCAATACTAAGATATATATATAAAGCAGGAACTTTTCAATAAGATATGTAGCGCCATTTACGCATCCCATGTCATTATTTTCATATTTTTAAGAACCCAGCCTAAAATTGATCCAACGAGATCCTCTCACCCATGACCCGAATTTGGCTCAACTTGAGCGACACCAAACCCAATATTGACCCTACATGGACCCGACCCGTACACCGAAATCGATAGCTCTACCCAGGCATTATGTACCAAAAATCAACCATTGTGATTAGCATACCCTAAAGAAAAAGACAAGTCACAACCAAGGGCAAAACAAATTGTCTAATGAAAACAAATGACATTAGCTGTTTTTTTTCATAGATCATCACGTTTCAATTTTGAACAGCTACCCACCTCTAAATACTAATTTTTGAACGCTTGTTCATGAGAGTGCACTAATCTATCTATTTACAAGACCTCTAAATACTTAAGTATTTAACCTTTTAAGCCGTTGCCTCTAATAGAAGATTCAAAACCCCTTAAAAAAATGAAGGTTCAAGATATAGGGCCAGCTGAGACATTGAAGCCCAAGTTTGGCTATACTCAGTTTGGCCCAAGTTTCTTGGTCCTCAACAAAGATCCACCCCCTGATTATTGGGCCAAATTTCTATCAAATATATCTATTTTTCTGAAATAATGTTGGGTTGTCCTACCAGTCCATATCTATTTTTGGGTATAGACCTATTAAAAAAGGTTCGGGCCCACAACCGCCAAAATGCGTTTGTCTTTGTCATTTACAATAGAAAAAAAAAAAGTAAAAAGGAAAGAAGAAAAGAAGAAGTGGGAGTATAATTTTTGAAAGGCTTAATTCAATGTTTCTTCAGAAAAACAAGTTGGATAATTAATTAATCAATAAGAACTAAGAAGTCGTAGGCAAGAGAAGATAAATCACTTAATCAACATGATTATACGAAATTGTTGCCATTAATATATTTGACTTTGACCTCATTTAGTTGTTAGTTACTTGCTGATTAAAAGCCAATAATGAAGCATCAACTTGTTGTTTTGTACGTAGTGGAGTACTTGGTTTTGCATTGACTAAAAAAGTGTTACGGATGTTGAATTCTAACGCGAAAAAACATGCGTATAATGTGGAAACACAGGTGTGATCAATGTTAGATTAATATCCTTAGGGTGACTAACAATTTTTCTTAATTAACGGTTGATCATAAAATAGGCAGTTTATACAGGCAAATGTCAAGCTATCAACTAACTTTGCACCCAAAATAATTCCGTCCATAATTGTATCTTCTAATCAAAATATTCTTCGATAGTTTTATTTGCTCTTGCCTATTTGCTCTTGCACAGTATTTAATGTACATCTTTGATTGGTAATACTTCCTCCGTATTTAAATAGAATTCCCATTTCTTTATAAAAGTATTAAGGAAAAATTATAAGTGGAGTCTATTCATGAAACGCACAGTATTCATAATTAAAAATTGAACTTGGTACACTATTCACGAATTGTTTATTGAGGAGAGAGAATATGAACCACTTTACAAAGTTATCTTGTTTATGGAGAAGTGAATAATATATCATATATATGATAAAAGTGAAAGCCTAAATAATATTTTAATTGCTGACCCATACCAAATAAGGAAATGAAAAATCTATTTGGGATAAATATAAATCGAAAAATGAGAACTCTATTTACGGATGGGAGGGAGTACATGTTATTAGACATCGAAAAAAAATTACGAAAAATTGATATTCTAAAATTACACATCAAGATAAATTTAACAAGATCTCACACGATTATATTGCTTTATGTATAATAACCACTAAACATGGTCAAAATTTTCAAACTTTGGCTAAAGTATTCTAGGTGAGTAAGATAAAAAAATACAGAGGCGTATTTTTCATGTAAAGTTCTAAATGATTCTTTATGGTTAAGCTGAGAGATAATACATCTTCTTAACTATTGTTTTCTTCTCGTGTTTTAATCCAAATACGATTGAATCAAAAATAATTAATCAATAGATTAGACTATTAGAGGATGCAAATACTTGTATATATATAAAAAAATGTGTTGTACTTCACAATTGTTAAATTTTATTACTCTGCGTTCCAAAATAAATGAAACATTTGCCAAAAAAGCCTCTCACATAAATGGCATGCTGTTTCACTTATTTTAAACTGAAGTAAGATGTGATTTTGTGTGATTAAGCATGTATACAAGAGATGTTGATTTGAGAATTGGTGAAGTTATTTTTTAATAAATGATTGAGATCTTCACAAAATCAATAATATAGTTCCAAGTTTATTTGTATTATATGTGTAATCAAGAAATTTTGAGTTAGTTGATTTCCAATTATTTATTTGATACTCCATCAAATGTTCAGTACAATTGAATTTAGTCAAACGATAAATGCATCTGGATGCACTCGTAGTTTGAACAACTTATAAGCACATATGAGTTTCCATCCTAAAACCAATTGACAATAGGAGAAGTAACTCCTTAAGCTTATTAAGTTGTTTATTCCTATTCTCTGTTCAATATATGAGACAACACTTACATGTAAAATAATGGGTGGTTCATGAGATCTCAAGAGGAACCTAGTTTTTTTTTTTGACATCGATAGGCAGGAGGTACCTAGTTGAAGCTTGCAACTTGGTAATTAGCGACCTACTAAAAATGTACTTCAATACATTTCCCTCTAGATTAACGTCCAAGAAAAGCTCAACATTTACAATTATTAGCACATGCCATAATGCATGTTGATAATTTTTTTTTGTAGGCGGGCCATAATGCATGTTGATTAGGTCATTGGTGAATGAAAATTATATTGCAAGATATCTTAATTAGCTTCTTATATAATCACCAACTCCTATCCATTATATTATAGAAATATATTAGATAATTCATTTTCTTTAATATTTATGTTTACTAATCACCGTAAATTTAGGAATGATAGGCAGTGGGTACAAGTTAGACAAACTATATTTTGTTTCCTTGTATTTTTGGCACGACGTAGTACGGTATCAATTTGCAACGTCCTTAAGGTTTTTTAATAATGGATAAACACGAAGTACAGTTTGCTAGCGTAGAATATTGAGCTTGATAATGGAATTTATCATTTATGAGCATGATATGTCGCGACTCACAATGCGGCCTTCAAGAGTAAGCACTACATGACATACCATAACATGAATACATTGACATACTTATGGATCCGAATTGAATGGCCCCTAGTTTCAGCTTTCGAGCATGTTGTATCGTACGAACTTTGTACCCAATTCACATTATACTCTTAACTTTATAAAGATGTTTTTATTAAGGCCCTGTTTTTTTGGTTGAATTAAACTGAATTGAATCGAAGTAAAACCGCAGGAGAGAAAGAATTGAACCGAATCAATTGAAGTAAAATCACTGAGAATAAAGTAGTTGAATTGCCGAACCGAAGAATTATGGCCAAAAAAACGCGCTAAGACCTTTATTCTTTTTGAGTTGAAATTTGTTAGATTGAACTAATAACATAACAATAATAATAACTTATGAGCGTGATATGATGGACTCATATGGCGGCCTTCAAGAGTTCACGCTACATGACATACCAATATACCATAACCATGAATACATATTGTATGGATATGAATTGAATGGCCCCCCGTTTCAAGCATGTTGTATTTTATGAACTATGTCGCCCCAATTCACATTGTAAAGATGTCTTTTTTTCCGTAGAATATAAGGTAATTAGGACAGTGTTCTTTTGAGTTCAAATTTGCTGAATTGAGCTAAATCGAAAAACAAAAACAAAAATATAAGATCATTAATTATTGATAGATTAGTACTCGTTTATTCTTTCCTGAGTTTCTTTCTCTCTAGTGCTTCAGTTTCTAGGTAACCTTAGGCCAAAAGTAGCCCAAAATTCTTCAAAAGTTTTGGACCATTTTTTCTTTGTTTAATGCAATTTACTTGTGAATTTGGTTTTTAAAAATCTACACGTTATATGTTGTATATTTTGTCTAAGTTGAGTTTTTTTTTTTTGTTTTTTTAATCTCCCTTATATGGAGCAATTAGTAGTCACTTTGTTTAGACTTCTGATTAATCTAGTACAATTAATTGTTTTTTTTATGAGAATATATACGAATTTAATAGAAATTTCAAATTTTCTTCTACAATCAGTTGAATAAAATAAATGTCAACTTTAAAATTACAATAGATCGACAGACTCTTCTCACTAAAACTTATATCAGACAACAACTTTAAAAAAGGCATAAAGACTTATCAGTTCTAAAACGCAACGATGGTTGTTTATTGAAAAAAGTATATATTAATTATTATCGTAGATATCATAAAACATAATTTCGTAAAATAATATTAATTTCCGAAAAATAAGTCATCTAATAAAACCTATTTGGAATACCTCCAAACTCAAAATTTTCCAGAGATTATCCTTACGTAGGATTATTTAGAAATGATACTTCAACTTGGAGTACGACTTTATTAATTTTTTGAACTTTATAGTTCTTCATTTCATATGTTTTTATATTTGTTCTCTCTCCTACCGCTACATTCCTTCCATGTGAGGTAGTTGCAAAGGATTAGAAACTTGAGAGCTACACGCCTACTCCTCGTGTATATAAGGAAGCGTTACTTCAACATTTATTTCAGCAAATACAACAACAATCTCTAATCCAAACCTCTTCAATCTTCATACTTCTAAGCTATTTCCTCAACTTCTTTAATTTCTCTTCTGCTTAAAGAAAAAATATGAACAAAGCAGCCTTAGCTCTAGTTACTACTCTTCTAGGATTATGTTTCCTTAACATTAGTGTTCAAGCATTAGTGGCTTCTAGATGGCAAAGGGCTCATGCCACGTTCTATGGCGGTAGCGATGCTTCTGGAACTATGGGTATGTGTAAATATCTATATCATTCATGTCATTGTTGTTCATGTCATTGGTAATTTAGTTGTGAACGCGTATATGTGTCACGTAAACTAGTCATATTTATTTAGAAAAAAAAAAAAAAAACTAATATCGACTGTCTAAGTTTCCAAAAACTAATTTCTAGTTTAAAAAACACGACAACAATAATGAACAATCCATAAACAATCACTATATATGCTGAAGTGATGATATTAATCGAAGAGACATAAGACTGAATCTTTATTGCTATGCAGGAGGAGCTTGTGGGTACGGTAACCTGTACTCTAGTGGCTATGGGACTAGCACCGCCGCTCTAAGTACTGCATTATTCAACAATGGTGCTTCATGTGGGCAGTGCTACAGGATCATGTGTGACTATAAGACAGATCCTAAGTGGTGCAGGAAGGAGGCTCGGTTACTATTACCGCGACTAACTTCTGCCCTCCTAATTATGCATTGCCAAACAATGCTGGAGGCTGGTGCAACCCTCCTCGCCAACACTTCGACATGGCCCAACCTATCTGGGAAAAGATTGGCATCTATAGAGGTGGAATCATTCCTGTCCTGTTTCAAAGGTTAGAACTCAGAACATACACCTAACTGTTCAATTAATCGCCGTTATTATATGATACTTCCTCTGTTTCTTCTTACTTGCAGCCGTTTGATTTTCACGCCGCTAACGTCATAACTTCAACTATTAATATCTTTAATTACCGATGATTAAAAATTATGAAAAGTAGATATTCGGAAAATATACATTGAGACGTATCTAACAAGATCCCACATGAATATGTTTTTCCTTAACTATAAATCACCAAAGATAAACTAAGTAGAGTTGGTAAATAGTGTAAAAGTCAAACCGTTGCAAGTAAAACGAAACGGAGGAAGTATGTCCAATTGGAATTTGGAAGTGTATAAACTATATTCTGACTTTTGATTTGTAAAAATGTAACAGGGTTTCTTGCATAAAGAGAGGAGGAGTGAGATTTACTATCAATGGAAGGGACTACTTTGAGCTTGTATTGATCAGCAATGTAGGTGGTGCAGGATCCATCAAATCTGTTTCGATCAAAGGATCGAAAACGAATTGGATGGCAATGTCTAGGAACTGGGGGGCTAACTGGCAGTCATTGGCTTACCTTAATGGACAAGCACTCTCCTTCAAAGTCACTACTACTGATGACCAAACACAAACATTTAACAACATAATTCCTGCTAATTGGAGGTTTGGTCAGACGTTTTCGAGTCGTTTACAGTTCAAGTAACATTATGAGGCGTGTGCAGCGGCGTGCTTGCAGTACAGTGTACTGTCAACTGTGTGGATTTAGGCCAGGATTATGATAGGCAGAGGTGTGCTCATTGCTTTTTTCTCATTGAAGCAGCCCGCCAAATCTATCATTTATAACATAATCCATACTGTGGCTTTTAGGAAGCAGCAATTATAATTACTTTTGTTGTTTTCACCACCCTATACATACAAATCTTTTGTAATTTCTTTTGGTTTGTTTTGTGTCATTAGTGTCACTGAATTCATTTGTATCTGAATTCAACACACTGTCTATGTTACCACAAAGTTTAATGAAAAACATACTTTTAACTACCCTTGTTTAATTTAAATCTACCGAGTTTGATTTAACGCTTTTTAATACTGAACTTCGACCATTAAATTCTATAGTATAATTATATAAAGTTCATATCTTAAATATATATTTTGAGATAACTCTATCAAGATTACACGTGAAGTGACTATGTTTCCGTTCTTTTAGTTGCACCATTTTCCACTTTGGGGGTGTCTTTTAATTACACCTTTTCTATTTTTGACAAAGTTTTTGGGGCTATATTACCTGTTGACCCTCATTTCACCTACTCTCAACCCAATTAATTGCTAAATAAGTGGGTAAATGGATCTAATCTTCTTCTATCTTATCTTCTCTTAAAATTTGTGCAAAAACCAAATGGTGCAATTAAAAAGAATAAAAGAAGCATAAATCATGAACGATAGTCAAAATAAAATACGTGGATAGAAGAGTAGACCGTAGAAACGGTAGAATAGTCTTCCTTGATTTTACTTAATCACCTTTATTAATACCTTAACAATAGATACTTAATCAACTAAATTGAGTAATTGACTACCTTAATCAATTCCCATTACAGAAAGCCTTTGCAATTTAATTCAAATTCTTTTAGGATTTAATTTTATTAGACTAATATAGGAAAATAATCACAAAATTTAACCCACCAAAAGTAGCTCACCAAACTAAGGTTTAGAAATCTAAAATATTAATACCTTTGCAAATAACTCACTGATGACTTTGGTAGTCGAAAACCAAGAAACAGAGAATGAGAAACAGAGCAACGATCAACAAAGCAGCAACAACACCCGCAACGCTGGCAACAGTGTCAGTGTGCGGCGAAGATATGAGATGGGGTTTAATTTGTTGTTCTATTTCTGAAAACTGATATGTTGTTTGGTTGGTATGGTGGTTGATTGACAGTTGCCTGACAACGTTGACGGTGGTGTTTGCGATGGATGCGAGACTTAAGAGACGATTTTGAGGAGTAATAAGTTTGAGTAACAAACTTCTTTCCTCGTGGGACTAGCATTAACTTCACCATTGGAAAAAAATAATTAAACATCATAATGACCTAAAGTTTGAGATTTTTTTATCGTTAAGGACTTAAATTTTTAAAAGTTATTATTATTCGTTATATATTTGTAAATAAAATTACTCTAGGTCCTCCACACAATCAAATGAGACATTAAATAATAAAAATGTGTGTTTCAAGAATTGAACCTATGACCTCTCATTTGATATACTAATGCACTAACCAACTACACTACAATGTTGACCTCTCATTTGATATTCTCAACAAATATGAAGCGGCATCCGGACAAAAAATTAATATTCAGAAGTCGAAAGTTTCCTTTAGTAGGGGAGTTAGTGCTGAGCAGATTCAAGACATTATTGATTTCTTGGCTATGAGACATGTTGACAGTCACACCAAATACTTGGGAGTACCTATATTTGCTGGAAGATCGAAGAAATTGATGTTTGCTGAGATGAAAGATCAGATTTGGAAGAAGTTACAAGGTTGGAAAGAGAAATTGTTGTCTAAAGCGGGGAAAGAGGTACTTCATAAAGCTGTGATTCAGGCCATCCCTACTTATCTGATGGGGGTGTATAAAGTTCCTGTTACTGTTATCCAGAACATCCATTCTGCTATGACAAGGTTATGGTGGGGGCAAAAAGGATCTGAAAGGAAGATTCATTAGAAGAGTTGGGAGGCATTATGTAACCCAAAATGTTTGGGTGGCTTAGGTTTTCGAGATTTGGGTGTTTTTAATGAAGCTCTTCTCGGGCGTCAAGCTTGGAGGTTGGTTCAGTTTCCTCAATCTCTTTTTGCCCGAGTCATGCAGGCAAAATACTACCCTCACTCTAACTTTTTCTCTTCCTCTTTGGGACCAGTGGGGAGTTATTCGTGGAGGAGCATTTGGGGTGCAGAATCGCTGCTCAAGGAAGGTTTGCTATGGAGAGTAGGCAACGGCAAAAACATTAAAGTTTGGGAGGATCCATGGGTGTGTAATGGTGAGAGCCGTTATCTTAGTGGTGTCCCTTCTGATGATGTTTTGTTGGTTAGTGAATTAAAGGATCCGGTGAGTAAGGGGTGGAGATCGGATTTTATAATGGAGAACTTTATCGAGGGTGATGCTCGAGCTATATTGGCCATTCCAATTAGCGAGCGCCTGCCAGATGATGTGGTGACCTGGGCTTTTTCAAAAGACCGCAAGTACTCTGTCAAAACGGCCTATATGGTCGGCAAGTCGGGGAATCTTGACGACTTTCATCGGGCCTGGGTTAAGCTTTGGAGCCTAAATGTTTCACTGAAAGTACGACATTTCCTATGGAGAGTGTGTTCTACAACTCTCCCAGTTCGGGCTCTTTTGAAGTACCGCTATTTGATTGATGAAGATTTGTGCCCTCTCTATCAAGGTGAATCTGAGTCACTAACTGTTAGGACTCTAGTTTGGTTATATGTTTGGATTAGAATTGTTAATCCGATTCTAAGTAGGACTCTTAGGTTGTATAAATATACTTTGATGATCAACAAGAAAGGTGAATGAAATTGAACTAAATTCATCATGGTATCAAGAGCCAGGTTCTTGAAAAACCTCTCTATCCAAATATGAAAAACAGAAACACATCTAACTTCGACACCAAGACTCAATTTTTGCACATGGGAATTGCAACCTCTTCCTCCAGGCAAGAAGGCCTTGGGGAGTAAGTGGGTGTATACAGAAAAATATAATGAGCAGGGAAAGTTGCAGCATTTGAAGGCCAGATTGGTTATATTTGGCCATCATCAGGTGGAAGGAATTGACTATAATGAAACTTTTACCCCTGTAGCAAAATTGACCACAGTTCGTACTTTCCTAGCCATTGCAGCTACGGATGGCAATGGATCCTGGACCCGGCCCGAATCCGTGGACCCGGATCCGTTTTTCCGGGTCTGGATCCTAAAAATTTGGACCCATTGGATCCGGGTCGGATCCGGGTCCACTGGTCAGATCACGGATCCGGGTCCGGATCTGTCTAGTAGACCCGGACCCGAATCCACAGATCCGTTTTTTTAAAAAAAAAACCAAGTTGGGCTGGGCGCTGGGCCTCCTCTCCACTTCTAATGTTCTAAGCCTCTTCTGACCTTTTTTATTCCTTTCTTTTTTTACGTTTTGTGAGCTGAACCCTAACACTCCATCTCCCTTACCCTCCTCTCTTTCTCTGTTCCATCTACCATTGACGGTGCTAAATGCTAATGCTCACAAATCACAACAAGCGAGGCAGAGAAGCACTCCAACCAACACCACCAGTCCACCACCAACAAAACGCTACTCTCACTCATTCTTCTCTCTCGCCAGCCACCACCAGCCCCGAATCAAGATCCCCCCACCACCAGGAAAGCTGCGACGCACCAGCCCCGACCACCAGGTACCTTCACCCGCCCATCGCACCCGCCACCTTCACCCTCATTCGTCAGTTCGTCACTTCACTTCTCCCTCTTTCGTTATTCGTGCCCACAGCCACCAGGCAGCATCTACATCACCATAAGCGAGGCCCACGATTTTCAGGCAACATTCACACCACCAGCCACAAGGCCTAAGACCACCGCGGCTTCTCTCTCGAATTTACTCCGAATATTTTTAGTTTTTGTTGATGAATTTTGTAGTTGAATTTGTGGTAATTTGTTAATAAATGTTATGGTATTTTTTTTATTAAAATTGTCGCAAGTTCTTGATCTAAATTTGTGATATTTTAGACGGATCCGTTTTGGACCCGTTTTGGACCCGGATCCGTAAGATCCGCAGTATCTGGATCCGGGTCCCACCTTTTCAGACCCGTTGGATCCGGGGCGGATCCGGTTCCAGACTTTGAAAACGGATCTGGATCCGGGTCCATAAGGACCCGGTCCAGATCCGACCCGTTGCCATCCCTAATTACCGCTGTGAAAAAATGGGATATTCATCAGATGGATGTCCATAATGCATTTTTGCATGGGGATTTGGAGGAAGAAGTGTATATGAAGATTCGTCCTGGTTTTCAGGAAGGAAATACTAATCTGGTGTGCAGAATGAAAAAATCATTGTATGGTTTGAAGCAGGCACCTAGGTGTTGGTTTGCCAAATTGGCCACGGCTTTGAAAACTTGTGGGTTTAAGCAGTCTTATTCTGACTATTCAATGTTTACTTTGACCAGGAAAAATATTCAGCTGAATGTTCTTATCTATGTGGATGATATGATTATTGCAGGCAATGATCAGGAAGCTTTACTGAACTTCAAAGCTTACCTTGGACAATGTTTTAAAATGAAGGATTTAGGTGCTTTGAAATATTTCCCAGGCCTTGAAATTGCCAGGGGGCCGCAGGGAATATTTATGTGTCAGAGAAAATATGCCTTGGATATCATATCCGAGGCCGCTTTATTAGGTGCCAAGCTCGCCGAGTTTCCTATGGAGCAAAGACCATCAACTTGCTTTGGCGGATGGCCCCTTGTTTGATGATGCGAGAGAAATATCGCAGATTGATGGGCGATTAATTTATCTTGTTTGTTACTAGACCGGATTTGGCATATTCAGTTCACATTTTGTCACAGTTTATGCAGGATCCTAAAGTTATTCATTGGGAGGCCGCTCTGAGAGTGGTTCGATATTTGAAGAAAAATCCAGGACAGGGAATATTATTTCGTTCTGATAGTGATCTCCGCCTTGAAGGATGGTGTGATTCAGATTGGGCCAGTTGTCCTATTACCCGGAGATCCTCAAGTGGGTGGTTTGTTTTGTTTGGATATTCTCCTGTCTCCCCGGAAAACTAAGAAGCAGCCTACAGTATCTCGCTCGTCTGCAGAGGCTGAGTATCGTTCTATGGCTGCTATTGTTTGTGAATTAAAGTGGCTAAAGCAATTGTTGGGCGATCTGGGAGTTCAACATCGTGCCGGAATGAGATTATATTGTGATAGTCAATCTGCGTTATATATTGCCCAGAATACAGTCTTTCATGAACGTACTAAGCATATTGAAGCGGATTGTCACTTTGTTCGTGATGCAGTGACAGAAGGTCTTGTGAGTCCGTCCTATGTTCCTACTAAGTTTCAGTTAGCAGACATTTTTACAAAAGCACTTGGTAGGACTCAGTTCGAATTTTTGTTATCCAAGTTGGGCGTTCGTAATTTGCACGCTCCAACTTGAGGGAGGGTGTTAGGACTCTAGTTTGGTTATGTGTTTGGATTAGAATTGTTAATCCGATTCTAAGTAGGACTCTTAGGTTGTATAAATATACTTTGATGATCAATAAGAAAGGTGACTGAAATTGAACTAAATTTATCACTAACCCACGCCTTGTTTACGTTCCCAAATGTCAAGGAAGTGTGGGAGCTGGGAGGCTTTATTGGTGTTGTGCCTACAGGGGAAGTTGTGTCGCTGCTGGACTCGTGGCAGGAGATAGATGAAGACAGGGTGCTGGACATATGCTACTTGGCTTGGAGTGTATGGTATCGCAGAAATCAGATGGTATTTGCTGCAGTGGCGGAGCCAGTACAGGGCACGCGGGGTCACGTGACCCCTCGAATAAAAAAATTATTTTTAAGGATTTTTGTAAAAAAAAAAAAAAATCATTGCGCTAAGCACAAGAACCAGCGTCCAGCGCATTGGTACTGCGCTCCGCGCATATGTATTGCGTGCCACGCACCACTTCTAAGTGGCTTCGCTATGGAAGAAACTATCTTGGATGATGATGATTTAATGATAAGGACTCCATCACCAATGCACCGCTCATCCCCCTTGAAATTTCTCATCATGTGCTTGATGGGTAATATGATTTGTTGATCAGGTCTTGTAATGTGTTTTATGAACTTTGACTGGTTGAATTCTGTTGGTGGCGTTGTTTTAATTTAAAATTTTGTTAGCTACAATAAACACACTGCAGTTTGTTACTAGTATTTTTTTTGTTTGTTTGCTCTTTAGTATGGAGCTTTATATGTTCAGACTTCAGACTAATTATCACCTTTATAACTACATGTAGATGCACATGATGACATTATGAGAAATCCCCATGAACTAAAATGAGTTACTTGTTTGACTCTGCACTTTGAATTTGGTATTCTTATTCCCATTGTTTGGTCACTTTTCTTGAGAAAGAGGTGTTTCTTCAAGTTTTCAATAATGATATTATTAATCGTTTCCAAAAAATGAAGACTCGTCGAATGCACTTGTGATTTTTTATTTATTATTTATGTAGTTTTTTCTTAGTTTGGGATGTATGACAATGAATATTAGACAATGTTTTTTGCGTTGTAAAATTTTTAATATTGAATATCTTTTGTCTTATTTTGTGACCCCCCGATTTTGAAATCCTAGCTCCGCCACTGATTTGCTGGGAATTTAATTCCTAATAATATTCTGGTTGAAAAACTCACAAGTCCAAGGTGGATTATGTTTCTTTTGCCAAGCAAATTTATGGATCCGTGGCTCGTGAAAGGCGCAGCAGCTCTCGTACATGGGAGGCGCCACCTGAAGGCGTGGTGAAAATAAATTCGGATGCGAGTGTGGGGGGAGGATGGCTGGGTTGGACTGGGAGTTGTGGCGAGAGATGGCGAGGGCTCTGTCTTGTGGGCTGCGAGCAGAATGGTCCGTGCTTGGTGGCCGGTGGAGGTGGCAGAGGGCAAAGCTATGAGCATGGCTGTCAAGTTGGCGAAACAACATAATCACCTTAATGTCATATTTGAGTCCGATTGTGATACTTTAGTCTCACGACTATCTTCTATTCCGATCTTGATTCCATCTTAGAAGACATTTTGTTTCTTAGTAAGGATGTTTTAGTAGTATCTTGGTCTCATGTGCGCAGGGATGGAAATTGCGTAGCCCATCACCTCGCAAGACTCATTCCGTTTGGTGTTGAGCAAAGATGGGAACGTCATGTTCCATCTGATGTTGCTCCATTTGTACTTATGGACTTCTTGTCTCTTTAATATTATCTGCTCTACGCTTTTCCCCTCAAAAAAAAAAAAAAAAAAAACTACACTACAATGCTTATGTTGGTCTTTATTGGGGGAAAAATCATTTACAGACATATATTTCTATTTTTGGAGACTTCAAATGCACGTCGGTAAATAATCCAGGGCGTATGGCCCGGGACAAGAACTAGTTTTACGTCATAAACTATAAGAAAAGTAATTGTTATATTCTTCCTCGGGCATATACTTATAGGTAATCATAGTATATAAGAATCTTTAGAGTATATGATAAGTAAATGAAGTTAATAATCACATATACTCTTTTCAAAAAATATTAATGGATCAATTGTTATATTATCTAGTGACTTTTTTAATAATCTTATGTAAAGTCTTTTTATTTTTTTCAACAAAGAAATATAACAATTTTATAACAAATCTCAACCCATGTATGACACACGTCCCATATCTAGTATATATATGTATAAATAATGGTACACAAATAATGAGATGGAAAAACTAGATAGGAACTTTAGGTCTTACAAAGATTGTACTTGGAAGGATATAAGGCATGACTCATGAGAATAATTCTACTAATATAGGAAGGATATATTCTCACCTCAAAAAAGGAATGTTATCTTCTCACCTCAAAAAAGGAAGGAAATTATTTATATGAATTATATCTAAATTGATGCATGAATGCCCCTTCAAGAAAAAAAACCAAATAGTGATTGTTTACTCTATATCAAGAAAAAAAAACATGTTTATTAAACTTTTTTTTCTCTCAATATCTTCTTATAAAAATTCTTAAATGAGACGGTCTTATCGTAAGACATTGAAATTGTCTCATTGTGTATCTCAAAGGTCTTACTTTTTATTTATACTACTTTAGAAGTAATCCATTTGCCTCAAATAGTAAAGAAGACTTTTCTCTGTAGTCCAACTATTTTTTCTTAACACACACATTGACATTTGTTTGTTAAGTTTTTTTTGGCATAGGTATAATCGTTTTCCTATGGCGATATTGTTAAATTGTAAGAAAAACCCTTAAAAAGGTCTTATGGCATGTTCTCTTCGGCATAAAACAACTGAATAGAATTGAATTGAACTGAACTGAACTGAATTGAATTGAACAGAATTAAATTATAACTAATAATAATGAATAAATTTAGGAATTGAACCGAACCGAATCGAACCGAATCGAATTGAACCGAACCGAACCGAAGCGAACCGAAGCCCAGGTTGAAAATAAGTTGGGGAGAACATGCCCTTAATAATTAAAAGAAGGGAAAACCTTCAAGGAATTTTCACACTTTTCTAGTTTTTAGATTAAACTGTATGTAATCTTCTTGATTCATTATAAATTTGGCATTAATGTATATCCCTTTGTTTGTTTTTCCTTATCCCAAATTTTAAAGTCTCCTATATAACTCGATCTTGACCCAACTATTAACTATTAAGAAAAAGAATAGTTATGTAGGGTCTTATATGATTCATCTGATCAATGAGTACTTTAATATTATTTTTTCATAATTTTTTTTGCTAATACGTAATTACATATATTAATAGTTAAAGATGTGCATTGGCGAATATGCAAGTAAACTAAGAACATCATAGGAGTACTCTAAAGACTAAAGAGTCAACAATTTACAATTTTTAAAAGACTAAAGAGTCAACAATCATACAATTTCTCACTTTGTTTTACAAAAAGGAAGGAAATCAATTATATTTCAGATATCTACCAAAAAGTTATCATCATGAAAAAGGAACAAAATCATTTAAATGTAAAAGGATCTATAATAAATATATATAGTATAGATGTTAACATTTGTTTTTTCTACAACCTTTAACAATGCACATCTTTGCCCATTAAAAATTTGATATATGAATATACATATTATAACATCTCTAACTATTTTTTAGGTTGAGCTATGCCCCGGGTAATTATAATTTTCATTTGCTACTCCATCCGTTTTCTTTTGTTGATCCTGGATTCCCCATTGGAAATTTCAATATGCTGTTCCTATTTTGAATCTTTCCATGTATAGTATAATTTATGAATTAAATTTCCAATTAGTTTTGAGTTGCAATAAATGTGTTCACACTATTGAGTAGTCATTCTTTACCTTTTAATCCCTCAAACTTTGTCTAATTGGTTGTCTAACATAGAGTAACTCAAAGAGCAATAAATGTGTTCACACTAGTTTGTAGTTACTTTACTCTTTCAACCCTCAAACTTTTTGTATCATTGGTTGCTTAACATAGAATAATTCAAAGAGCTAGAATCTTTATTTTTAGTTAATTTAATTTTATTTAAAATAGTGAAATCTTGCCCATTTTATGTGTTGCATTGGTTTCCTTCCCGATTCCAAATAGGAACAACAAAAGAAAACGGAGGGAGTAATATTTTACTTTAAACATTATATGGTTTAGTGGTTAAAACTTTAATATATATGCTTGAAGTCACGGGATCAAATCCTTATACAAATGCATTTTCTAGTTTTTAAAATTATATTATGATTACATGGAGTAAAACATCCTACGGGAGAACGTCACGTGGCATCGTACCTTGTTTAGGAACGCCTTTTAATAGAAGTATATTAGTATAGACAAATAAGATCCCATTTGATTTTTTTTAGTATTATTGAGAAATTTGGTGGATTTTAAAGCAAAAGAAATAATCAAGGGAGTACTAATAATCCACAAGTATATAAAGGGACCATCTATAACATTTCACTCACATCTCTTGATACAATAGTTGATAACTAAACCCTATCTTTCTTTTAAAGGAGACAAAGCAAGAAGAAGCAGCAGCAACTCTTACATAATTTTTAACCTATGGCTAGAAAGACACCAATTATACCTCTCATGCTAGTGCTACTAGTTACTCATATTTTGTCTGGTGGTAAGTGTTGAAATTAATACTCCCTCTGTCTTATATAATGTTTATATTCATTTGGGAAATTCTCATTGATAACCCTTTGCTATTGAAAATTATATTTGGTAACCTATTTCAAAAGTTTATTCAAAGTGTGACCTCTTAGTTAGTATATTGTTACCAGACGTGACATTAATGAGGTAATTGGTTAACTTTTCCGTTAAAAGTCATCTTTAAATACAAAATTTTTGTCTCCTCCTTCAACAATGGCGGAGAACTTAAACTCTCACACCCCATCCCCCTTGCCGCCCCCTCACCCACCCCACCCCCGCCCCCTTGTCACCCCCCACCATCCCCCGCACCCCACCTCTGCAACCCCTCATCCAACCCCACAACAACCCCCCACCCACCCCCCTTGTAGTTCCCCCACCACATTCCCGCATAGGGCTAGCAAAAGCCGACACAACCCGACAATCCGACCCTAATCTAATCCGAAATAAGCGAGTTAGGGTTTGGATTTTTGACCCATTTAAGTAAATGGGTTGACACGATTAACCCATTTAATTAAACGGGTTAGGTTCAGGTTGACATTTCCGACCTGAAAATGACATGCTTTAACCTGATTAACTTAAAGATATTGAAAATTCTCGAAAAAAATATAATGATAAATTTAAAATTTGGGTAAAAAATAGTAAAATATCTCTAAAATAGGTCATAATTATTCCAAGAAACTCTAATCATGCATACTTTGAACTTTCAGTAGCGAACTTGCTCATTTAGCTTTTTAAGAAAATAATTATTTTCCAAACTAATGATAATAATGATTAAATGGGTAAAACGGGTTATACGGGTAACCCGTTTATTAAAGGGGTCGGGTCAGGGTTGAGTTTTTCAACCTGTTTATTAAATGGGTTAGGTTTGGGTTGAAGGATTTTTGACCCATTTATTATTGACCCGAACATGAACCCGACCCAACCCGATCCGATTGCCGGCCCTATTCGGGCGGGCCGCTAACCCCCCCACCCCCCCCTCTCGCCTCCCTCCTTCACCCCTGCTGCCCCTTTCCCTTCCCCCTCTCCTACCCTCCCCCCCTTCGCATACCCTCTTAACACCGGCCCACCCCCTTCGCCTCCCTCCCTGCGCCCCTGCTGCCCCTCCCCCTCCCCCGTTCTCCTACCCTCCCCCCTTCGCGTACAACCTTAACACCAGCCCCCCTTACCCTTTCTCCTTTTCCTCGCCCGCCCTTGCCCCTTGCCCCTTTCCTAACCTACCCCCTTCGCATACCTCCAAATTCTTTCATCTTCCTTGAATTTCGGTTGGTGTTGTTCAGTTAGTCATTAGCCATCCATCTGCCACCCACCACTGGTGAATCAACCCATAAAACAAAGTTGTAGCTTAACAACGCACCCACCCCCCGCAGAAGGAGTACTAGCAGTGGCGGCTGCAGGCCGGGGTTGGCGACGAGCCACCGTAAGCAGCACCGATTGTGCGGTAAGCAGAGGTGGCCAACAACGAAGAGAGAGAAAGACCAAGCAACTTTCAGATGGCCATCAACTAACTAGCACCTCTATTTAACGGAAAATTTAACCAAAAACGTCATTAATGTCACGCCTGCTTATAAAATAGAACTATAAGGTCACTTTTTGAATAAAAATTTAAAAATGGTTACCAAATGTAATTTTCAATAGCACAAGGTTACCAATGAGAATATCCCTATTCGTTTTTAAGTATCTCAAGATGTTGTTATTGTTTTTTTTTTTAATTTTTAATTTTTTCTTGATTTGCCAAAATTTATTATTCCTAGGGTTCAAATTTTCCTAGGAACTTATTGAACTTATCTTCTATGATTTACCACTATAAATTATTATTAGAACTTGTTGAACTTAGTGCGAAACTTTTTCCTTGTTATCTGTAAATTTTGGTGGTATTAGAATTTATTAAAACTTATCAAAATTTATTCCAGCTTATATTTTATGAGATAAGTCAAAATAAGGTTATTATTATTGCCAAGGAAGATTATTATTGTTGTTGTTGTCGTCATCGGTCTTATCTATACTAATATATTAAAAAGCGTTCCTAAGAACGTATATGTGCCACACCATATCTCATTCAATAACATTCTATCCACGTCTTTCTCATATAGTAAAAAAAAAAAGCATTGTTAACGTGGAGATTCGAACCCACAACCTTAAGTATGAAAGAAAGAGATCCAACCATCACTCCACCATACTATTATTGCTTATTTAATCAAAATTAATGATGATATATGAATGGAAAACTTTTGAAATCTATATAATGAATGAGATAATTGTTTTTAATGAGTATGAGATGACTTATTTAATTACTACTAAATTGTAGCACAGAGAAATCCTGGGACATCGCCCGGGCCTAAATACTAGTTACTATTATTATTTCCTAGATTAATATTTTGTTAACAAGTAGTAACAATTAAGCACCTGCAAGTTTTATCAATTAAGTATATATTAAATGCATTTTTTAATGATTCAATCAAAATTTAATTATCATGCCACTTGTTTACATTCTACTACTCACGTATACAATGATAACTAGTTCTATCTTCTTTTTTGACATCGGGAACTAGTTCTATCTAGATGAAGGGATCGAAATTACAACTTGCACGCATGCTTAAAACTCCATGGAGAATTTGTTATTGGGTTTAGTTTTTATCTTTTTTGTTCTTGAGCGTATGGGGCATCCATTCAAAAAAATTTGCTTGAAAAAACTTCATGCATTTCTTGAGTGTTCTACTCATACTTAATTCTCCTTGTGTCCTATATCACTTTTAATTAAAGCCATTGATTCACAAAAATTAATTAATTGTACTTATAATATGGCTGAAATTATACAAAAAGAGTACATAATCTATATAGTGAAAGGAGGGATAAGGGGTAGGGGACTTGGGGGCCAACTAACACTATAACACATGGTGACATTTTTCAAGCAAGACTAGGCTATTCAAATAGCTATGCTTGGCGTAGCATTTGGAGTGCGAAGAGTTTGGTGATGGAAGGGTTAATTTGGAGGGTGGGAATTGGAAAGGAGATTGACTTATGGTCGGATCCTTGGGTGGGGGATGAGGAGGGACGATTCATCAAGAGTGACCGTGTGGATGGCTTGAATGTGGTGGGAGATTTGATTGATGATGAAAGAAAGGAGTGGAGAATGGATATTCTTGAACGACATTTTAATGAGAGAGATCAAAGATGCATTCTTTCTATTCCTTTGAGTTCAAGAGATTTAAAAGATATTTTAACGTGGGCATATGCTAAGGATGGGCTCTACTCGGTGAAAACTGCTTACATGCTAGGGAAAGGAGGGAATTTAGATGATTTTCACCGTGCTTGGGGCATATTATGGAGCTTGGAGGTATCCCCAAAGGTGCGTCATTTTCTTTGGAGGGCTTGCACACACTCCCTTCCTGTGAGGTATGTTCTTAATAGGCGCCACTTGACTGATGAAACTGTTTGTCCATGCTGTTCATGTGAGATCGAAACCCAGCAGCACTTATTGTTCTCTTGCACGAGTTTTGCGAGCCTATGGGATGCTGGAGATTGTCGAGACTTGCTGCAAAATATTGAAGAGGAAGGCATGTGTGAAACTTTAGTGAGATGGAAGGATCTAGACCCGAAAGTTGTTTAGAGAGGCTGCTACATTATTTGGAATATATGGGCTGAGAGAAATAGGAGAATTTTCGAGCATCAAAGCCAACCTGTGGTTGTGCTGGGCCAACGCATCATGCGGCAGGTTGAGGAATTCAACCAATATACTACTCGCATATATGGCGGTACAAGGGCGAAGAGTGCGAGTAGCCCCTCTCGATGGTGCGCCCCCCATACGGCTGTGATGAAGCTAAACACCGATGCAAGTGTGGGTGAGGAGGGGTGGATTGGTCTTGGTGTTGTGACCCGTGACTCGGCGGGTAAAGTAGCTTTCTCAGCTGTGCGAAGAGTTCGTGCATTTTGGCCTCCTGAAGTGTCCGAATGCAAGGCCATTCATATGGCTGTTAGGCTAGCAAAAGCTCATGGGTTAGCCAACGTGATCATTGAGTCGGATTCGCAGGTGGTGACGACAAGGTTAACAACAGCTACTCTTTACTTTTCTGATCTAGATACTATTCTTGGTGATGTTCTTGAGATATGTAATGTTTTTAATTCCATTAGTTTTACTCATGTCAAGAGGGATGGGAATACTGTTGCCCATAATCTTGCTAGAGTTGTGCCATTTAGAGTAGAGCAATGTTGGGAGAATCATGTTCCTAGTGATGTAGCTCCTTGTGTACTTATGGACACTTTGTCCCTTGATTAATGCACTTCTCTTTTCCCCTCAAAAAAAAAAAAACACTACTAACACAAGGCTTTTATGGCTTTATCTGAGATGGATATGGCATAATCCAATCTTAAACAAGCGAATTTAAAATATATACATCTATTGTGGTGGATTTACAATCAAAAACTACTCTTTTAGTTTTGAACTTTTTTTCAAAAACTTAAAAGTATACTCCTAGATTAACTACTTTCGAACGAGAAAAGTATACAATGACTGATGTTTGATTATTGACGTGGCTTGGCAAATTGGACTTGGTATGATCTAGTAAATCTGTAAATTCCTTTTCTTTGTTTTTAAAATTTATATGAGAAAATTTTCCATGATAAATTACGTGCATCGGTGCATGGCACATATGTTAGATATGAATTGTTTTAATCAATTTATATGTACAATTTCTTGTTTTATGAACGCAGATGTTGGTGCTATGAATCTAATGTCCAATAAAGTGCTGCTTCCTCAAATTATTCCTGGTACAGAAGGAGTAGGTCCGTCTTGCCATAAACAGATGGATAATTGTACAAAAGAAGCATGTGTGGAGTATTGTGGTGTGAACACGGCAAAAAATTCCTATTGCGTATACAAATTATGTTGTTGCGAGGAGGGATCATAAACTTGTGTTGATGCCATTAGAAACATTTATAAGTTTTACGTCCATGTTTAATAAGTTGTGATTCTGGACACATAATGACATAATTCACATCATGGTCCCAAGTCTATGGAATAATTTGCGCCTCTTTTGTTGAGAGTTTTCACCATAAATTTATTTGGAAATTGACTAACATAAAGTATATATTGTAGTATTTTAAGATGGGGGAGATAAGAGTATTATATCTAACATACGTCATTGAGACTGAAAATTGAGAGTTCTATCCAGAAAAAGAAAAAAAACCACTACTATACTCCAATATAGAGGTAATGAGAATCAAAACGTGAACCCCATAGTTGAAATGTGCAGCTCTAATTGAATTCTCTCTAAACTTACAAGTAATAAGATGGGAGTGTTACCTCTCTCCTTTATTCTATTCTTAGTTTATTTAATTTATTAAGTATTATATTTATTTGGAAGGATATGAAAATGGTTTCTTATGTTGGGAAAATGATGTAGACGGGATCTGATCTCAAATCTTAGACACTAGCTTTCAAGATTTTAACCAACTATAAGCTAGTTGATATCCACACTGTCCATTAATTACTAAATGCACTACTATTCTCGCATAAAAGAAATGGTGAATTAAGTAAAGGAAAATGTCATTAAATAATGACAAAATGACATGTCAATTGATATGACTAATGCTTATTTATTGCTTAATATTTCCATTTTTAACTTCTTATACCGTCAATTTTTTTAAAAGCTGACCATGGGCCAGTATAGAATTATAATGGGTCTAGTCTTGAATGAACTTTTTCCCAAGTTCAGTTAGACTTTGAGCAAGTTCCAAGCCCATGTTTAATTTTCCCGGAAACATAACTTGATCATCGAACAAGTGATCCGAGTGTTGTTACATTAGACATTAGTGGACTTCTATTTAAGAGGTAAATACTATATAGAGAAGTTTACATACATGAGAGGACCTTTCAAAAAAAAAAAAAAAGATACATGAGAGGATATTAATTAAAAACATATAAAGGAGAGGATCAATTTAGGTTTGTGTAATTTTGATTGTGGGGGCTCGTAGTCTAGAATTAATCTGAGTTTGAATGATTTTTTTATTTTAGAATAGATATATTAATGATGTGTAGATTTATTCAATTGAAGGATGCTATGACATTGAAATATTTTCAAGATGACATTTATACTATGTTTCGGGAGCCGAACTCGAGTATGCAATTTTTTAGATGTTTTGAAAAATGAATTAGTTTTGATATTGTAGTTATATTATGGTTTAGAAATAATATTGTTTGTAGATTTGTATGGCTTTAGTTCAATGGAAAATTTCCCTTTTTCTAGTAAAAAAGAAAGCAACACTAAATAATTAGGGTTAGCTTAGGTTTTAAGTAGAAGCCAGACTGGATTGTAAATGTGGGGCATCCTTGTAAATTTTAGTATGGATTTCTTGCTCTCATCTTTCACAACTTGCACAAAATTTTGTTGGACAATAAAGTGGATATGACCCGAGGATCAAGGTTGGCTTACTGGTTGTGAGGCTCTCCTTCCACCCCTGTGATAGGAGTTCGATTCTCACCCCCTGCAAGAAAGATCCCCAATTTCTCCCCCTTCTTGCAAGGGAATTCTCCTTACCAAATAAAAAAAGAAAGATATGACCCTGGCTAAAAATAGAAGGCTAAAAGTAGTAAAACATGAGACGACCCGCTCACTCGACACAACATTAGCAGGTTTAGGTTAGGGTTTTTCAACCTAGTTAAAGTAAGCAGGTTAACTTGTTTATTAAACGGGTTGTGTTAGCGTTGAACTTTATAACCCGAATATGACATGATAACCTGTTTTAAATCCTGTGCTGCAATCAATGCTATTAATTCGGCTTGTGATAGTTTGAATATTTTTATTTAAGTATATAAGATTTATTCCTTGGTTGTTTAATTTGGTTTATTTTGGCAAAATATATAAGATTGTATTGTTTGGTTTATATATATGTACACATTTTATAAACGGATCGGGTTAGAGTTGAGCATTGTTGACCTGTCTAATAAACAGGTTGAGTTAGGATTCAGGTAGTTCAAACCGTATATCAATCAACCCGACGCTAAATTGACACGACCTGACTCGTTTATCAACTCTATTTGATAATACTTCTAACTTTTTACTCTTTTCATTACTTTTTGAATCTACAAGAGATAGTTTCAAGCGAAAGGCTCATACCCTCACTATTGTATGAAAACAATCGATCTCTATGGCCAAGACAAGTTTCTATAACAATTCCTTTTGGACACTTCCACAATAACTTATATAATACTATTATAATAACTTCTATTTTATTTTATTTTACGAGTGACTGAGAATAAAATACTTAAAGACTAAAACTCGCTCTATGTTCAAAACGGTTAATATGTGTTGCAACAAATGATAAAATCAATTACTTATTCAAAATCAATAGTCACCTTGATAGTTTAATTTGAACTGATTTTTATAGAAAATTGTACTCTCGCTCCTTCCAAAATGTTGACATGTTACCTTCTTCACGGTCTCGAAGACATACCTTTGTAAATAGATTCATTTGGCCGTGGAATAGTTTAGTCAAATTTCAACGTAGGTCCGCGCAGAGTGTTGTGCGAGCCATGGCTCATGCAACCGAGTAAAGTTTAGACTCGTTACTTCCACTTTTCATCTACAAACAAGAATTCCAGCAAATTACAATCATGAGCATCAAAGTAAGTCACACCACATTGAGAAAATACACTCTTTTTCAATCTAATTTCATCTCATCCTCGTACTTTCCTGGGACAAATTTGATCATTCTATTTTTTTGGGTGCAAATTTTTATGATTCTTTTTGTGGGCGCAAATTTTGATGATTTTTTTTTTGTGGGTGCAAAATTTGATGATTCTGCAACTTGAATTATGAACTCCACTAGCATTATAGTATCTAATTTGTGATGGGTATTTAATAAAATCGTTAGTGTGACAACATTGTTAGTGCCTCGCCAATTACCTGTTTGATGAAATGCCCAAAAGAATGTTACTGTATATAATTATACTTCTTGTTTTGCTTTTTCTGGAATTAAACAAGTGCCCCAGTAATCCCTTATTTAGTCCCAACAAAAGTAAGTTCACTTGTCATTTATCCACTGTAGTTTGCTGGTGTAAATTCTAGTTTGGATCAATGCAAGAAACATCTTTATCTTTTTCTTGTTCTTATGATGTCCATATGGAAAAGTTTAAGAAAAAGAAATTTTAGTCATGTGTTGACATCAATTATTCAGACACGAAGAATGCCATTTTCTTAATGATGTCCCACATTAGAGATGGAAAGTGCACTACATCATTATAAAGAAAGTGAATCACTATATAATGCACTATATTTTCCTAGTATTGCCCTAATTACATGATTGTTGCATTCTTTGCTATGTGCTATAAGCATCACTCTTTTTTTTTTTTGTGGGGTGGTTGGTAGGGGAGAGATGAGAGGTTGGGGTTGTTTCATGAGCCGTGCCGAGTTAATCACGGTGATTAGCATTTGATGTAAGGGCTTGTTCTTCCCAGCTTATTTTCAGTTCAGTTTAGTTCAATTCAGTTCAGTTCCTAAATTATTATTGTTACTATTAATTAGTTATAATTTAATTCAGTTTAATTCCGTTCAGTTCAGTTGTTTTATGCTTATAGAATGTAATACGCGCCTAAATCAAGTGGCAAAAGTATAGATATTGCAACATCAACAAATATGAAGTCAATTAGTAAAAGTATGCAATAATATTTCACAACTATGCGATCAAGTAGATTAAGGTATACAATAATGCTTATCAGATTTGCAGTCAACAAGTTTATGTAGATAATAGTAAAAGTGTCGAATCAACTTTATCTTTTTCCTTTTTTTACTCATCTATTTCCACCCTTTTATGACAATTTTACCCCTTGATTTGCAATCAAGGTGATTAACTTGGACTTTCTCGTTGTTTCATGTGAGACGTTAAATTTTGTGGGTAAAAGGAGGACGAAATGATGAGTTCATAGTTGAGTGAAAGGAGGAAAGATAGAGACTTGAGACACTTGAATGAAAAGGACAAATTCTGTTTTCAAGAAACAACTTAGAGCCCGTTTGGTTTACTATGTTTAGGGTTCAAGAAACGGAATCAATTATCAATTCTCTTTCTTCATGTTTGGTTCAATCCCCTACCAATTCATTACCATTACTTGGTGGTAATGGACTCCACCAATTTGTTACCACCCCCTCCCCCTAAAGTAACAAAATCCATTAGTTAGTGGTAATAATTACCATTCCATTTCCATTACATGGCTTGCACCAAACACCCAATAAATGTAACCATTTTTATTACCATTTCCCTTCTTTATTTGTTTCCATTCCAAATCTTGAACCAAACGACCCCTTAGTGAAATTCAATTAGCTCCTTTATGTTGAGGAAAATGTCACTTTTTTTTGGTTTTTGAAAAAATTTATGGTTTATTGTGCATTTGTTTTCTTGTTTAATTATTTATTCCGCCCATGATGTTAGGACTCTTGAATTATCAAGCAATATTCTTAAGTAATGTACCAGTTTAACTAATGTTTGTCAATTTTTTGGATTAAATTATAATTTTAATCTAATTGAACATGATCTAGATCTTTGGTTAAATCTTAATATTTGCGTCTTAATAGTAGTATATACTCTAAAACACAAACATAATAGGACCTGTGTAATTGTGGATTTGTGATTGACATGAAAAACTTGGGAAGTAAAAGTTCATCGGAAGTTGAATATTGTGGAGTTTTTTGGTTAACAAAGATACATGATGGGAATTTTTTTTTCTAGGAAGTGTTGCATCCTATGTTAAACGGCTTCAACCAAACGACCATGTTCTGTTGAGGGTTTATGGTTAGTTTGTACTTATTTAACTTGTCTCTCTTCGAACTAAGTGCTTGGGGACCATTTTCATAGCTTTCAACCTTGATCCAGGTATGCAGTGTGTAAGTGATCATTTATGCAATATCCTTGTCCACTTTTTAGTTGAAAAAGATAAATTCTATGATGCAAATAACCTCTTTTTCTTTTGTGGAGAGTTGTTCCAAGGAAGGAAATAGGCCTTAAATGTAGACGGGCAACAATCATTAATTTCTTGTTGAACCTTTTGGCATCTGCTGCAGATAGTTATCTTTACTGTTATCTGGGAGTCATTTTAGGAGCACCTTTTTTCCATAGGAATACCACGTGTTCATGCATCGTCTTATTTATCGAGCTTTGCATGACATCACCTCTTGAAACCATTTTTCTGGGTGCAGGACTTACATGTTACATCTGCCTATTGTGTAGAAAAATGGTGGAAGGTGGTCTTGTAACGGCAGATGGAACTGGGTACACAGAATGTATCAAGACAAGATGCAGAAACCCCTACATCATGAGGCTGGCTCTTTCAGCTGGCCTTGGAGGCTTTTTGTTTGGATATGATACTGGTAAGTGTAACTTACAAGTCCAAATACTCATACAACGAAAATCCGGCTTTACGTGTTTTTCTTTGGATAAATTGTAGAAAATTCTATATAGGAGTTAGGACGAGGATAATAATTTTCCTTTTCCAATTTTGGTATCCATCAGTTTCAGGACTGGATTATGTTTCCATTTTTATGGGTTTATGACTTGTGAGGTACTAGCTGTACATGCATCATGCCTAAAATTATGTTTCTAGATCTATGGGTTTATGTGGTGCCTCTAATATGACATGCTTTATGCTCGAAACCTTGATTCAACAAAAGCCATCTGTACACTACGCAAATAAGATACTTTAGCGGAAGAACATACTTCCCCTCACCCAAATCACATTTTCTTCAAATGTCTGAAGAAGTTCTAAAAAGAAGTTGACATCTTAAAGAATGATGTGATACGTATCTGAATACAAGGAAGAAGTATGGTAGGAACACGAATTAAAGGGTTGAAACTTGAAACCATCTAGTATTGGAGATGTCACATAGCTTTCCAAAGGTTTAATAAACCCATGTATGTTTTTAACAGTTAACCTCTTGTACTAGACTTGCATGTGCTAAGTACTTAAGTACCAAAATGGATATGTAGTTGATATCCAATTGCCACTCGAATTGCAGGAGTTATTTCAGGTGCTCTTCTTTACATAAAAGAGGACTTTGAAGTAGTTGCAAAGAAAACATGGCTCCAGGTTTGAATCTTACTATCTAATTTCACAACTTCTGTTATGCAAACAAAATCCTTAATTCCAAAATCATATGTCCTTACAAAATTGCATGTTTGAATTGATCAGGAAACTATTATGGCCATGGCTGTAATGGGAGCTACATTTGGTGCTGGTATTGGTGGGGGGACTTACGATAAGCTTATTGCAGACATTTTATTCTTCATTGGTGCAGTGATCACGGCCCTAGCCCCTGCCCCTTGGATTATCATAATGGGAAGAATGTTTGTTGGCTTAGGACTTTGAGGACACAAAATTGATTATTTCTTTGTTTTGCATTTAATTTGTTGGCTCTTTTTCTTGCTTTATGGCACTGTTTCATGTAATCTTTGTACTCATTGATCTTATGTTTTTCAGTTGTCAGTTGATATTCTTCTTTATATTGCCGTATCTAGAACTGACTTTAGTATTGATCTGTATGACGTTTACACAATGCCAACTGATGCTATACCTGTATGCAATTGAAATGCTTTCTCAGGTTAAAGGAACATGGAGGTGCATGCTTGGGTTGGCAGCAGTGCCTGCATCGTTGCAGGTCATTCTGATGTTATCTCTTCCCGAGTCACCTAGATGGCTTTACAGAAAGGTTCGGTTGAAAAGGAAATATAATTTACCAAATGAAAAGCTGACAGAAAAGTTCTGATACAAATGGTTTTTCTTTTTCCTCTTATCAGAATAAGATTACTGAGGCTGAGGCTATCTTGGCAAGAATCTACTCGCGTGATCAAGTAGAGGAAGAAATAAGAGCACTAAAAGCATCATTTGATATTGAGTTGGCCAAGGCTCTGATACAAATCTTCTCAAGAAGCTAAAATAAGCATGAGATTCCAAGGTGTTTAGGAGGGGACTGAAAGCCAGGATCACAGTCCAAATAGCTCAGCAATTTTTGGGGATTAACACTGTCATGTACTATATAGTCCAACAATTCTTCATTTAGCAGGATTCACATCAAAAAGTATGGCCTTGGCTCTTTCTCTTATAACTTCTGGTCTTAATGTGATGGGATAATTTGTTAGTATGGTGTTTGTTGATAGTTCACATCAAAAAGTATGGCCTTGGCTCTTTCTCTTATAACTTCTGGTCTTAATGTGATGGGATGATTTGTTAGTATGGTGTTTGTTGATAGGGCTGGTAGGAGAAAGTTAATGGTCATCTCTATACTTGGAACTATTGCCTGCCTGATTGTCTTAGCTGGTTTATTTCACCATTCTGCTGCCACTGCTTCTAAGGTTAGATATCATGAATTTGCTCATTTTGGGATCAATTCCTCTTGCCATGCCTATGTAGCCGCTTCAAATTCAGGATTGGACTTGCATGACTTGCTTGAAAGCTGCTTCAGATTGTGGATTTTGTGCAAATAAACATAATCAGGTAAAAGCTGATATCATATCCTAGTATTAAGAAAATTAGTAAAAACTGATATCATATCCTAGTATTAAGAAATTTTAGGCTTGTGACATCTTTCTTTATCTCCAGTTGGTTTGAGCATAAAGTCTTTATCTTTCTTGGTTATCAACTTGTATGCCCTTACACTAAATCCATGTAAGTGGGCCCATTTAGTGGTATGAGGCTCAAATTGTTGTTGCATCAGAAATACTTGTTATGACTTTGGATTGTGGATTTTGGTATTAAAGTCAACGCCATCATACCCTATGTTCTTCTTTAGGGGTACCTATGACCAAATTTTAGCTACAACACAAATAGTGCCCTGTGGATAGTGCTGTTGGCAAAGTGCCCTAAATAGTTTATACTCTAGACTGATAGCTACACGGTTTCAAGAAAACGACAATAATGTTTCTTAAAAAATAACTTGTAGCTAGTTCCAACAAATAGGTCAGGAAGGTTTTGTTTTTCAAATGTGGAGTTAGATTTAAAAGTTAAATAATTGTTCCCATAATTGCCTAAACTTACTCTCTGATATCCTTAACAGCAATATCCTGGAGCTTGTCTTGCTGCTACAAATGATGCAAGGGATTCATGCAAAGGGGAGCATAGAGTGTATTTTACAGAATGTTGTCCTAGCAAGTTGGGAATATTGGCAGTCCTATTCTTAGGAGCATACATTATTTCTTATGCTCCTGGTATGGGAACTGTACCATGGATCGTAAACTCGGAGATCTACCCATTGAGATACCGAGAAAAAGGGAGAGGAATTGCTGCAGTGGCTAACTGGTCTGCTAATCTTCTAGTACTTGTGCTTCTGAGTTTCAGTATTTTAGCCCTATGTCTTGACCCTCCAGAGCTTCTTTATTCTGATAATTTTTAGCTTCACTACGTAGAAAACTCAATATTCAGAAGATTTTAGAGGTACAGACAGATTCTATATTATTAAAGAAAAGGAGATTCAGAAAATGAAAGAAATATGCCACTCTACATGTTTTGCTTATCTTGTGAGAAATCCTGTTTTTTTAACTTTCACATACCATAATATACGCCAGTTCTGTATTTCGATGCTAGATCGTTAGCATGGTCCAATGTCAGCACATTATTCATTTTATAGTACGAAACAGCAGGATAGACGACTTTAATTCATCTTCCTATTCACATCTTCATGAGTTTAATCTGGGAAATGATCATTTTGTTTGTTGAATTTACTTTTTAGTGATTTATAGTGCTCAGAAAGGGAAAAAAAGGAAAAAGAAGTGGCCAAGTAAGCTATTGCAACTTGCAAGTGTGGACACTGAGTCACAGATTGTGATCTTACGAAACCAATTGTATTTTATGAAGTTATTAGTCACTTCTTTGCATACTGATCGTACCCTTATAATAAATTTAAAACTGTACTTCTGAGAAGAACCCACAGAATCATTGAAAAGTGCACTCATGAAATTATGTGTGCATGGAAATAATAATATTATGGACTACTTTTTGCTGCTTCTAGATCTGTTGGCTGTTGCTCTTAGTATTATGAATAACATTTACATGTATGATAATACACCAAACTTAAGGGTTCAAACAAAGGAAAAAATTACTTGGAAATAATTCATCATTTTCTCAGAACTGTTTTCTTAATTTGGTACAAGTTCAGGATATGCTGAAATCATCAAATTTAGCCTAGAGGAGTCAGAAGATTGACAGTGAAAGGCTGGGACCTATTGTTGAACCCATGCTCTAAAGCGAGCATCGGGTTCTTATCTGCATGCTGCTACTCTTTAAGATTTTATACCAAAAGGGGCTCAAAAATAATTGCTCCTTTGGAAGGAAGATAGAATAAGAGAGATAAAAATCCCCCTAGAACTGAATTAGACTTGAGTGATTCTGTGAATCTAGTTTTTTGTAATTTAAGTTAGAGTTTTTAGCCGTTGCTTAAAAATTAACAATGAAGAGAGGAGAAAATGAACAAAATTAGACAAAGGAATACTGATGATCAATCATGGATTCCTTTTAACCCAGAAAAACTAGCCTTTTTTGGGCTTCATTTGACCCCTCCATAGCACCTTACACTTATCAAAATTACACTTTGCAGTAGGGAATACTTCTTTTTTTCTATGAATTCCCGAATTATAGGTGCTGAAATTCATGAAAGTTACAACAAAAACCTAAATGGATCATGATAAACTTCTGTAAAATCTTCTCTTTACATTGCTCCACCTGTCCAAAAAATAAAAATTAAGATAAGAATTTTTTATATTAAGATATAGTATTCTCTTCATACTAGGATAGTTAAACTAAGCTGAATGAGGATGGAGATATCTTACCATAATCCTTTGGTAATCTGCACTTGTAGCATTCCATCCTGCATGCATAATTGTGTAAACCACATCCAGGTCTGCAGCCACAAAGATATGTCCATTTTAGTCATCAAACCACTAATGCAGCCTGAGAAATGCTGTTATAGAACGAATTTTTTTTTCTTTTCAAGAAAATCTAAATTAAATTACCTCGCACAAACCCAGTCACCAGCTTTCCACCCAGGAAGGAGTTGTTGCTGTTGATCTGAACTATATCCTCCAGCTCCCATCATCATTTCATTAGTTCCATAACCAACACCAACAGTCCCATAATCACACTTAAAGTTTCCACAACGGAAGCAGTTTGTACGGCTAGCATAGTTGTGAGCCCCACAATTCATGCTCTGGCAGTACCAGTCTCCGGCCAACACCTCTGTCCTGCCAGCCTTTGTGTTAGCAATGTAATACGGGATATCCGCCTCGCTACCATACTTAGGAAAGCTACACTTCTGACATGATTCCCGCTTCTTGAAGTTCACATGTTGGCAAGCACCACACAACCAATCCCCTGGAGAACTCATTGTTTTCTTTATCTGCAGTTAAAATCAACAGTAACTAAGGAGTAAGAATATTGAAAATCAATAGCATTGCCTATATATATATATTTGCACTAGTTATCTATGGATCATGATGTATTATTTTCTTCTTCTTTTGAAATTCTTTTTTATTTTTTCCCTAGAGAATTTATCAGTTAAGCTATTAGGCTGAATGATCCAATAAACTAGGACATTGTTTACAAGACAAAGAAAAACATGGGACTCACCTGGGAAAATTGGAGCTTTAGGAAAAGACTGAAAGAAGTGGCTTCTGAGTGTAGATAGCTAGAGAAGTGTATGAAGTAGTTGGTGGGTGTTTGGTCTGTTAAGTGGTGATCCTTTTTATAGTAGTTGAGGGACTATCTTTCTAGGTGGGGACCTGGGTATAATGTGCACATCATGATATAGCAGTATTTTATTCACCTTTTACACAGGGGTTCCTCTGCTCTGCTTCACTTGAGTCGTTTCCTTAAAAATGGGATTCTTCAGTATGGGAAGACACTATTTCAGGATCTATTTTAGGGTTCGGAACTCTGCTCAATTTTCAGATAAAGGGAGATTATTTTATTACTAATACCCAAGTTCATGCACACATTCTCAAATATGGGAGAGACCAATGACTGATCCTCTGTGTCTTTTTTCTCTTTTTTTTTTTTTATTCCTTCTATATCATCTCATAATTTTTCACAATATCTATACTAGAAAGGTGCTATGTGGGGTGGGGGGCAGGGGAGGAAGGGAAGATTGGAGATATTTTTTTTTAAAAGAAAGATAGCTTTTTTATATTTGCTGTTTGTGATAATACGAAGTTTTGTCCAATGCAATACTTCTTTTGTCCTGAAATAGTTATTTCATATGGTAATATTCTAAGATATCCGGAAAAAGTTTTCGGCTTTCTTGATATAGTGGTAGCTTATGATTGGACTTTCATAGATGCTTGTGCTTAAATTGAGTCGCAGGGACAGGGAGAATGGGAATGGTCTGACTATAGTAAACTGGTTTATGGTTAACTTTTGTCATGTCTGTAATCATATGGGGTTGCGGTGGTATGTTGATATCTAGCTGACTACGGTTAATTTTGTGCAAGATTTTCGATGTTCCACAATGTTATTACTGTTACTAACAAATGTTTAACGTTGGCATAGTGGTGACAATCAATATGTTGAGTGGCTTCAGAAATTTTGATTATGGTTTATTTTATAACGTAAAGTTGCATGTGGAGTATATTATAGGATATTATGCTGATATTAAGGCATGCAGCGTGTTTTAGTGAGAAGCAGCAACAACATGGATACATGTTGTGCGGCATGCAGCAACTATTTTGGCAATTATCTTGGCTTGTTTGTTAGTTGGATTAGATTTTTATACTTTAGTTGGAAATGTTTGTTGTTGTCTGAATATGTAGTCTCTATATAGGATACTTCAAACCAAATTAGGCTTTAAGTTGTTGTTAGATTTATTATGGCAGCACAGGACCAACAATAAAAGGCTATATGCAGCCGAGTTCATGCGATATTTATTACCTAAAAGAGAGTAGACGATTGATTTTTATCAAAAGGAAATAAGAGTCATTCCACGCATTTAGAGTAGACAATTAAGGTGAACAAGTTGTAATTATATCTGGGTCCATTTGTGATTTCTAATTGTTCGGAATTTTTTTCAAAAGTAAATAAATTTTTTCGATAAGTAGGTAACATGGACCAATGAGGGTTGAGTTCAGGTTGATTTGTTTCGTGTAGTGTCAAGTTTCTTTTAGTAACTTTGTATTAGGTTCAGTTGAGAACCGATAACTTGACCCGTACCTGATCTAAGGATACCAAGAGAAACCTGAACCGATCCCGGACAGCCTGTCCAACCTGATTTGACATATTTATCATATAAGATTTATGTTTTGTGGATTTTGAACACAACTCAAAATCAGCTGGAAATGCAACCCGAACCCAAATTGCAAGCTTTAAGTTCAAGCTATATGGCCATGTTGGGCGACAGTTAGCTCTACTTGCATCACATCTATCTAAAATGTTCTGCACCAATAAAACGGCTTCTTTTGGCAGCTAAATTTTCACCCAACTCAAAATCAATTTTTTTTTGATAAGAGAGGAGCATATCAAAATTGACATGATGATGTGCTTTCATGTCCTTTTCTTTTTCGGAAGGTTGGGTTAGGGAGAATAATTTTTCTTCTTGTTCCTCCATTGGACACAGAACTCAAAAGGGTATGTAATTGTCAATATGAACCAAGTAAGCAACTAAGCAAGTTGTAAGGCCACTGTCATTAACGAGCCTACTTACAATGAAAAAGGCCAAATATAGAACTTAAGACTCCACTGAACACAAAGGAGGAATTGGCTTGGACCCCTCCTCACGCCAAGTAGATTTACCGAGATACCCCCATCTAACATGTTTGGTCGAGAACAATTCTCCAAATAGTCTCACCTAGTTACGATGTTCTCAAACTTCAAAAATAAAAGGCAAGATAAAAAAAACCAAAGATTCCTCCTATCAGAGCTTTGACACCTCATTTTATCTTATGTAGTTTTCCTTTCCTGTAAAAGCATCCAGGTGCAGTAATGTTAGCTTTGAAGAAGTATCAAGCAAGAGCATCATAATTTATGGATTAATCGGGTTCTTTTCTGTTAGCAGAACGCGTAGAGAATAGAAGAAAAGAAAAGGCAACAGCGATTTTTGGACGTATGATTGCTGTCAGGATGGGGATTCTTTTCAGTATTATTGTAGAGCCGTTTTTGCAATGACCACAGGCAAAGAATAAAAGCATGGACTGATGGAAGAGAGGGCTCATCTGTCTTTAAGGTTTTCTCTTTTTTCTCCCTTCATGTGGGAATATTCAGTGTGCTTGGTAAAAAACTTCACGATGAGGATTCTCTCTTATCAAAATCTTGAGTCAACAAACTAAGTGGCAAATCGACGACGTTTGCCATCTCAGCATGTGCTCCGTCATCTCCCCATGAGGGTGTGGTATGGCCTCCATGCTGTTTTTCATATTTCTATGTTCTACCATTCCAGTATATTCTCTGCTACCTGTGAGATATTACATTATTATTTTCATGTGCTTCAATCTCATAATTTAATATTTTAGTTGAGGAATATTGTTCTTTCTTTGTAGGACATTATGGAAGTTTTTTAATTTTTCTTATCATAATAAGATGATAAATGAGTAGAAAAAACTTTTATGTAAAATCAGCTGATATCATCATAAATTTAAGTTTTTTATGCAGTAAAACTGCTTAGCTTCTAGGTTCAGAATATAATCTTTCATATCAGCAGGATAAGAGCTTCCTAAGAGTGGACCTTTTTCTGTGTGTTCTTTTGTCTTTGGGTAAATGAGGGTGTTATTCCTAAGAATATCTCTATATAGTTCTTTCGTATGGAGTCGTATAGGAACTAAATTGAGATCTACTCAAACTGCTGCAAGATAAAAAGCATCTACTGTTAGACTATAACCAAAAACCACCCAAGGGACAAAATTAGTTTGTATGATGTTGCTATTTGATCTTATAAATCATGTAATAATGATATCATCAAGAAATAAAACGACCCTTTGGTTTTGCTACAACCTTTTTTTTTTAAAAGTTCTACTACAGGTGTAGCACTCAGAATTGACAGGTTAGCCATGTCAGCTTTACACTTTCAGGACAGTAAGACAGCATCCACATCTGATATGAGTTCTCTTTGAATTATTGCACTAAGGGAATCCATAACTTAGAGACTTGAGCTTCTTTCATCTTTTTATTTTTGTTTGATTTTATTTGTGTTAGTTAGGATGTGCATGAAAGGAAAGCACTGATTTCACAGATGTGAAGTTTTCTCTCTCTGAATTTTTTCTTTTACTACTTTTCGTGTGTCTTTTTTTGGTTATTTCTCGTACGTATTCAATCTGATTTGTTGCACTTAAACTAAATTAAAACTGTTTAAAGGACAAACAACTAGGAGTGGAAGTTCCACGTTTTGCGATGATGTTGTGTGCATCAGATTCATACATCCTTTCATATGAGAAGATTGAAAGTGTAAAGCCCTAAGTGAAAGCTGTCCCCTTTCAATTAACATCTTCCCCTAATAACACCTTTGCTAGAAGTGGATATTGGATGATTGAAGAGAATAAGAACATAAAGAACTTTATAGTGCAAGAGAGAATCAAATAAGATAAAGGTTAATTTTTTTAATCACTTACCAGAGTTTATGTTAACTGCTAATTTATATATATGATTACAGAGTTGCTAATAGTGTTTTGAAGAACATCAAATAGGAGAATAAAAAAATCTGTTAGTAATTTTCCACTTTCCGAGCCCCGTTTTTTGGGACTTGTTAGAAAGGCCATTTTTGCTATTCAATTTACCAGTTTCTGCTAACCTACATGAGTAGAGCTACATATGCTGGTAGTTGAAGATCAGTTAGAAGAACTTTTTATTTTATCAGGGATCTCTTTGTAATTATCAGACTTTTGGAATCCCGTTTAAGGAAACAGTATGAAAGAGATAAAGGGAACAGCGAAGATGATGTTAACATTCATGTCCCTACACAGGAAGCCTAAACTTTGTTATAAAAAGGCCTCATTGTTTACGTAATTAAAATCATTTCTAGTTCTATCTTTACCTTGCTAGCTAATCCGAAAGTCCCCTGATCTTTGCAACCATTTCACTCCAACTCTTTTATCCCAGGTAATTTTGACACTACTAATCATGACTTGCTAATAATATAGTTTGTTACTATTTTAAGACAAATGAAGGGACATTGAAGTTACTTCTGATTGTATGTAACCCTTTAAAATAATGCCTAATGAACGAACTTTTTTTTATATAATTGTTCTGCATCTTACAAACTTTGCTCTTTTACTGCTTTATAATAATGTATTTTTTAGGGGAGGAGATGAGCTGGGCAGGGGACTGGATGTGTGGAGCGTGCCAGCACATTAACTTCAAGAAGCGGGAAGCATGCCAACGATGTGGGTTTTCCAAATATGGTGGGCAGGTCGAGGCCTCAGCATATGGATACAACAGCAACACCAATAGCCCAGAAGTACTGGCAGGGGACTGGTATTGCCAAGCCATGAACTGTGGGGCGCACAACTATGCTAGCAGGACTAGCTGCTTCAGGTGTGGTGCTCAAAAACCTGAGTGTGCTCTTGGATGCTGTGGAGCTACCAATGTCATGTCCTCCAGTGGAGGATATGGTTCTGAGACTGAGGCTAACCTTCCTGGATGGAAAACTGGTGACTGGATTTGCACCAGGTAACTATATATTATGTGTCTCTATATTACTCCATTGTCTTTGGCGTGTACTGATGGTCGCAATTTAGATCTAACATACAGGAGCATGATGGCAGACATCCTACTTCTAATTGCATGCTCCATTGCTCTTTAATTTTCATATCACTTGCATGCTCTTTTTATGATGACTACATTCGAACAAACAAAAGAACATGCATTTAGGAACATGACCCGCATGGCGAATCATTCTATCATGTGTAGGATTAGTGGTGCATTATGGTATTGTGAGATGAAAGAAAACGTTAAATTTTACCATAGTTGTATTTGGTGCATATGTAAGTCATTCTTGTTTTTGCAGACCAGGATGTGCTGTGCACAATTATGCCTGCAGGATGGAGTGTTTCAAGTGCAAGACACCAAGGGATCTTGGTGAGGAAACTTCTTTGTCAATTGAATTCAGAAAAGAAACAAAGCAACTTCTCTAAGTTTATAATGTATTCCGTTTGTTAAGGGACAAATTTTGTTTTTTTTTGCAGGAGGAATGTATTAAGAGCAGAAGTGTTGAGAACCTGCTCTTTTTTCTCTATATTATTATCATGGGAAAATTTCATAAAACTACCTTTTATAATCAAAAAATTTCAAAAAACTACCTTTTAAAATTTTTCTTTCAAAAAACTACCTTATATAACAAATTTGTTTCAATATACTACCATTTTATCATAAATGGGGTTTAATCACTAATAATTGAGTCACCGTAAATTGCTTTTCTTTCTTCCCCTCTCGTTTCTTACTTCTTTTCATACGCTACCCAACGCAACTACGACGACTGTCATTTATTGATTATTATTAAATATAAACTTAAAATGGTAGTATATTGAAAGGAATTTGTTATATAAGGTAGTTTTTTGAAAGAAAAATTTTAAAAGGTAGTTTTTTGAAATTTTTTGATTATAAAAGGTAGTTTTATGAAATTTTCCCTATTATCATTGAGAAGTATATAACTATCTAGCACAAACTAGGAGGAGCTTACACTCTCTCTCAGGTCCAACGGTTTTCACATGAAGCTCAATATAGAGTTTATGGGAAATTTTTGCATAGCTACATATGTTTTTGAAGTGTTTTCTGACATGGGACATGTGTATGTTCCTAGAGTTTGTACTTGGCCATTTTCCAAACTTTTCTTCAGTGTGCTATGGCAGTATTCCTGCATTTGAGTATCTTTATCCTAAAAGCCTGTTGTTTTTTGCAGCTTTCATCCAGATTTGGCCGTTAAATTATTAGTTTTGATTACACTATAGTAAGAATTAATTTCAGGTGGAGAGTGACTAATTTGTACCGCTTTGGTCTTTGAGATTGAAGATTCAAATTAATTTTGCGTGGACTTGGTCCACAACAAATTTATTGTGCACTTATCATAAGTTTCCATTTATATTTTTAAACGACCTATCTACGTGATCATGTTGGAGCTGTCAGTTTTTATTTGTTTATATAATCATTTTATCAGGGGCCGGACATTGGGGGGCGAGTGAGAGCACCCCTCCTGATTTTTTTCTGAAAATTTTCCTTTTGTCCTTCCGAAAATAATTTTTTGGTTCCTCCCCTATATTTTATAATCTTGTAGTATTTACTTTAACCAACCAATATGCTGTCGGTAAAGGCGTAGAATCTTGTAGTATACAACAATTAGCAAACATTTATAATAACAACATATCATGAACCTGGTTCATACAAAATTTTGTGATCATGATATTATAACATGGGTTTGACTAAATGGATTATAACATAACCATAATAGGTTCTTAGGGTTTCTACAACAATCCAAGCACAATCCTTTTTGTTGCACAAGATTCAAAAGGTTCAATACATGTATGCCATTTTGATCTGAACGAGTTAGAGAAAATAAAATATTGTGTTAAGTGACTTTTGACATGCATATATTTCCAAAGGTTTAGACTTGAACATGTTTCAATAAACGACTATCCTACATGAGTATTTTGAGGCAAAATGAAGAGTTTCGTACGACACTTATTTGATTATGTTGTTTGAGCTTATAAGTTATAATGGCTGTGGACCACCATTTATCCCCAACAGAAAGATTCAAGGAATCCCTGGGATTCACTTTCAAAGGCAATGGTCATCTCTTTCGTCTATTCAAAGGAGCAATAATTTATATACACTTTAGGCATCAAAAACTCAAGAATAAAAATGACAATAATTCATTTTAGAACCAGATACTCTGGAGTGAAAGCAGAGATTTACAGACACCTAGCTATTTTGCAATCTCAATGGTGGGTCAAATACTCTAATGCAAAATCCAACTCTTTCTTTTCATCTCAGATTTTCTTCATCTCTTTCCTTCTCACTAAGAATAATGGGAAAGGAAAAGAAATAAGTCAAAACTATGAAAATAGTTTCTTTTTTATTATTTTTTAACAAGATTCTGGAACATTATATAGGAAAGCATTGGAAGATGGTGTCATGACTCATGTATGTCTCCTTATAATAGGAAAATGCATGTGAATTTTTTATATATTGATATTGATATCAAAATGCATGTGAAAACTAGACTTAAAAAGAAGATTTTTTTTTTATAATATGCTAGCTTTCTAGAAATTCTTTGGCCACAAGAATAACAAGTTGTATATCTAACTTTACAAAAAAAAGTGGAGATTAGTTTAAACCTAGTGACACAATATGAAGTTTGCATTCCATGACAACTTTTTTGGTGAGACACTAATCTATTGACAAATTAGTACATTAGGCAATGGTTTAAAGGTAGTTAATGAAAAATTGCACTATATATGACGTAGTAATTTCAACTAGCGCTTTTGACTTCTCAATAATTATTGCTGAAAATATTCTTGAAAAGTTAAAAGGGGTATTTCAATTATATACACTTTTATTTAAAGCTAACAAATATCCTGTTAGAGATCCTAAATTGCAAGGCCAAAATTATACTTATTAACTTATTACCAAAATTCTTTTAATATAAATCAACCGAATCATATTACTATTACAAAAACAGAAAGGGAGAAAAAGTCATAAGGTGACCATTTCTAGGGAATCATATCATGGTTTCCAAATGGCTTCTTACTATTCGGTCAATATCTTATCAGATTGAAAAAAATAAAAACTTCACTATCATATATATATACAGGCATATTCAAAGATAGTCAAACCTAAATCAGAATTCTTACATACTAGTCCATTCTAAAAAATACTAATCTTTAAAAGATACATATAAGAAAGTTGTGTCGAGTCTATTCTTATTGATAGTATCTAGGTATATTTATTTACCAAGTTGTAGAAGAAGAGATTTTATAAGGTTTGTAACTTGGAAGAGGGTGGTTGGCCTTCAACTTTAAAAGCACCAACTACCAAGTGGTAAAATTACCGTTATATAGTTGGACCGTTATTTTTGGCGGGTAATGAAAATAACTATACTTCAAATAATACTATAAGATATTAAGATAAAACCCTCAAATTTTATTTTTCTTGTAAAAATGGCGATGTTTTATTCAATTTCACCTGTTGTTTATCCTCTCCATTTTCTCCCAAATTCAGACCCACCTTACAATCTTCTTCAATCTCAACCATCACTCTCTCTCCTCTCCAAATGCAAGAACATTGAAACCCTAAAACAAATTCATTCCCAAATCATCAAAACTGGCCTACATAATACCCAATTTGCTTTAAGCAAGCTCATTGAATTTTGCGCCATTGATTCCTCTGGAGATCTCTCGTATGCGGTTTCGATATTCGAGACGATTGAGGAACCGAATACTCTTGTTTGGAACACTGTGATTCGAGGGCAATGTTTGAGTTCTTCTCTCATGAATGCTTTGGAATTGTATGTTGGTATGATTTCTTCGGAAGTTGTGCCGAATTCCTACACTTTTCCTTCGATTTTGAAGTGTTGTGCGAAATCGGGGAGTACCCATGAAGGGGAACAGATTCATGGGCATGTTTTGAAGCTCGGGCTCGATTCGGATGCTTTTGTGCATACATCTTTGATTAATATGTATGCACAAAATGGGAAGTTAGATTGTGCACGCCTAGTGTTTGATAAAAGTCCTCATAGAGATCCTGTTTCGTATACGACACTTATTACTGGGTATTCGTCAAGGGGTTATTTGGAGGATGCACGTAAGCTGTTCGATGAAATTCCTGTTAAGGATGTTGTATCATGGAATGCAATGATTGCAGGGTATTTGCAGAGGAGTCAATTTGATAAGTCATTATCATTTTTCCAAGAAATGCTAAGGGCGCGGGTTATGCCTAACGAGAGTACGATGCTTAGTGTTCTGTCTGCTAGTGCTCAATCAGGTAATCTTGAGTTAGGGAAGTGGGTTAGGGATTGGATTGAAGAGAATGGTTTTGGAGGAAAGCTTCGACTTGTTAATGCGCTGATTGATATGTATGCAAAGTGTGATGATCTCGTAACAGCACGTAGTTTATTTGAGGGATTACCTCAGAAGGACCTAATCTCATGGAATGTGATGATTGGTGGGTACACACATGGGAGCTTCTACAAAGAAGCTTTGTGTTTATTTCGAGAAATGCTAGAACTTCGTGTTGTGCCAAATGATGTGACTTTCTTGAATGTCCTTCCAGCTTGTTCTCATCTAGGTGCTCTTGATTATGGCAAATGGATTCATGCATATATAAACAGAAGTTTCGACAGTTTAACTAACACTGCTCTTTTGACAAGCCTAATTAACATGTATGCGAAATGTGGTGATATAGAGGCTGCCAAACAGGTTTTCGATAGCATGAAAACTAGAAGCCCAGCTTCTTGGAATGCATTAATATGTGGGCTAGCTATGCATGGCAATGCAACCCATTCCCTCGATCTTTTCTCAAGGATGGTGCACGAAGGATTCAGACCAGATGACATCACATTTGTGGGTATCTTGTCAGCTTGTACTCAAGCTGGTTTGGTAGATCTTGGTCAGAGTTATTTTAACTCGATGATCCAAGATTATAAGATTTCACCGAAAGTACATCATTATGGTTGCATGATCGATCTACTTGGTCGAGCAGGATTGTTTGATGAAGCAGAGGCCTTAATGAGTACTATGCCAATGGAGCCAGATGGTGCGATATGGGGTTCTCTCCTTGCAGCTTGTAAGCTCCACAAGAAGGTTGAAATGGCTGAAAAGTTCGCCAACCATCTTTTCGAGCTGGAACCTAGCAATCCAGGGCCGTATGTGCTTCTGTCAAACATTTATGCCAGTGCTAATAGATGGGATGATGTAGCTAGAGTTAGAACGAGATTAAACGACTTAGGAATGAAGAAAGTCCCGGGTTGTACCTCTATCGAGATAGATAGCATCGTTCATGAGTTTCTTGTAGGCGATAAGCTGCACCCACAGAGTAAAGCAATATACGAGATGTCTGATGAGGTTGACAGGCTCCTTGCCTTACATGGGCATGTCCCTGATACATCTGAGGTGCTTTATGACATGGAAGAGGACTTGAAAGAAGGAGCATTAAGTCATCATAGTGAGAGATTAGCGATTGCTTACGGATTGATTAGTACAAAACCCGGGACAACAATTAGGATTGTTAAGAATTTAAGGGTATGTGGAAATTGCCATTCAGCAACAAAACTCATATCTAAGATCTTCAACAGGGAGATAATTGCAAGAGATCGCAATCGTTTCCATCATTTCAAAGATGGCCAATGCTCCTGTATGGACCGATGGTGAATACATCATCGTGATTAATATGATTAGGTCAAAATTTCATAAACAAGTGCTATAGTTATGAATTGTTACGAATCAAAAGTAAATAATGTATAATTGACGTTTTGAAATTAATACTTTTGCAATCACGATGATGATTCGTTCTTAGAACGTTTAGTAAAAAGAAGTGCTTGGATTTGATTTGCGTAAACATCAACAATTACCTTCGTTCCTTACATGAAACTGATTTGCAAAAACAGCACCAAAAATAGAAGACTGCTTGAAATCGAAGAAGGTCCAAAAGCCAATGAGAAGGTCGAGGAGACGAGGATTATAAAGTTTTCAAAACATTTTGATATTCAATCTTTATTAATTTTGAAATTCTTACGCATGTATAAGAAAAAACATAGTCATATGAGGTCGTGTTTGATTTGTGTCAATAGCTGCATTATTAGTATTCAATCCTTATAATTTTTAAACAAAAATTGAAGATATCTTATGGTAAAAAAATGTGCATTGAAATACATTGAGAAACGTAAATAAGTACATATAGTGACAAAGGGTGTTTCAAGCCTTTACTCATTCCCATATGTAGGTGAGGTTGAGGTGGTGGAGTAGTGGCATCGCTTCCCACCTCATATCCCTGAGGTTTAGGGATCAAACCTGGGGACTCATTCGAGGATTTCCTCTTATCTCCCTCGAGTGAATCCCCTTCATCTTACCTTAAAAAAAAAAACCCCATATGTAGGCAGATTCTGATCCCACAGACATAATTTTTGTCCACATTTGTAAATTGCTGCCCTTTAATCTAAATAAAACAATGACATTAATCATATGAAAGTATCTGCCGAGATATTGTATAATAATCATTCATTAACACCACAGATAAAAGTAACAATTCAAATAATAATTTTATATTTTATAATACATCATAACAAATTGAACAATAAAATTTACTAATAATTGTTGATTCATAATAACAACAAATCAGAAGAAAGAAGAGAAATAGGTGAGTTATGAGAAATTAATCTTAAATTAGGTTTAGAGATTTGATTTGATGATAAGAAATTGAATGGAATAAGATAACAAAAGGAGATATTGAAGTTTTGAGAACTAAGAATGGTATTCTGATTTCAAAATTAACCATTCTTTCAATCCCTCAAAAAGGGTAATGGAGCAATCAGATTAATTGGAGGTGGAAAAAGATGGTTTTCTGATTTTTGCATCTAAGTATGATATGTCGCGCACACTAACAAAAATAAATAACCTAACTAGCCTCTTAACTATCTAGTAGGTTAAGTCAGGGTTAATCCCATGAGAGAATGTTGTTCTATGATTATCCCTTAAATAATGGTAAGATTAAAGGAGATTAACATCAATGATTGTCTAATTTTTTTTTTTTTTAGAGGAAAAGATTTGGTGCATAGATTAATCAATGGACAAAAAGTCCATAAGTACATAAGGAGACACTTCCTGAGGACAGTGATTCTCCCACCTCTGTTCAACACCAAAAGGGATAAGTCTAGCTAGGTGATGAGCAACCCAATTGCCATCCCGTAGCACATGAGACCAAGAAACAGAAACAAACTCTTTACTAAGCTCCAAAGCATCAACTAAAATAGTATCTGAATCGGAAAAGAAGGCAGCTCCTTTTGAGAGGCGAGTAACTAAAGTTTGACAATCAGACTCGACAATAATATTTTGCAGTCCATGGGCACGGGCGATCTTCAGCGCTAAGCACAGAGCTTTACCTTCAGCGACTTCCACAGGCCAACGAGTCCGAATTCTTCGACTTGCCGCGAACAAAACCGAACCCTTATGATTTCTCGCCACAACTCCGAGACCAATCCACCCATCATCCGAGATTGAGGCATCTGTGTTTAACTTTATACACTCAATACTAGGAGGCAGCCATTTCTTTGGGCTACGAGGCACAACACTCCTCGACAATAATAATTAAGTATACTAATCGATATATAAATAATAAAATCTAGAGTTAAGTATCCCCACTAGTATGAATTGATACAATAATAATTTCTACCCTAAACTAGTCAATTAAATGTTCGTAAGGAAAAATATACCATATAAAATACCATAAACCTCTATCGAGTATCTATAACTTCCCTAATATGCAAACAAGTCTACTCTCGTAGAATCATGTAGATTAAAGATATCAAACACGACACTCTAACTTCCTAAATTATCCATTCTACCTACTCCCGTGGAGAATTTCATGTCCTTAATTGAAATACTCAAATGTGTCAAAATCCAACTCTTGTTGTGATCAAGACAATGGAATGATAATAATATTAATCATATCCCTAATCTAGTACTATTGGAATTTCACAATCAATTAAACAAGAACAATTAAACAACTAATTTGGGAATAAAGAAATAATCATGAATTAATTCATACTAGGGTCCAACTTAACGATACATATAAGAACTACTTAAGCATAATTGAAATAAATAAATAAAATAGAGAAAAAATAATTAAATTTCATAGTAGAGAACAAAGATCGAGAAAAGAAGAAGGGGATGAATATTTGATTTAATGGAAGAAAGGTAGAGTCTTAGAGAACAATAGAGATCTACAAGTTTCTCTCTCTAACCTCTCTCTCTAACCTCTCTCTAAAACCCCTAAAAAGTGTAAAATAAACTTAACTAAGTCTCATCATCAAACAAATAAAAGAGTATGTATAGCTTCCTAAATAACAAAACCGACAAAATAAGTCGTACGACGGAGCAGACTAACACGGGCATGTCAATAATGACACAGTTCTGTTGACCTGCTACAACACAAATACCCTACAAAGAAGAGCTAGTGCTTGGGAGAAATCAAAACAACACAGACGTGTCAATAGTGACACAAACATGTTGGCCTGTAATTGTCATATTCTTCAACTTAACTTCGAACAGCTATAACTTTTGATCCAGAGCTTTATTTGGCACATGTAATATATCGTTGAAAAGATCTTGAAGTCTAGTTTTCAAACCAGTTGAAATTACCTCATTATCTTTTTTTTACAAAATATTATGAGCAAAATGGTGAAGAGGTGTCATATTTCGCACAACTAAGAATAGTGCTTTGTATCATTTTCAATTCCAATACATCTTGGGCATATGATATATTGTTTCAATGGTAATTCAAGTGTCTTAATCCTCATGTCCTTGAATAAGAGTACAAAGTACTTGAAATTATATAAAAAGACCTAACAACCCAATAAAACACTGTAGCTTATAAAAAAATGATTGAAATATGCATAAATGCAATGTAAATGCTCTGATATTAATATATGAAAATCTACCCTAATATGCAAGTAAATGATGATAAAATATGAACTTATAAGAGTACGACTTTTTTTATGGTGAACAACCAAGGAGGAAGATGAAGCGAAGAAGAAAAAGAGAGAGGAGTGTGTTGGCCACAAATTAGGTGCTTGAATTATGGGATTTCTACATATCTTTCCTAAGGTGAAGATTCTAATTGATTTGAATACAAATCGGTTGCTAGAATTACGCCAAGTTAACCTAATCTATAATTTTCTTAATTTTTTTTTCCAATAATTATGCTTAACTGTGGCACATGCATTGAATGAATAGAATGTCGACACATCAGCAAATGGCAATTAGAAGACTACATGTGGCAGAGTAAATGTGATGATTGATTTGGACGCAACATTTTGGCATTTTCATTTTGATGTTGACACTTAGGCTAATTTTTTTAGGTTTATTAGTATATATAGATATAGATATATATTCAAAAAGAAAGGAATTTGGAATATGCAATTGTAGAGCAGCATTAAGTATGTACAATTTTACTTTCTTCTTTCAATTTTCTTTTAGAGGATTTTACCCTTGGAATTTCCTCTTCGGGCCTGTTCTCTTCGGCATAAAACTATTGAACTGAACTGAACTGAACTGAACTGAATTGAACCGAACCGAAGCGGACCGAACTAAATCGAATTAAATTATAACTAATTAATAGTAATGATTATAATTTAGGAAGCGAACCGAATCGGGCGAAAATAAAGCCAGGGAATGCGCCCTTCCTCCCTGTTCCAATTTCCCCTTTTTTCTCTCTTAGGAATCACCTAACTAACTCAATTGCATATCCATGATAGTTATAGGTTACTTATGGAGCGCTTAGAATTAAGCCAACAAGATGCATAAACATATAGAACATATGTCCACCGTAGTTTCGTACTTCATATAAACTTCTTCTCCATACTCAACATGCATATATCAATGATAATATTATGAGCTATATCATTCAAGCCAATTGCATGCACAACAGACAACAAAAATCGATTAGCTAATGAAATCCAATCATTCAGATTCAATTCAACTTAAAACTATTCAATTAATTAAGCAACATAAAGTGTGGCACCTCACGAGGGGTCGCGATATCGCACAACAATGGTGGCAGTACGAACAGAGGAGAGAGAAAACAGAGCGGCGGCAATTGGTGGCTCGCGTGAGCACCGACAACAGCACAACAACCAACGTTGAAGAGATGCGAAGGGTGAGGAATGGGGTCTTGGTCTCCTTTTCCTTATTTTTTTTTCTTTTTCTATAACTCAAAAATCTCATAAAACTATAATATCACCCATTATATTTAATACTAATATCACTAAATAATATCACACTTGAACTAAAATAGTTATTTTGTTTAGAAAAGTTGATATCAGAAATACTTGTTTAATTTAATTCGCCAAAGTCCAATCATAAATATGAAATTGATAATATCAACAACTCTAAATCATATTTTAAATTACTAAATAGTATTAAATATTTTAGGGTGTTAGCGTGTTACAGCTATTCCCTCCACGCCCACCTATGATCCATCTATGGTGTACATGCGCCTCAATGCTATACTACACCTACTCTGGTGTGGTACCTCGAAGTCGTGAAGAGAACCCATGAAAGAAGATTTCATCCGAGTGTCTGATGTCCTACCAATTAACTGACTCTCCATCATCATTGCTCGACCGGTACACCAAGCATCAGTTAGAAAATATATTGAGCCGAATCATCAGCCCGATCAACTCATGCTCATCTACCATGTCTCCTCGGTCAAACCGTGACGATACACCTCTGGTGTAGGTCTCTATCACCATCTTATATTAAACCCTTATATTTCAACAATTTGTTATCACAATATTTGTATGAATTAGGAGGCTGTAAACTACTACTTTTCCCCTTCATCCACAATTTGTTATCATTTTATCCTAGCAATCATAAAATATATATTGTAATTTACAACAAGACGTTTTACAATAGTTACGTTACCTCTATTATATCCCATCACCTTATTTCCTTACATGAAATTGATTTGCAAAACAGCACCAAACGTAGAATACTGCTTGAAATTTCAATCTTTATAATTTCAAAATTTTTATCCATGTATAAGAAAAAAAAACATAGTTATAATGGGATCGTGTTTGATTCGTGTCAGTAAGTACTACATTATTAATATTCAATCTTTATAATTTTAAAAAGGCAATTGAAGATATCCTATGGTAAAAAATGTGCATTGAAATACATTTAGAAAACGTAAATAAGAAGTACATATAGTGACAAAGGGTGTATGAGTATCAAACCTCTACTCATATCCCCATATGTAGGCGAAATTCCACCAAGCTTAGCTTGGCTTAATTAGTAGGAATTCCACCAAGCTTAGCTTGGCTTAATTAGTAGGAATTCCACCTCATGACCTCAAGGTCAGGGGTTCGAATCCCACCAAGTGAGGGGCACTTGGAGGATGATTCCCCTTACAACTCCCCCTCCTTCCAAGTGCATGGGCCTCTGGGTTGGGCCCTGTGCGAGGGCAGCCCAGAGGTTATTCATCTTTCCAAATCGAAAAAAAAAATATATGTAGGCGAAATTCCACGTTTGTCAAAAAAATTGTAGGATTGTGGTTTTATTTTTTCAATACTATTAACGCTAAACACAAAATGATACTTCCTCCATTCTGAAATAAGTGAAAACAGATGCAATTTTCGCAAGTTATGAAGCAACAGGCAAGTAACATTTTAGGATTCCTGGCATAGGTCAACCCAAAGTCGATTAGAGTTGAGCTGAAATGGTGCGACCCATACCCAACCCGTACCCGAGTATACGTTGGCCGGGCTGAATCCAACCTAAGTGACCTTGAAACAACCCACACCCGATCCGATACGATTTGACCAAGCACATACACCCCAACTCGGGCCAATCAAGACACACCCGATAGATTAGCAAATGCTAGGAGATAACATTGTACTAAGGGAAAAAAAAAAGAAAACATTATTATTCATGCATATATATAACATATATGGGTAGCTCATACAAGATTTGATTTTTAAATGTAATCATAATCAACATTAAGATCAAATCTTTCTACGTTATCGTCATCATCGTTGTCATCGTCGTTAACCATCAATGGCAGAGCATCCAGCCTTCCTCATTGTCAAATTCATGCTCCAATGTTGTGCATCTCTTTCTGATTGAAGGAGTTTTGGCGGGCTGATTTCAGCACGGTTTTATCAGCTACTATGAAGTATGCTGCTCCGGCCACTAATCATGTGCAATCAACAGTAAAAATGTTAGTAAATCTTTAAAGAAAACAACACATAATGATTAATGAATGACTATATAGTAATTTAAAATCATGTGATTCAATATATTACCAGTTGAAATTATGAGGGCTTGAGCAGTGTGGTTGAGATTGGCCCTAGCCCAAGGAAGCATTCTTGCACTTGCTATCTGCAGGTCAAGATTAACATACAAATGTCATCCATGCATTTCTTTGCATATAAGAGGTGTTGTAAGTGAAACAACAAATGTATTTGATTGACGCATTTGGTAGAATATTAAATAACTTTTTGTAGACCAATGTAAGGAAAAATAAAACACTTTCAGCTGACAAAACCTCCTCTTTTTTTATTATACTTTCTTCATTCTGAAATAAGTAAAATACTTATCTTTTTTATGTGAGAGCTTATTGAGGGGAGTATTTCATTTATTTCATAAAGAAACTATTTATTTTTCATTGAGAGGTGACAAAACCTCCTAAGATTAATAAGTGGGATAATCAGACTTCGTTTTCCATTTTGTGGATTAAAGCATTTCATGTATCAGATAGAAGAAAATAAATGATCAGGCTAAAAACTCACAGTTGGAATGGCTGTAGCAAATCCAGCAACAACAGCAGCCTTAGCTCCAGCTAGAACACCATCTGTTTTAAGTTTCATCAGAAAGTCAGAAACTTATTCATTTAAACATGCTACTAGAAATTAGGCAATATATGCTCATATCTCATGCATACAAACCAATATATTTAATGCATAAATCATAATCCAAATAAAGTTCTACTCATCATATATGGTTGGAAGTAGGAGTTACTAAGCTGCTAACTTTCATGCTGAGACAACATAGCAAGGAGTAAAAAGATAAGATTTTAATATAAACATCATATTTCAAAATTATAAACTAACATTTACAATTTAATGTGGTTTTTAGAATATCAAATGTAAAAATTAAGAAAAAGGAGATAAATAATGTACCATGAGAACATTGTTTTGCTATGGCTAGCCTTTGGTCAAGTGCAACCAAGTTAGATCTCTCAAGGGGGGATTCTGCAATATTTTTTGCCATTTTAGGAAATAGAATTAGCAAAATCTATAAGTTAAGGTGAAATTTAATTCTTTGAACCTTCGAATTAACTTATATTATTTGGTAGAAAAAGTTTGAGGCTCTCAATTTTTTTTTTGTTTGATAAAAGATGTTTGAGGATTATAGATGAGGGAAAATGGTAAAAGAGGTGTATGATATTTATAGAAACAATTGAGAGTGTTCACTGTTAATAAGTGGTACAACAACTCAGGTGAGTTTGATGGTTTTATCAGAAATCTAAGGTTTTTCAGTCCATTGTTTTCACTTGACTTAGGTTTCTGTTATAGTCGGTTGATTTCTATGTCCTTTTGTCCCCTTTATGCCATTTAATTTATTTAATTATTGTTATGCAAAATTTAAGATCTGTCATGTTATTTTATTGTTTGTTAAACTATTTAATCTGTTATCTTTCCTATCGTGTACTTTAATAACTTTTTCATGTCTTTGTATGTACAATTGAGTTAACCAAACGATACATGCATCTAGAGTAGAACTTATACGAGTAATAATTATAATAATAATGTTCTTAAAGCTAGATTGGGTTAATTAGCAGACTGTTAATTAGTCAGCCACCTGGCATATACTTAGAAATAAATTAGAACAACGAAGATGTTTTTAATTTTTTTGATTTCATTTCAACTTTTTACTGTTTCTATCTTACTTTCTTCATTTTTTATCCAATGACACATATAAGAATTTGATTTCATTTGTATGATATTTGAAGTATATTATAAAAGATATACTTTCTCTGTTTACTTTTTTAAGTCAAATCTTCGATTTTCTTACTATTCACACATCTTATTATGACTGTATTTTTTTACTAATATATAAAAACAAATATAATCATATAAAATATTGTTAAATTTGTTTGAATGGATATTTTCATAATACCAACTATTTTTAACTTTTACAAATACATAATTAGAGTTATTAATGGTCAAAGTTGTGCGTTGGCAAGCGTAAAAATCAAAATGTTGCACTTATTTAATTAGAAATGGAGGACCCTTTTGAAAAAAAATAAAAATGGAGGTTAGTATTCAATAATATCTTATATAGTATTACTTTTCTATGTATACGAGTATGTGTATGTTTACCTAAAAAAATGGTATGTAAATAGTATAGTAGTTAACACTTAAACAGTGTTATTTCACGAGCAAGGTTAGACCACACTAAATTTATAAATGACATATATTAACGCTAAGTCCACACTAAATTTAGTGTAGACCAGATACATATAATTTTTTTTACGAGATTTATATTCTCATGTATCTAACATTCGAATATCTAGCTTTTAGAGAGGAAGTATCCTTTTAAGATATCTTTTGTCATTTTAACATGTTGTAGAAAGGAGTAATTTGTGTATAAAAAGTTTCCTTATAGATCAGGTGGATTTTATCCATTTGGACGCAAAACTCTGCAATTATTTTGGACACTAGCCTTAGCAATAGTGATTTAGATTCTGCACAACTCAGTAGAGTGGGATATTTTTTAGTTGTGGAACAAAATTATCAAGGCAAAACCATGGGTGGGTTTTTGATGGGCTCTGTATCTCATGCACACCCATCCCCCCTGCTCCCTGCAACTGGTAACACGCGTCTCAAATCAAAGGTCCCATTATAGGTTATCCCATATTGGCCATATACTTCTGCCTTCTCTAGAGCCTTGTTGTTTTGGATACAAATTTCACTTCAGATCATCTACTTTTCTCTTACAGTTTTATTTTCGCTCTATCAATTTCAGCTCAATTCAATTCAGTCCAAAAGAATATGGTTTAAGTCTATCTTTATATGTTAAATATGGGCCTGGGCCGCACCCATCATAAGGAGAGAGAGTCTACTTCACAAGACAAATGAGGTTCCACCTTAAAACCATATGGCTATAAGGGGAGTAATCCCTTTGCATTATAAAGTGAACACATCTCTCTTCTTCAATCAATGTGGGACACTCACACGTGTGGTGTCTTATACATCATAAACTTCAACATTATAGTATCATTTTTCATCTCAAGTGTTTACTTTTTAGTCTCCCTATCGGTTTCTTCTGTTCACCTTATTATGAGTCCTAATTAGAAAAAATTAGTTCAGATAAGGTCTAAAAAGTTCGGATAAGTTCAGTTCAGCAAAAATAAAGTCTGACACTCTTACAAAATAAGTTATAATAAATCCAGATAGCATAATAAAGTCTGACACTCTTACAAAATAAGTTATAATAAGTCTAAGTAGTGAGGGTATTGTCGTAAGATTGGGAACCAAGTGGTTGGGGTGAATTATATTATCAAATGTGGCTTGAAAAAAATCAGCTTAATAAGGTCAGGTTAAGATGAGAGTCTGTCAAATACGAGTTGGTAAAGTAGAAAATCCGACACAACACTAGGTTAATGGGGTTAGGTCGAGTTATGCATCAGGTTGAGACTAGGTTTGATCTGGATCCTTGAATGAGCGGGGTGGAATTGGCCGACGTAGCTCAGTGGCCACTTAACCGAGAGGTTTATATTTTTTTTTTTTGAGGGGAAAACCGAGATGTTTATACTTCCTCCGTTCCAAAATAAGTGAAACACTTGTCTCAAAAAGCTCTCACATAAATGAGAGAAGTGTTTCACTTATTTTGGAACGGAGGAAGTATTATTAATGGTTATATGAGTATAACTTTACAAGATTAGTACCTGGTTTTCATTTTTTATCTGATGAGTAGTATTATTAATAGGAGCTCAATGACCCAATTTGATTTGGACATTACTATTTACCGCCCGTATTTACTAAAAATCGCCCGTATTTTTTCTTAAATACTCCTAAACTACCCCTACAAATACTCGACCCCATACCCCATACCCCATCACTCTCACTCTCACTCACTCCTCACTCTCACTCTCACTCTCACTCCTCACTCCTCACTCACTCCCATCATAGCCACCACCACCACAACCACCACTGCAACCACCACCACACCGGCAACCACCAGACATCCGGCAACCACCACCGTAGCACAACACCACACCGGTGACCAACAGCACCGTACACCACCACTCCGACGATGACCTCACCGGAAGCACACCACCACAACTCGCCGGAAAAAGCATGGGCCCAAGGAAGAAGGCAAAGGAAGTCGGAGAATCATCAACTCGGGTTAGTTTTGTACTTATTTGTTGTTAAAACCGACCCCTAAGCCGGAAATATGTAGTGATTAACCCCCCCCCCCCTCGCCGGAAAAGTTGGTGAAAAAAAAAAAAATTCCGAAAAAAGCGGGGCAACGGATAGAAAATCGGTAACGGATTACTTTTCCGTTGCCTTGGTGGAGGCACCGGATTTTTCATCCGTTTCCTCCGCAGAGGCAACGGATTTTTTATCCGTAGCCTCCAGTTGGGGTAACGGATTTTTCATCCGTTACCCTGCTCTGGTGGCGTAAAAAAAATTCCGGCGGCGAAAAAAAAAACCTAAAACTTACCACATTTCGTTCCGGCGTCGTTGACGGTTCTTCATCGGACATTTCCGGTGATGCTCTGGTGGCTCGGCGGTGGCGGAGGTGGTGCTCTGGTGTTGTTAGTACCCGGTGGTTTTGGTCAATGTGCTAAGTTGCTTCGTCGGAGGTGGTGCGCCGGTGGTGGTTGTACGGTGGTGGTGGTCCGGTGGTGGTGTTCGGAAGGTGGTGGTGGTGTTAGTGCTTAATGGTAGAGAGAGGGATGAAGTTTGATGAGAGTTGAGAGAGTAGAGTGAGGTAAAAGGGGTGAAAGAGGGAGGGGCATGGGGGGTATTTAAAGAAAAAAATACGGACGATTTTAAGTAAATACGGACGGTAAATAGCGATTGAGTTCGATTCGATTTTATAGCTTTTGTGATTCTTGCTTACTTCCTTTTTTTAAGTTGCAGGTGGAATTACGAAGTATTTGTCCATCAAAAAACTTTAAAAGGAAATAAATTTACTAATCATGAACCCAACTCGAGTCTAAACTACGATTCATATCAAGTCTTATCAAAATTAATTTTCTTTTCATGCCCAAGACCCCTAACATCGAGCTAGAACGTATTGAAAACTGAAGAAAAATAAAGCAACTAAAACCTCAGCTGCAAAAAACTTCACACAGATAATCTTAATAATGGGGGTTACTAATCATTTGTTAGTTGAGTTGACTGATTCAAAATTCCTAGACTTATTATTAGGAACGTGAGTCCTTTAATGAGTATTATTAGATTCTTAGGAAGTTTACCAAAGTTGTTGGGGAAAAAACTTTGTCTATCCACGGGTAGACTACCCACCATTAATAAAGATTTGTTGAGGGTTGTGTAATGGAATCCAACTCAACATAATTAATGTTTTTTTTATCCTCTATTAGTAGTGGATTGTCTATCCAGTGGATATGTGTAGCAATGTCTAGTTGTTGGCATATAGGTGTTAGTGGGTAATTTATTAGGCAATATCAATGATCATATGATTATGGCCTTATTGGGTATTTTCCTTCATTATAGCTTCATTTGTTGTTTTTGGTTTTCTATAAATTGTCGTGTATCTCTTAGTTTATAAAATGGAATGAATGCAACTACCCATTTATATTTTGCTTCTTCATTCCCCTCTCTCATCTCTATTATAATTTCAACATCATTATCATGAATCTCGTCAAAAAAAAAAAAAAAAAAACATCATTATCATGAAAGAAAATACATGTCTTTATTATATCTATTCTACATGTTAGAGGGGTAATACATCATTGATCAAAACTAGTCATTTGCATCTATTAAAAAAAAAAAGTAGTCACTTGCTTGCTTCTTCGTAATCGCAATTTATTTATATTACAACGTTATGGTCGTATCATCACGCAGCAACTTAATTATTCTCCAACATAACGCTTAATTATCTTTTTCTTCCTTTTGTTCCGATTTTATGCTCCAATATTTTGCATCTTATCATGATTGTAGGAGGAGTTGCGACGAGCCGATTTCAGAACTGTTTTATCAGCTACTATGAAATATGCTGCTCCTGCCACTATAATTAATATAATTTCATTGAAACCAATATATTAGTTAGTGAATAATTTCAAAATTAATCATAAAAATTACAAATACACACATTAGTGTTAATTTATAATTAGTATTTACCAGTTGAAATAATGAGAGCTTGTGCAGTGTAGTTGAGATTGGCCCTTGCCCACGGTAACATTCTAGCACTTGCAATCTGCAACAAGGTTATTTACCAAAAAATGGAAAAACAACAATAAGATCAGATAATCAGATTTGTTTTTAAATCTTTTTTTTCTAAATATAGGTATTCTTCTATTTTTCTTAGTTCGATTTGTAAAGGGTATAAAATAGTTTTCTTAATGCTTAAAAATATTTTCCCTGTACACGAACGTACACCATATTTTACTCCTTATTTTTTTTATCTCATCCATCATCCTCCTTATATTCTTTTTATTTCCTTTTCTGTTTTTTTTTATGAACTAACCACAAAAAATAAATTAATGTCACTATAATTGTGTTTTAATTTAAAACTAGTGTGTAGCTCGGGCAATGTCCCGAGTTTTTACTTTGAATAGTACTTCTAAGTTTTGAGCTCATATTTATTCCAAATAAGTTTGTTTTATATTTTAACTAGTTTTTAGGCCCGGGCTACGCCCCGGGTAATCATAATTTTCATTTATTAGTATTTTACATTGAAATTATAGCACCAAACATTACTTGGTTTAGTGGGTTAAGACTTTAGTATACAAACTTGAGGTCATGGGATCAAATCTTATATCATGCATTTTCTAATTATTTTTATTGTATGTGGAGTACATGAAGTCAACACTGTAAGGGATAGCGCCACGTGGCACAGTTCCTTGTTGATGAACACCTTTTAATATATTAGTATTTGGACCCGAGCGTTGCCCCGGGTGGTATTGTTTTCCGAACTTGATATGCATTTTTTTCCATTCACATTAAAACATATTAAAGAAAACTCAACATTTAAAAGGTACAAATATAATACTATGGATATTTAAAGCATGATTAAAAGTTGGTTGAGATGGTAATTGTGCTATGTATAATAGCAAGAGGTCATGTGTTCAAATCTTGTTGCAAGCCAATTTTACTTTTGTTAATTGACATGACATATGTACACATTGGACAATTCTAGTAGAGTAACAGAGGTGCCACATGGCGTGTATACGTTGTCACGCACGCCTTTTAATATATTAGTATAGATGTTCCAAGCTATATATATACTACCTCCGCTTTTTTTTATTTGCTACATTTGTTGCCTTGGGAATGAAGCCACTACTTTGACCGATTATTTTGATTATTTTATAAGTAAAAATATAGTCATGTGTGATCTTGTTAGATTCGTCTCGACGTGTAGATTCATAATATCAAATTTTTATAATTTTTACTTACGCGAAATAAGAGATATTAAGAGTTAAATAATGTTTTGAAAACCGTGCACAACAAATGTAGCAAATAAAAAAAAACAGAGGGAATATATATTTATGTGGAGTAAGAACACATCTAATAGTTGGTTGAGATGGTAAGACTTTTACTTTGCAACGTATTGGTCGCATGTTCGAATCTTACTACAATGGGGGATTCCACATCGCAACATATACTTTCTTAATTATGTACACCTTTTAATATATTAGTATAGATTTTCTTCTCTATTGTGGCAAAGATCAACTCAAACGACATCGTTCATCATGAGCATGTTATAAAGAGGGTCGTGACATAGCAAAAAAGACAATAGCAAAATTAATTTATCGGTTGCCAATAAAAGAGGGGAAAAAGAGAGAAACTTATTGGGTGAAAAACTCACAGTTGGGATGGCAGTCACAACTCCAGCAACAATCGCAGCCTTCGCTCCAGCTACAACACCAGCGCCGGCCCGAACAATATGGAGGCCCTGTGCTAATACTGAAAAATAGGCCCTTGTATAAAAAAAATAAAAGAAACTACCAAAATATGCAAGTAAACCAAATAACAAACATGCATCAAACTAAGTTTTTCTCTTCAAAATCTTTTGATATATTCCAAGATGAACTGAATTCAACAAACTTGCAAATATTTTGACTATCAGCTTCAAGTCTTTTGTGTTTAAATAATTTTTTTTTCAATTTGGAGGCCCCTTTGGAAGTGAGGCCCTGTTCCGTGTCCCACTTTGGACATGCTAAGGGCCGGGCCTGTACAACACCCTCTAATTTTAATAGGAAAGTTAGAAACTCACTTACAAAAGGGATCATAATTCATAACACATTCATAAATGAATTAGCCTCTTCTGTTTATTTCATTAAAGTCTATGTAAGTTGGGACAAAAGGTTGTAACAAGTTAAATGGAATATGTGCATGCCTTGTCTTCATCTTGAAAAAACAGATAAATTTACCTTAAAAACAAATAAGCTTTAAGATTGATCAAATCCAATCAGATGATAAGATATACTCAGAGTTGATTGGGTCTAATTAATAAGATTTAAGATTTAATTAATAAGTTCAGCTTAAATAAGTGGAGGTAAAAAAAACGAACCATATTAGGTCTAATCTATAAGAAAGTTAAAACCAATACTAGCCATGTGTTACAATCTGGAAATTATATATTCTTCCTATATTTATTTTGTTTTATCTTTCCATTTGTTATATCATTAAATTGAATCAATCCAATCAAGAAAAGTTGATATGAGATTATACATTTAAATGAGTCACAACAAAGTCTTACGTAATAATTTTTTTTTGTCATGTATCAAAATACAATCCAAGTTTTATAACTTCGACTTTCATAAGGGAAATTAAGATAAAAAAAGGAAACGAAGGCAATACTAATTATGTGGAACACATAATATTATAGCTAGTCATATCATAATCTATTAAACTAAAGGGAAAAAGCTATAAATGGCATATATACCATGAGAGTATTGTTTGGCCATGGCTAGCCTTTGGTCAGCGAATGAGGCCTCTGAAGGAGAATGCGAAACATCTTTGGCCATGTTTGTTTTAGATTGTTGAAGATAATGAATGCAAAAAGTAAGTACTACAAAGACTATGTGAACTTAACTTTAGTAGGTTGGGTGCTTTTTCGGGGCTTCTGAATGAGGGAGAATGGTGAAGAGGGTGTGATGTATAGGTGTTCGAGTATATATAAGCAACATTCGGGATGTAGCCAAAGTAATAGGTAGTCATGGTAATGAATTTATATGTATTCTATACAAATATATTAAAAGGCGTTACTATCAAAAGAATGGTCTTCTCAAACTCCTAATATACCTGTTTATGATCTCATTAAAAAATATTAGTAATGAGTAGCTACTAAGAATTGAACACATGACCTTTGAAATGAAATATGAGAGTTTAACCACTAATCCACTACAATTTAAATGTTTAATGTTTCAAAGTAAAACAAAATAAAGTCTTATAATTATATATAACTATAAAGATATATCTAGACAAGCTTTTTGATCTCTAACACTTTTATTAAGGTAATAACATTATCTCACCCCAATTCCATTGACATTGTTATTTTTATCACAAATTCCATGGAAGTTTTTTTTTTTTTTTTTTAAAAAACAACTTATCATGCCATAACGTTCATTTTCCAATTTCGCACTAGAAAGAAAATTATGAAAAGCGAATAAAATCAATTATGAAGCTTATAAATAATAATATATTTAATAACTGTAACTGCACGGGACATTGCCCTGGCTAAAAATACTAGTTTTGTATTAAAAGTCGCATATCAATATTAATGGTAACAAAAAGCTTCATAACCGAACATGGTTGTTCTTTATGAATTTTCAGGTTTAATCAATACTCAATATTGTAATAGATGGTAATGAAATTATGAAGAAAAAAGGTACTTGATCAAGGATGGACAATCATTACCTTAGACAATGCAATATGACTTTATTGACAAATTAACCTGTATATTTAATTATCACTATTCACTGAGGTCCTCGTGGGAGCCCAATGGTTGGTGCTCCCACCTCCCAACTGCAAGGTCGGGTGTTCGACTCTCATCACTCCCCAATTTGGGGAGTTTGTATAAAAAATGTTTGCTTGTGGGTATAAATCCCCTCTGACCCAAATGAGGCCATCTAACTAGTAGCTGTTCTTCGGACCAATTATCTTTCCTGAACAAAAAAAAAAAAAAAAAAATTATCACTATTCACTACCATAATTTATGATTAGCTACCAATGAAATTTGACTTTATGACTAAAGTGTTCCATTAGGTGGAACAAGGGAACTTTGATTTTTGATGGTTTTACTAGAAAGTTAAGGTTCATCAATAGTCAAATGCGTTGATGTTTGCAAAGAAATTGAATCCGACTCGATTAATGTTGAACTCAAGTTGACTCAATTCAAACCTGAACTCGACTTGACTCAATTCAAACCCGAACTCGACTGAGAGTTTAAGGAATCAAGTTGAGCAAGTGTCAATTCGACCCTACATACAAACTCGTAAGTAGCTCTTTAATTACAATTGTACTTAAATTACAAATTTATTAAAGTCTTTTTTTTTAAATGATAAAGTACATTCTAAGCTTATAGTATTTTTTATATATAAAAAAAAGAAAGTAAAACTAGAGTCTAGAGGAGGAGATGACCTTTCGGAGAAATTATACTCCATCCGTTTTTAAAAAAAAATAAATACTTACCATTTTAGGCCGTTCCAAAATAAATGAAACATTACTATATTTGGTACTTACTTCTCTTTATCTATCTATTTATCATGGGTCCCTATTTTTCTTTCTCTCTATATTTCTCTTCTCCTAAATCCCCATGTCAAACCCCTACGTTTTACTTAAAACGGAACGGAGGAAATACTTCTAATAATTAAAAGAATTGAAATTGATATCGATCCAAAGGAGAAGTGAGAAATTCAAGATCCTACTATCTTTGTTTCCATTTGTAATTGTCTCCTCCAAGTTCACACTCATCTTCTATTTATTTCTCCATATGGCCTAGTTGCCAATGGAGTGAGAGATTGAGTTCTGCTTGTGAACAACTCAAACTCGACTCGGAGAAAATGAACGCGAACTCAACTCAAGACTTTGGCTTATTAGCTAATTACCACTTCACGTAGGAAATTCAACTTCTTATATCGTGACTTTGTCAAAATTATACGCAAACATTATTATAATACATTTACAAGAATTATAATGCATTATCATTTTACATTGTAGGTTGTGTTCTTCAATTGATTTTGACTAAAATTATATTATTTAAACTTATATGAACTTATCTGAATTTATTTGAATAAATATGAACTTATTTTATTATAACTTATTAAAAAACTTATTTTGTCTGTAACTGCCTTATTTGTGTGCTAAATTGTCTATAGAAAAATTAATTTTGTCTGAAATTCTATGGAAAAAATTAATTTGTCTAAATTTATTACTTACATTGTTTGGATTTGTTTGTATTAAGTCAAGATAAGTTAAGTGAATCGACTTAATTTCAAAAAAAAAAAAAGTGAATCGACCCTTAACGTCCAACTCTAGCCCTATGCAATTAAACAAAAAAATAATCCTTCTAATTTTTTTGGATCTGTAAATAGTGAATGAGAAGATTTTTAAAAATACAAATAGAATACTCTAAAATACATTTAATCCTGAGCCAAACACCTAAAAGTTGATGAGTTTTGACAAAAATTGTAAACTCCGATCCGTTTTCTAAACCATATAAATCTAGTTTAGGATTTACTCAAAGCTGGTGTACTACACCCTCTTTTATTATTTTATTGATGGATTGGCACAATGGGGAATGTGATCTTGGAGACAAGTCATTTTGGTATGAATTATTTTTGGAGTACCGTTAACAGGGATTTAATTGTTTCAAGGGAAATTCTCAATGATAGCCACAAGGTTTGGTTTTTTATTAATGGTAGCCAAAAAAAAAATTATTATCTGAAATAGCACTCAACTTTTGCAACACTTAACAACATAACCTTAATGATGATTAAATATTAACTTTATTTATTTTTCTATTAAGTTTAGGATTTGTGGGTGCAATTACTAACCTACCCTAAGTTAAGCTTTTCCCTCCATGTAGCTTAATTAATCAAAACACATAAAACTTCAACATCTATTTTTTGTTCTTCGGCTTTATCCCAATACTCTATGATTAAGTCAGTTAGCATGACTTTATAAATGTCATTGACTATAATATCAACATCTTGACCCATATATTGAAATTTCAGAACAATTATATCACCCATAACTGCATTTTTAACACAAGCAACAAATCACAACTTCACACACCAACATAATAAAATCACTTCTGTAAAACACATATCCTATTAAACATGCAGTTCAAATTTTGCCAACAAAAATTAACATTAAAAATATAAGAATAAATTAAAAACCAGAAAAGAAGGATAAAAAACCCTTACAACAGAGCACATAACGATCAACATGAATTAACCTTTGTTGTCCCAAAAATAATAAAAAAAATATGTCAAAGTAAATGGTGATATCTAGGGCTGGCAAAAGATGACCCAACCCGATAACCCGACCCGAACCTGACCTGAAATAAGCGGGTTCGGGTTGAGATTTTTGACCTGTTTAAGTAAATGGGTCAACCTGAACCCGAAACAAACTTTTAAAATTAATCGTGTTAAATGGGTCGGGTTCGGGTCAACCCGTTTACGAACAGGTCAGGTTGAGGTTTGAAATTCTGACCCGTTTATGTAAACAGGTCGTGTTCAGGTTTGGTGCTTTTGACCCATTTATGCAAACAGGTCAACCCGAAAATGACCCGACCCGACCTGATTGCCAGCTCTACACACTGATACCTGTCTCCAGAAGTAAGAGGAAGCAAGCACTTCAATTTGTGAGCCAAAATTCTAAAATTCGTGCGCAAAAAATCAAAAAAACCAGTCCAAATTAAGCAACAGTTGCTCTACCAAAAATTCAAAAAATTCAAAAGCAATTTCAACCCAGATTGATGCGAAATTCTTAACTACAATACTAGTACTTCCATTTAGAATTAAAAAGCATGAATTTTTATGTTTGAAGTGTGATGATGTAGTGGAGAAGCCATGGAGAAGGAAAGGATCGACAAAAGAGTAATGAAATATGAGGGGTTAGTGTTTTTTTTTTTTTTTTTTGACGGGTAGTGTGTATTTTTTACGGTTAGTTAGTAATTTAGGTTTAAATAACTCAAGTTAGCTAAAACCCTAAACTTAACAGAAAAATAAGTAAAGTTAACATTTAATCATCATTAAGGTTATGTTGTTAAGTGTTGCAAAAGTTGAGTGCTATTTCTGATAATAAATTTTTTTTTGGCTACCATTGATAAAAAGCCAAACCTTGTGGCTACCACTGAGAATTTCCCTTGTTTCAACTTGTATGATTCTTCTTGGGGATTCTTGGGAGAAATAAACGGAAGCAAAAACTTTTTCCTACACAATGTTATAAATCCTACGAGGTACAACTAATATATTTTCAACCAATTAAAGTATAAAAAATTATTATAATTTTTCATAAATATCTAAATCACCCTATTATATTTTTCCAGAGTTGTGAGAGAGTTGTATCTCAACGTAGGGCAATGGTTGTATGCTAAATCTTCCACAAGTAGGTACTGCATGGAAAACAGAATTATATACAGAACGAATGTCACTAAGGTGACAAGTATAAGTTTAGACTTTCGTTGTGTTATTCTTCTTATTTCATCTTAATTTTAAGATACTGGAACCTAGAATCTAGGGGATTTTGAATTCGTTCGATTGTACAACAACATTGGTGCTCAACTCTTGTTAAACCCTCTATTTGTTATGAATTGTCTCAAATTGGACTATTGGAGAAAGAGGAGAAAAGTACGTACCATCTTATTATAAGTTATAGCGGTTACTCTTATGATTGTCAATTGATTTTAGTATAAAACCTCCTTTGAACTCATAATACTTCTATAATTGTTGAACGATTCAGCGATCCGAGAATCAACTCATGTAACAACATGTAATTTAGATATTTATTTCCCATAAAAGATATGCTTTCTTTTTATGATATTATCCATAGGGGCAGCAATCTCCATGCACCCACCTCCTTTGTTTTAGGGAACCTTTTATTTCCTTTTCCTAAAGTTAGCAGGAAGAATGCAGAACTGTAGAAGACAGACAAAGGAATAAGAAAAACCATGGGTTGGAGTTGGACATTAATAAGCTATGGATCTTGAATCAACTCATCTTCCTCGATATTTCAACTTTAGAACACGTGTCTAAAATGTAAGGTCCATAAAATTGGAGTAATAATTTTCTCACCCAAATTTTATTTCATAAAGTTCTTGGGTGCAAACCGATTTTCAGTTTATTAATATATGTACAGACTACAGTAGTGGAAGTTTATTGCGTTCAGTTATCACTTCCTTTTTTTATCAGTGGCTTTTAGTGCATATTCCATAGTCATGTCCTTTTCATTATCCTTTTGTAGTTTTTTATTGTAGCGTCTTCTTTTGCTTCAATATATCCACTCCACCGCCTGGCTCCTGCTAGTCCGATACCGCTGCTCATTATTGTACGTACGTACATATACACCTGGGCATGGGCCTGTTTTGGGGGTAGTGGCAAGCCGGGCCGGGCCCAAGCCCAAGCCCGTGAGTAGCCGGCCATATCGTGCCGGGCCTGGAATTTTCGAATTTTGTCCACGGGCCGGGCTCGTGCCTCCTGCGGGCCTGGCCCATGTTTTATGTTGTTTTTTGAATTATCGCAATTTTAGTAAAATACAAAAAGTGGCGTTCGCGACCCACAAAGTATATAGGGGCTCGTGTCGGGCCGGATCTGAAATAAAATTTCTTGACCGTAGCTAGCCCGGCACATGCCCACCTTTACGTACATATGTGAATTGTGTTTCTTTTGGAAAAAAGAATTTATATAAATAATCCGAATTATGGCTTATTTGTCTCAAAAGAATCCTAATTATGGGTTATTTTCTAATATTCTTAGCTACGAGTGATTTCTTTTCAAGATAATTTATGACTTGAAAAGAGCAATTTAAAAGGTCAGATAATGATGTGTCAAACTTTCATTGGCTGAATACCGGTAGGGAATGCAAATAGGGAACAGAGAAATGGAAAAATCAAACAAAAAACAACTACTACGGGAACGTACCTCGTAGTTGTGATGATTTTATAATAAGACATAGGTGGGACTATTATGGGAAGACCACTTATAGTTTGGATTATTCTTATGAGTTATGAATTTTTTTAAAAAAAAATAGGAATCTTAGATGGATAAGAAGAATTTCTATCTAAGAAGTCCACCAACCCAAGTTAGATTTCCCCGTAATTTTTATTGGCATTTGTCACGATATAAGAAGTTGATTTTACTACGTGAAGTGGTAAATATGGGGAGGAATGGAATTAGCAACTTAAATTTATTATTTTATGAGAACTATAATTCTTAGGAACTTGCAGAATTTGGAATTTTGCTAGCTGAACAACTCGTAAAATTTCTACTTTCTAAGAAATGGTAATGATGTGAATGTTTCACGGCAAATATGAAATATGGATTTGGTGTACGTATTTTGAACATTCCAATTCGAAACACAACTTTATAGGGTGTTTGGAAAAGGCTTACGAGGATTTTAGGAAAGCTTGGGAGTTAGAACCAAAAAATAAGGAAATAATCAAATAAATATTAAGTTTGGAACAATCCCTATGTTAAACTCTGGAAGTAGAAGAAGACAATTTGAGTAAGGTCACAATCTGAGTAAGGTCAGAGGGTGCGGGATTTCAGAAACTCAAGCTCAAGGAGCATGTGAAATCCCAGAATCAAGACCTAGGATGAACCGGATAGGCAAGACTAGCCAATCAAAAGTTAAGTGTGAAGGAAAGTCTCGAGACAAGGAAGCTAATGAGAGTATGGAGGTTGATATTATCAAGGATTCTTGGGTTGATACCACTCCCTTTAATGGATGGCATAAGGTTGTAGGTAATAAGGTTACCTATATCAATAAAAGAAGACCATGAATGTGTAAATCTATCGCAAGCGGGTGTATTCAAACTTAAGCAAGGGAAGGATCTACATGTTTATCATGATAACCCCTACTCAATGTCCTTTATGAAGGTTCATGACCTCATCTCAAAATCAAACATATCGATGGTGGCCCACCAATCAGATTATGAGTTGCAGGAAACAATGATCACGAAATTTGCAAGTGATTGCTCCTATGAATTGAATCTGGTTCAGAAGACTCTTCTTTGAAGGAAGAAGATAAAGTAGATAAAACATCTTTTTTAGTGGAGAATGTCACCACCACCATTAATCAGTCAGGTCTTCAGCAGAAGGATGTAGAGATGCAAGAAGTTTCAGCCTATGAAGTAATCCAACAAAAGGTAGGCTATACAGAAGAGCCAATTGCAGGATTAACAAGCAAGGGTCATGTACTCATGTATCATCAATGACTCCATTGGTGTCCGCAAAAAGGAAAGCAGCTAGGGAAGCAAGGATAAGAGCCCTAAGGATTGACAGGTCTAACATGCGCACGACGTTGCTCAATGTCAGCTCGAGATCACTCAAAGGTCTGTCTCCAAGGAAATAAAGGTTGATGTGCTTTCAGTATGCAGCTTCAAAGTCTCGTCCCCCCGTGTTGGTTGTAAGCGCAAGTTAGTAGGGTCCATTCCCTTAGATGTGATCCCTTCTCTGTTTAAGAAGCGTATTACTAGAGTGGTGTCTTGTAGAATATGTTCTAGGTCTAATGTGTCACCCTATGAGATGACTTGTTGTCACTTGTCAGAATTCATGGATTAGCTTGTATTTTTCTTGTGTGTGCTTATTGCCGAAAAAAAAGGAAAAAAGAAGCACAACTTTATAGTTGGACGAATGTTGTGGACAAGTCTGAAAGTCAAAGCGTATACTATTTATAACTATGAAGAACAGGAAGTTTTTTGTACTCAATAACTAATACAAAGATTAGGGATAAGAAGAGGGAGAGACTAACTCCACCTTAATATATTTATCATTAATATTACATAGATGTTACATCATACAAGGTAATATAGATAGCATCTTAAAGTTATCATTATAAATCATTTAGCAATTAGCATAGTCTTATCAGCTATCATGATCATTTTCATTATATTAATCATTAATGACTAATACAAAGATTAGGGATCAATCAATGTTTAATCATCTTGCCATCATGATCATTTTCATTATATTAATCATGAATGACAAAATTATCATCAACCACACTAGAAACATTGAACAATTTATGCTCCAATGTTTGAATTTCCAGCTTGATTGAAAGAGTTTCGACGTGCCGACTTGAGCACAGTCTTATCAGCTACTATGAAGTATGCTGCTCCGGCCACTGTATGATGATCAATCATAATCATCAGAATTTTTTATGATTAACAAAGAAATTGAAAAATTACACATTATAATTAAATTTTCATGATATCTTTGAAGTTATACCAGTAGATATTATGAGAGCTTGAGCAGTGTGATTGAGATTGGCCTTTGCCCATGGCAACATTCTAGCACTTGCAATCTGCAAAAGAGATAACACACTCGCATAAATAGTACAAAACATTTTCATGTTAAGACTCTGGTATTTCGAGGGAGTGGACAAGCTAATATTTGTACAATTTCGTCAGAATGCAACATTATATATGCATGAGTGTGCATTTTATATATGTTTGCCTATATAACATTTTGTATATCAAACAACCACTCAATATCTATTGCCTACATAATTTTCTGTATATATGAACGTGTTCCCATAATGTAGATATAAATGCAGTGATTATAGGGCTTCCATAAAGCTCATTGTAGCAAAGCAACCGGTTTCACCGAATTTCATGCACTTAAGTATGGGTCAAGATCGATCCTCTAGAGTTTTATGAAAACTCTACAAAGTAGAGTTGAATCCTAACCATATATTATTAAATCAAGGGCTCATGATTAGTGGGAAAGGAAAAGATATGGACGGGATATTCGAGAAAAATAGGGGATCTTTGGGAGAGAAAATACAAGCCTTTGATTTCTTAATCAACGACTGATATTTAACGAACTCTACCGCCTAGAGTTATTTTGAAACTCTAGAGGAACTCAACACCTTAAGTATATGCTAGTTGCATACTTGCATAATGTAATTTAGTGGCAGCAATTGGGATGGAGATTCGAATATTAGCTTAAGAACTTACAGTTGGGATGGCAGCAGCAAAACCTGAAACAACAGCAGCCTTTGCACCAGCAAGAACACCCTCTGTTTCAAAATTAGAAAGTTAGATTATATTTTTCCTTACGTTGATTTCAGAAAACATGGTCAAACAAGAGTGGGTGAATAGTGTAAAAGTCGAAACGTTTTGAAACAGAGAAGTAAATGGATAATCTTTATTAATTACTGTATCATATAATAATGTTGAAAACTTGATACAGACTCTTGGCCCACAGACTTTCAAAGTAGTGAGTAGTGACCATGGAAAAATGAGTGCAGTGAGTTTCTTGGGTCAACAAAGTAGTTTATTTGGACTCAAAAGAATTAACTTAGTAATATAAATGTAGACCATCATCATAGATTGGGGATTCTTCTTTTACTCATTAAGTATAATTTTATATGAAAATCAACTCTTGTTAATCAGCTTTCATGCTATACTGTGCATCTAAGGAAGTGTGAAAGATCATAAGATCTTTGTCAAGATAATAACATGATCAACTAGACACCATGATTATACCTTAGATTCTGATTCTGTGACCAAATATTGACTCACATGAGAATCTCATTATGATTTGCCATTTTCAAGAATCACTTAGAAACCCAATTACTAAAAGAATCCCTAAATTTTTTATTAACGTTCCAATGTATAAAATAATTTCTAGTGCTTTTCAATATCTATGTAGTCAATATATATTTTAAAATACTCTGCCATTATTTATATAAAATGTGAGAAAATAACATTATCATGCATTGTTATTGTGACTAAATTAGATTAAATTAATGATGATATATACTTGCTAAAGATATATAAATATGAATGTATTGTACCGTACGTACCATGAGCGCAACGTTTGGCCATTGTTAGCCTTTGATCAAATGGGGCCAAGCTAGACCTCTCTAAGGGAGATTGTGCAACATTTTTGGCCATTGTATATTTGTAGAACAAGATATGAAAATTTAGACTTTGAAAAGAATAAGATATGAAATATTAGACTTTGGAAAGAAGAAGATTGATGGATGGATTCAATACTTGAATATTATTAATGTGTAGATGTTTTTGGATGAAGAAAATTGGTGACAAAATATGTGACATTTATAGAAGGATTGTTAGGTGACTATGAAAAAAGGAATAACAGTTGGTGAGAAAAGTGTGTGACATTTTTAGTCAGGAATTTGATGGTTTTACTAGAAATCTAAGGTCCACTAGTACTGTAGTCCCGTTGTTTTGCCTTCACTTGAATTTGTGTTGTAGTAGGCAGTAGGCTGATTCCCTTTGTTTTCTCCTTCGCTTTTCTTATTTTCTTTCGACATATGATGCCCAAATTGCCCATAGTACGGGAGATTTAATGGGTTGTCCGTTGGGTTGGTTGTGCTTCTTACATGGTGTCGCCAAAAATGCATCTAGCATTGGAATTGTGAAAAGGACTATGGACTTATCAAGAGCTTAATCAAGAAAATTTTTATAAGCAATCTTTTGTACTTAGTAATACCTCCGTTTGTAAGATTAGAAATGTTAGCGCTATTTAAATATTAACTTTAATTGCATTTCAAAACTAATTCTCCCTCTGTTTTTTCAAATTGATGCTCCATTTTGATTAGAATATTTGTCAATGTACAACTTTGACTATTAAAATCTTCAATTATTCAATATTGGAAATTATAAGAAATTGATATTGTGAAAATATATGTTGAGACAAATTCAATGATATTTTGTATGCTAACATTAATTGGGTTTCATACATATGTAAAAATATTGTCAAAGTAAATAATGTGAATAGTGTTAAAGTCAAAATGAAACATCTATTTAAAAACAGAGGGAGTATATAAATACAAATGTTGTCATAAATTGTTGGATTAGTCTCAAAATCTATTTTCAAAATATAAATTTTTTACAAGTTTTACTAATTGATAACTAAAAATAATGACAATCAAAATAGTGCATTGGCATTGGCATGCTCTCCGAAGCTTGGCCCTCGCTGCTCCAATGAATGAAGCCCTGCTCAGTTGGCGTGCGATTGACAAGCAAGTTCGCATCAAAGGGGCTTTCCTTGCTTGGTGCCTATGCAGTGAGCCTAATTCTCTTGTGTTCAACAACAATATAACACCTCACAACATCCTTCTTGATCGTGTGACTAGGCTCGTTGATGAGAATGGGAAATCCACTGCAAAATCTACCACTCTCGGGCCCAAAATGCTGTTGTTAGTGCTCGTTGCTGGGCTGCACCTCCAGCGGGGATGATTAAAATGAATGTGGATGCGTCACTTGCTACCAAAGGTTGGGTGGGACTCAGTGTTATTGCTCGTGACTCAAGGGGTGTTGTTCTCTTTGCTGCAACTCGCAGGGTTCGAGCTCATTGGACCGTGGAGATTGCGGAAGCAAAAGCCATTGAGATGGCAATTCGCTTGGGAAAACGTTATGCATTACATGAAGTCATTGTGGAGTCCGATTGCCTAACGGTGATAAACCGTCTCTCGAAGCATGCCATCTATCTTGCGGATCTTGATATCATTCTCCATAATATTCTATCTTCTTGTATTTGTTTTACTTCCAGTGTATGGTCACATGTTAAGCGTGATGGGAATTTTGTTGCCCACCATTTAGCTAAGCTAACCCCTTTTGGGACTGAACAAATTTGGGAGAACCACTATCCTCCGGAAGTGGCTCCTTATATTTTGATGGACACTTTGTCCTTGAATTAATGCTAGCTTGCTTTTTCCCTCAAAAAAAAAAAGAAAGAAATGGATGAAGTATATATTTGAGGAAACTGCCCACAAACTCAATAAGATTCTATCTTAACACCAATTCGTAATAGGAGGAATAGTTCACTAGACTTATAAACTAGTCTGCTCAACCCTACATTTACCGATGTCGGACAATACTTTGCACACACTTGAGAAATCCTCAATAATTACATATTGATTACATGTCAACAAATGTTAAATACCGACGAGTCTTAAATAATATGTTAAATTTATCAAAAAGAAAAAATATGTTGAATACGGACGGAGCTGGCACAACACGTGAAGCATGCTGATGTTTGTGCCCATGCATGAATGTAATTTTAGAACATCAACAAAAATTCAAAAAAATTAAAACAAATTGAAACATAAATTCTTAAGAAGCTTGTCGATTGTATCGTACGTGGGCCTCTTCTAGGAAATGTGAGCCTCGTAGACAAGCAAACCTAATAGGTTATGCCTAACATATATTTGGATCGAGCTGAGAATCAGGAAGTCACCCTTCCATCTTCCACCCACAAATTGTGGGATATATTCTCATGAAGGGGGTTGGAGTAGGTTGTATTTGGGTGCCCTAAAAGAAGAAATGTTAATATAATTTATCTTACCAAATTTTTTAAAAAATATCTGGATTGAGCTAGCACCAACCCTACCAAGGTTGATAATTCTTCTTCGAAATATATTTGTAGGCTTCGAACGGCGAAACCTCTGACTAAATTGTAACTTCTTGATATCAATTGATTCAAGCATCAAGTATGTGGTCCTAGTACAGTAGAACATGATGGATTTGTGGATTTTTTGTTCATGGTTTTTACTTGAGTAATAGTGGGTGGCAAGTGGCTTTTTTTGGGTTTAAATAGCTCTTGCTGGACTGTAAACTAGATACTACATGGTCCAGCTCTTTCCATTCTTCGGATCAATAGAACTAAGGAATTTGTTAGGCCTTCTTGAAGTGACCCCCATTTACACCATTTTGAAGACATCTGGTGCTTGTTGGACCCAAAATTATCATACATTTCATTCTTGTTGAAATAGTTCTATCTTTTTGAAAAAATAGTCTTATGTTACAATTTATACTTCATTATATACCTTGGTGTACTATACATCCAAGAATAATTCTTTTCTCATTTGTAAAACTTCAAATGAGCAAAAAGGAATGAGAAAAAAATTATCTTAGATATACGGTACACCCGGATGTACAATACACATAGTCTTTGGTCAATATCTTGGTCTTTTGATAAACAATGGTCAAATTAGTCATTTTCCTAATATAATAATATATATACATAATAGTTAAGTTTTCACTTACACTGACCTTTTTGTTGGTAAATGGTAACTAACACAGTACATGTTAAAGAGGCAAACTACATAACCTAATGCACCCAAAACAAATTTAAGGAGAGAGTATTCCATTATCTTTAAGGGGATGGGGGAGACTAATTACTCATAAATCATAAGTTCCTCCAATTTATCACCGACATTTAGTTCAGGATTCTACACTCACTCTTCTCAACTAAACTTTGTTTACCCAACAAATGATGTACTATTGTACTCACTAGCTAGAGAGATACTCATCAATATTTGTGGAATCCAATTGAATAATTGGATGATTTTTAATCTTCAACTAGTGTGTTGGCCCGGACGTTGCCTCGGGTGTTACCTTTTTTCTTCTTCACAATTAATATGTATTTTTTCCACTCTTGTAAAAATTAATTTTAAAAAAATTTAACATTTAATTTACTTTATGTTTGCAATGAATATATAACATTATGTGGATTTATGAAGCACTAAAAAAAGTAGGTCGACATGGTAAGGACAAACTTCTCTTTGCAAGAGGTCACATGTTCAAATCTAGTGGCAAACAATATTTATTTTGTAAGATGACGTAACAATCTACATGGCACATAAGATGACGTGACGAAGCTACATGACGCATATATAGTGAATAGTACTACGTGGCACGTTCCTTTGATAAGAACACCTTTTAATATATAGTATAGATATTAATAGTTATTAGGCCCGGGCTATGCCCCGGGTAAGGAAATTTTTATTTATTAATATTATACTTTGAAATGATAATACTAAATATCACTTGGTCTAGTGGTTAAGACTTTAGTATATAAACTTGAAGTCACGGGATCGAATCCTATACTATGCAATTTCTAATTTTTTTTGTTGTATGTGAATTACATGGAGTTAAATGCTCTTAGGGAGAGCGCCACGTGGCATCGTTCCTTGTTTAGGAACGCCTTTTAATATATTAGTATAGATTCCTAGTATGTTAATTACCTATTGAATACATATAGTCATGTTTAACCTATCAATTTCAAAATTTATGGCAAAATGGAGAGAGTCCACTTCACAAGACAAAGGAGGTTCCACCTTAAAACCATAGTCCCTTTGCAATATAAAGTGAACTCATCTATCATCTTTTATCAATGTGGGACACTCATATGTGTAACTGTGGGTCTGGCTCTAATATCATGTTAAATATGGGCCTGGGCCGCACCCATCACAAGGAGAGAGAGTCCACTTCACAAGACAAAGAAAGTTCCACCTTAAAATCATATGACAATAAGGGGAGTAACCCCTTTGCAATATAAAGTGAACTCATCTCTCTTCTTTTATCAATGTGGGACACTCACATGTGTTGTGCGCTATACATCATAGTTTCAACAATATAACATACTAAAAAATTAGCAAGATACTAACGAAACATAGCTTGAATGAGAAATCTTTTTATCTACCTACTACTCTATTCATTTAAAATATATACACATAATAGTGAAATTTGACTAAATATAATAAATTATTTTCTTATTTCTGATTCTTAATGAGTGAGTGGATTGTTTATTAGGTTAATGTAACATTTTCCTACTTGAAGAGCTTGTCTCAAATTTTTCTGCTTTAATTATCTGTAAAATCAACAATATGACTCCCCAAACAGCACCCTCTGAAAACGGTAAAACATGTGTACGTGAAGCTTTAATTTGTTTAATCCCCAAACAGCACCCTCCGGAAACGGTAAAATATTTAAGACCAATTAGTCTTTGTAATACTGTGTACAAAATTATCACTAAAGTCATTGTCAACCGCCTCAAACCTTTTATGCCAGATCTCATCTCCCAGAACCAGAACAGCTTCACAAAGGGGAGGGGTCCGGATGTGAACCTAGTGGTGGCCTCGGAAGTTTTACATTCCATGTGGAAAAAGAAAGGTGGGGTGGGGTGGTTTGCCCTTAAGATTGACTTAGAAAAAGCATATGATAGACTTGAGTGGAGCTTTGTTAGGGATTGCCTTCAGTTTCAAGGCATTGATAACCATTCCATTAATCTCATTATGGACTGTGTTTCATTATCTTCCTCAGCGGTCCTAGTTAATGGGAGAAAAGGGGATACTTTTAAACATTCCCGAGGTTTGAGACAAGGTGATCCTATGTCCCCGTACTTGTTCAACATCTGCCTAGAAACCTTGTCTCATATGATCAATCATGCGTGTCAAAGCGAAGAGTGGACACCTTTTTGGGTAGGCAGGAAGAAGGTGCCAGTGTCTCACCTTATGTTTGCTGACGATTTGTTACTCTTTGGCAAAGCAGATGAAAATACTGCTTTTACTGTTAGGGATATTTTAAAAAGTTTATGTCAAATGTCGGGTCAAAAGGTAAATGAGGATAAGAGTCGGTTAACTTTCTCACCTAACACACCGGAAGGAGACGCCTTATTAATGCAGGAGACCTTAGGGATTGCAAAGTCGGATGATCTTGGGGTATATTTAGGTTTACCTTTGATGCACACTAGACCCACTAGGAGGCAAGTACAGTTCATCGTGGATAAGGTTAGAAATAAATTGGCTAAATGGAAAACCTCCTTCCTGACGAAAGAGGAAAATGACCTGTGAAGAGAGTAGTCTGGCAAGTAAATGCATTTTCTCAAAATATGTCCATCCAAACCATGTCACAAAGTTCAAATATGGATCTCCCGTTTGGAAAAGTATCGAGAAAGGATGGAACCTGCTCGCGGAGAATAGTCAATGGAGGGTGGGAAATGGGCAAGACATAGATCTGTGGCACTCTAATTGGTTAGGTATAGGCCCCTTGAGAAAAGTTATTCACGGACCTTTGACTTTAGGGGAGGAGCCCATGAAAGTAAGTGATCTTTGGGACGCGGATAATTGGGACCTCCAATCTTTGTCCTTCCTATTGCCGGATAGCATAAACAATTTCATCCACGCTCTTAAAATCTCACCGAATGAACATGACCAAATCTTCTCCTCTTTCGTCACCCCAAAAGGCTTCTCTACTGCTCTAGCGTACAAGGCCCAATTCCCGCATCAGATTAGCTCGGACCATTTGAACTGGATTTGGCGGGCCCCCACGATACCAAAAATTCAATTTTTCTTATGGCTCCTTTGGAAAAACCGAATCCCCCATAACACGCTTCTTTATCAAAGAAGAATTGTGAGTTCCTCTCTATGCCCCATTTGTGGGCTTGGGGAGGAGGACAATTCCCACATCATTCTAAATTGCGGGCCTGCCAAGGAGGTTTGGGCCCTCCTACCACCTTCTTCTACGTTTAACCCTGTTCCTTTTCCCCAATGGCTAAAAGAAAACTTATCTTCGCACCTCACCTTTATGGGCCTCCATTAGGCTTCCTTATTCTCATGGGTCTGTTTCGAGATATGGAAAGCTAGGAATCTCCTCATATTTGAGGGGAAAACTTCCTCCCCTCTCTTAGTAGTGGCTAAAGCAAAAAATCAGGCGTGGAACTTTGCCAAAAACATGACCATTACCCACTCCACCATACCCAAACCGTACAACACTTTCCACCCACAGCCTGTCACAATGATCCACACTGACGCGTCTTTCATCGGGTCTTTGTCGTTTGTTGGTCTTGGAGGGGTCATAAGGAATAGTCGAGGGGCTTGGGTCATGGGATTTGGGCAAAAGATGTATGCTCAAACAGCGTTGATGGCGGAAATGTATAGCATCCGCATGGGTTTACAGTTGGCTATTGATATGGGAGTCACCCATGCGGTCCTCTACTCAGATTGTCAACTTACGGTACACATGGTGAACGAGAATTATAAAATGTATGATCTCTGTACTACTATCGTTGATGATTGCAGGGTATTATGTAAGCAGCTGCACAACCTAAAGCTGGTGTACGTTCCCCGGAGGGACAATGCGGTCGCGGATTCTTTAGCCAAGGAAGCTCGTAGAAATATGGACAAAGTACTTGTAATTCGGACTTTCCCATCCCCCCCCTCCCCGATTATTGTTTAAGTAACTTTGTTGCGGATTGTAGTCATTTTGTATTTGACCTTATTTAAGTAATGCATTTCTCCTTTCACCAAAAAAAAAAAATCAATATGACTCCGACATTATGAATTCAAATGAGTAGTTACCCTTAATTTATCAAAAAGCAAGCAGAAGTTTGACTAAACACGTCACACAAAATATAATTAATATTTATACATTTACATAGAATTTAGGGATGGAATATGCATTCTTTAGCTTTTGTTTGCTGCTACTCAAGAATTTGTCATCAATTTGTGTGCAGAGACCTTGCTCTGGATTTATCAAATGAATGAAATCCACTTGAATATTCTTCGTTTTCAGTTTTTTCTGAAAGCTTGCATTAATTATTTCATGCTTTACAAAAGGTGGCTACGTAGTAATTGATTACCACCAAATATGGTCATGATTATGCTCAGCTTCTAAATGCCTTTTTATCCGAAAAAAATAAATATAAACCCCAAAAGCAAATAAATATTGTGCTCATCTAATTTCAGCAATTAAACTTACCTTTAAAATTCTTTTGATTTCTTTTCTTAATTTGTTCATTGATGCCTCATGGGGTGAGTAAATATTGAAACCTAAAAACTTTGGTAGAATCTTTACTCCCTTCGTTTACCTAAGGTTTGCCTACATAATTTCTTGTATATCAAACAACCACTAATAAGTTGTTTGATCACTTTTTTTACCGGTTCTTAATATACATTCTTAATCATTAATATATTTTGTTTAGTCATTTTTTGGAACTGATTTTATTTAACAAAATATAGTTTTCTACTCCCTCTGTTTCTATTTATTCTTCCTATTTTGAATCTCATAGTAGGAAGAACAAATAGGTATGGAGTGAGTATAAGCTTAGTAAAATAGCAATAATGAACACTGACACACTTAACATGCTAAATTTTTTCAAGTGAACCAGCTAATCATTAGCTTATATCTACTATAAAATTTATAATTTATATATCATGATATCAATGCTACACATCTTGATTCTTGACCAATTTCTGAAAATACATTTGAAAATTTTAGGATATCTTTGTATTTATCAGCAAACATGTTAAACTTTGAGAAACATCACCTTCTTCACTTAAATAACTTATACAAGAGATGTTTGAAAGTTACAAGATGTTAAATATATACTTCCTCCATTCTGAAATAAGTGAAACACTTCTCTTTTTTATGTGAGAGTTTTTTAATAGAAGTGTTTCACTTATTTCAGAACGGATGAAATATAAATAATACATATCAAAATAATATTATTATGTTAACAGTCTTAAGGTAAAGTTCTTTATAAACTTATCACGATATCTTATTTTTTCATATAATTTTACAAAAAACTCGCTTGATCCTCCAAAATACCAAATAAAAATCTATTGTGATACACTTATACACAAATTACCATTACAATTAGGAAATTTTTTTTAAAAAGCATCATAAATATTTTTCGAAAGAGTTTGTCTTGTAAGAGACCGCCTACTTTTAAATTAAAATTAGGCAATGGTAAGCCCAATATTAAAAAGAGAATTAGTCCAATAATGACTAGGTTAATTTCTTTCGGTGACTAGTTTAATCCATTTAGGATCTGTTCTCTTCGGCATAAAACAACCGAACCAAGCGAACCGAATCAAGCGAACCGATTGCAACCGAACCGAACCAAGCGAACCGAAGCGAATCGAATCGAACTGACAGAATCGAACCGAATCGAAGCGAACCGAAATGATTTATTAATAATAATTTTATCACTAAACATAATAATAATAATAAATTATTGTGATATAGATGGAGTAGTCCGTAATAGTATTATTGTTGTCATCTATTAAAAAGTTTATACTTTGAACAATGACAAATATTATAGAAATGTGTACGTCTTAAACTTGAATTATCATTTCAATGTAATTAGCAAAATCATATAGCAAAAAAAAGAATTAGCAAAATAATAATTAGCAATATAATTAATATTAATAATAATAATTAATAATAATAATTAATAATAATAATAATAATATTAAAAGCAATAGTAATAGGAGTAATAATTACAATAATAATAATATAATAATAATTGTAATGATGATATTAATATTTATAATAGTAATAGTAGTAATAATAATAATGATAATAATAATAATTATCATTGTTTTATTATCATATAATAAAATTACGGCGAACCGAACGAACGAACCGAACCGAACGCAACGAACCGAACCGAACTGATGCAGAACCAAACCGAACCGAATCAACCGAACCGAAGCGAACGAAAATAAAGTTTGGGGAGAAACAGTGCGCCTAGTAGTCAGGTCTACTTTTATATTAAAATTAGATCGTCTCTTTTAATAATTTTTGTTTTCGAAAACATATATATCATTTGAAAATTTCCCATATTATTATGATTTTCCTACCAACAATGGTTGAAACCTTTAGGAGGGCACAAGGGTCAGGGCTACTAGATCTTCAATCTTTATCTCGCAGGCCACTCTCTTTTCATGGCTCATAACTCCCCAATTGTCAATAATAATCTTCCTTTGGTATTTTTGCCAATTACAACGTCATTGATAAGAATTGTCTTGGAATGTTTGTTTCGACATTCATTAACTCCCATTGTTGCTTATCACATCAATCAACCTCCAACGCTTAAGCATATATCGCTACTCATAACTCATTTGCCTCCATTTTACGTAATATGTCCAACTTATATCAACCTTCGCTTGTTCACTAGCTCCTAGCCCTCGTGATTTCTTCTTGTCGTTGGGCTTATATGGTTTGATTGCCACAAATCATATACCTTGTTGACGTGTCAAATAATAGGTCAAATTTGGTGAATTCATATTTTTTGGGTTTGAAGTTTATTTATGTTATGTTATATAGAGATTTCAATATTTTCAATCAAATTTGGCGAGGTTTTTTCGCGTCAAATATAATTATGCTTTCAAAGATATGTTCTTGTACAGTCTGATTTAAACAAGTCAATCTCAATTTTTTAATACTAAAACTTGTTATATGTTTCTCGATAGTTGCAATTCTTTGACTTTTATATTTGTCAGCAAAACTTATTCGACCATTGAAATCAAAATGTTTCTATTTTTTAAAATTATAGAAGTTGATATATTGAAAATATACATTGACATTACTAACCCAACCAAATTTAACATAATAACCTTTTTCTTAAAAATTAAAAACACTACTTGTCAAAATTTTAGTGCGATTTTTTCTAGCTTTTCATAAACCTTCAAGATTTTAAGTCAATTTTGATCGAATTTTATTATATATATAATTTATGTCGAATTTTATATATATAATTGTAATTAATGATATGTGATCATAAGAGGTGTCTACGGTGGTATAAAAATCAATGGAATAATTAATGGTAGAATATCACTCTCTAGGTAAGCTGAGGTCGGAGGTTTCATGTGATTGAGATAATGAAAGAGTGCATTTGATGGATATGTAATTGGATGGGCCACGACTCACGAGCAACATCTGATGCAATAAATTTTCTTTTGCCCGTAATCAATTCACAAACTGAAATGTACAAATATCATTGCATCTAAGAAACAATTACAACCTAAGACTTGTATAGAGACTAAAAACAAAACTTTTAGGAAGGACGACTCATCAAACTTAACGTCAAAAATTCGACAAGGGACCTCAATACAACATATATTTCCATATTACAAACAAAACAATTAAACCACACTTTATCTTCCATGCTAATCTTTTTGCTTACAAGAGATCCTACTATGTTCTTTTGATTTTCCTTTACATGCTGTATAACAATATCCATCGTGTCAACTCCATGATGCCTAAGTGAATTAATTATTTCACAAAAGTTGGATTTATATGGTCCTGTAACATTATCAACATGGTGTAACCATTTATACATCAACAATTAAAAGAACTTCTTCCCTTATTTCTTTGATATTGGGGGTTTTTAGGTTGTGATTTTATGAATGAATTTGATATCATTATATAGCGAAAAAGTTGTTTGGTTGAGGTAATCTCGTGTAAAATCTTTCAATAACAGGTTTTTCATCTTCTTTTATGTAATGCATGGGTTTAAAACCATATTTCAAGTGAAACAATAATGAATAAATAAATAAATAAATTTCTAATATATATACCGATGTAGTTCTCATTCTAATATTATTTCATTCCAAAATTTTGAACCAAACTACCTCCACATCAAGCATTGTAACCCTTCCCCAAAAAAAGTTACTATAGTAATTAAAGGACATAAAATTTGACCCTACCAAAATAAAAAATGACAACAAAATTTGTCAAAAAAAAACAAACTCATGATGAAAAAAGTGGGAGAACAATCAGAGAAAGGTGAGAAGGGCCATGATGGGCCTGTGTTAGCCAGCCTCTCTTTCTCTTATATCAATGAAAGAAAACGAAGGAAAGGCTGGGATACCAAAGTGCCTAGATGAGTTAAAAGATAGAACAAATTAACAAAAAGAAAAAACCTTTTGCTCATAATATACACCAACTTTTCAGAATATTTAATTTATGCTCACATTTATTTTATACTCGTATGTTTGTTTAGCTATTTTATAGTGTTTATATTAACTTTTTTGCCTTTGTTTATTGCGATCTCATTTTTTTTCTTTTTTCCCCTACTTGAGTAGAATCATAATTGTGACCACATGATGCAATGAAACCTCATGGGGAAACCATTGACGCAATTATGGACCTTCTTCCACCTTTTACCTTTTCTTTCATCAAACAATTGTTAATTCTCTATCATATTTTGATGTGAGGTTAAACAAATTTAATAGGTGATGATCTAGAGGAGGAATCATGGCTAATGTACGGCTTGTATCATAGAAATATACTCCACTCTTTTGAAATTAATCGTAACAAAAATAATAAAAGATTTGTTCCTTATTGCGGTCAATTTCTAATTTTTTATTTCAAGATTACAGTGCTCATATAATATAAGTTGCATAATGAACGTAAGATTACTTATTGCTATACTAATCACGTTCTTTCAAAAAAAAAATAGACAAAAACAAACTAGAAAACTTTTTTTTCTCTTATGAATTTCATATTTCTATTTTTAGTTTTCATTTCATATTTCTATCCTTAGTCATTTTCAAAAGACTGAAAGATTGGAGAAAAAGAAAACAACAGACCATATATAAGGTGTGTGAGAAAAACTAGCTACTTGTATAATTTCTGAAAATGTTTTGGTTTAAGATTGGATATTTTTACATGTCATTATATAAAGCAAGTGGTTCAGAGAGTAAAGAATAAACACAACTATAAATGAGTCAACACATCATATTCCTAATTATGTCACTAAGATAATATGAGTACTGATTTTGGACCAAGAAAATTATATAATAATATATAAGTTAGATAAATGAGAAAGAATTGAGGAGTTGATCTCTCTCTTTGATCTATGATTATACATATGATGATAGACATAGTGGTGATATAGAGCTACTAATCCACTACCATTAATCAACTTATCATCTATTAAGAACCTATAATAAAGCTGTAAACTAATTATTTACAGTTCCAAAAAAAAATAAGTCTCTTAAAAGTAATCAAAATGATGATGAGGAATTTGATATGGTTCTTGCCTCTCTTTTTTGCTTAGTGCTTTTGGCATATTGAGACCTCTTTGATAACTACTACTACAATTAGTACTAGCACTTTTCCTCATCTTGTCATTGTGAACTTGTTCCTTAGGCACCAAAGGTGGCCTAACTGACCTAATTAAGGCCCAATTAACACCCTTGAAGAACTCATGCCTTTTGATCTCATTTGAACCTGTTAGGCTCCCAATCCTTTTTTTAGGGTTTTTCACTAGAAGCTTACAAATAAGATCTTGAACTTTCATCATTTCTTCATATTCTTTCGCGCTATTTAGACTCACCCTAGGAAACGTTACTGGTTGTTTCAAAATATTGATGAGTGTTTTCTCGTTGTTTTCACCCTTAAAAGGTGTCCTACCATATAACATTTCATAAAGGAATACCCCAAAGGTCCACCAATCGACAGCACTCCCATGACCGAGCCCAGATATGACCTCCGGAGCCAAGTACTCGTGGGTACCCACGAAGGACTTGGACCGAGCATTAATGGGCTCGGCCACTAACTCCGTGTCAAAGACTTCATGATCACCACCACCACCACCACCGCCATCATCAGAATCGCTATTAATGCGATCACCATTGGCTTTTTCTCTTATTGTGGTTGTGTTTCTAGGGGATTTCTTCTTCCTCCTCTTGTTATTGGAAAAACAAGAGAGGACAGGCTGTATGGGAGTAACACAAGAAGGGGTGGAACATCTTCCATAAGTGTTCTTCTCAATGGAAGCTGGCAGCTTTTGTTTTAGCAGCTTTGGGACCACGTCACACTTGAGTGAAAGATCAAAGTCAGAAAGCATAATGTGACCATCCTCTCTTACTAGTACATTTTCTGGCTTAAGATCCCTATATATGATTCCCATCATGTGTAGATACTCCAAGGCCAAAAGTGTCTCCGCAGCATAAAACCTATTAATAAATATTTAAAATAAAAATTTGTCAATGGTACTTTCCCAAAAAAAAAAATGAAACACAATAAAGTATAATGTTTTTAATCATCAAGATAACCAATACAATGGACCAACTATCAAACAATAAAATTTACAAAATGCATTTAATTAAGACGGTAACTTGGTCCGAACTTACTTATTATGTTGTTAATAAATTACATTTTATTATGCAAATTAAATTTTAGTAGGCTACTTATGATACATGATATACAAATTGCATGCATGCCTCATATATAGGCACCGCACAATATATTCCCAAATTATTATCTTTCTTAAACAAGATCATGACATTACATATGGTGAGAAAGACTATTCATGCTAATAAAACAAAACACCAAAAAGCATCACATGCATGAAACTATGTAATGCACATAATAACAATTTAAGCATCATGTATATAAATATATACTTTATGCATAACTTGAAATTTGCAATACAAAGCACATATATAGTAACAATTCTCAAGCCTTACTCTAATTAACATCAGCTATCAACTATCAGCTAATTGTCGATATCTATATAAAAACTTAAATCACATATAGACATAATCCAACCCCCAAAATACCAATTATTAGATAAATTAGATAATATATTAAGAGAAGAAATAAAAAACTTACTTAGAAGAAGATATATGAAAGGTCCTATTAGGTTGGCGAAGTCTAAGGGCATACAAATCACCACCAGAGCAAAACTCCATGACTAAACAAGAATAATGAGAAGCTTGAAAGTCAGCATATAAAGTTGGCAAAAAAGGATGATCCAACATCCCTAATATATCCTTTTCCATATCTGCCCTAACAAGCTTATTCCTTATAGCTAAAGCCTCTCTATCAACCACCTTCATGGCATAATAGCACGGTGGTGCGGCGACGGCAGCAGGACTTCTTATTTGGCATAAGTAAACATTGCCTAGATCACCTCCTCCTACACGTTTAAGAATACGGAAGTGTTCGAGGCCGACACGGCCTCCGGCTACTTGCCTCCGCAACCCCTTTATCGCCTCCCACGCCGCTTGTTGCGCCTTGTGAGGCTTTGTAGAGGGTGAAGACAAAGATACAGTGCTTGAAAAACTGCTCCGCCTACTTAGGCTTAGACTACTAAGGTTTAGGTTTAGGTTTAGGCTCATCCAACTATGGCTTGAATCTGGCATCGTTATGGAGGATGAACAACTACTCTCTTCATCATATCCATATGAGTCTGCTGCCATTGATTTATGAACTATATAGTATATAGTATGTATATATTCAGGAGATTAGAGAAACTGAAAGGTGAAGAAGAGAAGTAAAAAGAGAGTACTAGCTAGTAAAGAAGATAGTGGTGGGAGTTTTGTTTTGTTTTCTTTTTCTTGTGGAGTGGTGAAGTGGGTGTTTATATATAGACATACATGAGTTTGTAATAGAGGATACTCAACTAACATTACTTGGTTTCTAAATTATTACATTACCTTACCTTGCTTTTTGGGAAATTTGGAATCATAAAAAGTTAGTTTTGGGTGTCTTTTCATATTAATATTAGATTTAAGTAACTTCGTTCTTTAATGGTTTGAAGTTTGTAGGTACGGTATCTTTTTCGTAATTGAGGATCTATACATGATCTATTACGAGTTTTATTTATATGTTACGTTTTACTTTTTTTTTTTTAGAAAAAGTTATTATTTTATGTCATTTGCACTAGCTACTAGAGTTCTTATATTGGAGCTTGACATGAGACGACTTTTGTTTACGTCTGAATTGATTTGAGGTTATGCATATATAAATTCAAATTTGGTATTGGTATGATAATGCATCCCCGTCTTAAAATGTATGGTGTCGATTTATTTTTGGAAGGTACGGAATAATATGAGGGGATCGATCTCATCCCAAAAATAATAAATTTCAACTATTTAAAGTAATAACTAAATATTCAAGTAAGAGGTAACAACCACATTATTACAGAGAGTACAGACTCAAATTCAAACATTATTGAAACATAGGGAGTACTACTGCCTACTGAGTTATACATTCTAATAGTACTACTTACTAGTTACTAGTGTTCGATGATGATTGTAGGAATGGGAGAAAACACGATTATAACTTATAAGGAGCCTTTTTTTGGGTTTCAAATTTAACAAGGATTAAAAGTATAAAGTTGTCATGCTTTAAGCAGTAGTAGTTGGGAGATATGCTATTATCTACCACATTATATCACCATATTGCCAAATTATCTGCTACACTATCATATAAAGTGTGTGATCTTCTATCTACATACCTACCTATAGCTTGCTAAGCTCAGAGTGGTCCTAAATTTGGTGGTGGTGGTTTAACTGTCTTGCTGGACATCATTTTTACTATAATCATAGGTTTCGTTGTGTATATATTGCTATGATTATTTGATGACACTTTTTTGAGTAGGTACAGAATTGAGATGAGAAGTTCAATCAAAGGTTTCTTATATATGTGGTGTTCTTGTACTTATTAAAAAATTTATGTTCTACAATCAATTTTTTATCAAAAAATCTACACTACCCCATTGGTGCAAAAGTGCCCAATTATATCCTATAGTGATGTCTTTGTCAATGAATTCTGTTAGAGAGATGTTTTTACACTCTTCGGTATAAAATTTGGGTTCGATTTCATCTGATGAGTAATTGTGAAAGGTTTTACAGGAATCCTAATTCAATTAGTGGCTTATTTTCTAGACAGCTTCAGACCTCAGTCATAGATTTTGAAGTTATCTATATATATATCTAAAACCCAAGACAAACAAATGTCATGCTGCCACATGTACTATCCTCTCGCCCACACAATCAAATGAGACATTAAACAATAAAAATGTGTGTTTTAAGATTCGAACCCATGACCTCTCATTTGATATGCTAATGCACTAACCAAGTACACTAGAATACTCATGTTGTTCTTTGTGGGGGAAGAAATCATTTAAAGACAATATATTATTTCTATTTTTGAAGACTTCAAATACACGCGTTAGAATAATCCTCAGATTATTCTTAGACAACAACTAGTTACTCTTCATATTTCATATGGCACAATCCTTATTCAACAGCTAGGGGGTAGATTTATTGTCATCAATGCGATATTATCCTATTCCTTGGGAAATTGATGCTACACTAGCTCATAGTAGATATTCATCGGCGCTCTATTCGATTTTACATATCTTTTGAGAAGAAATCAAGTTGCTAATTGATTAGCTAATATTGGGCTATATATTTTCTTTTGTCATGTCTAGCTAGTGATGAATGTCTCTAGCTCTAATTTAGTTCCATTTCATTTATAATAAGTTAATAACTCTCCTCGAGAAGATAGTATATCCTAACCTTGAATTTTTGTTAACTTGCATATACATAGATTAAGCATCTATTTGAATATCCTCACTGTTTTTTTTAAAGAGAGATTGTCACATTTAAATGTTGTGGTCAAACTATTTCATTGCTTTTGCTCTTTTAATCTCTCTTTTCAGACACTATTTTGTACTTCATATTTTAGAAATACATGATTCAACATATGTAACTAATTTCACAGAACAATAGTGGGGTGTTTGGCAATTAGAGTTTTGGAGTAAAAAGATAGTTTTGGACCACTTTTAGAGTTTTAACTAGTCAAAAACTCTAAAATGGGTGTTTGGTAAGAGAGAGTTTTAGAAAGAGTTTTGGAATTAAAACTCTCAAAATGAAAAAGCTCCTAATATGAGCTTTTTCTTTAGAGGATTAGGTAAAAATATGTTCAATGACTTTTTTTACCTCTAATAATAATACTACACATATGTATTAAAATGTCTATAAATGTCATTTTACACAAACAAATGACAATAAGCTATCAGTTAATTGTTACCAAACACATTTATAAAAAAAATGTTGTCAAATTTGCTGAATAAAAAATTAAAACTCTAACAGCAAACTCTAAATTCTAAATTCTATTTGCCAAATAGGACCAGTATCTTCTGGACAGCTGACTGTCAAAGGGCTTTGTCGCTTGTGCTAAAAGTTGCGAACTTGCGACACTGGTTACCAAGAAATGTTATTCTTTTAGACCGATAAATAATTAAAAATAGGATAAAAGAGGTTTTAAAGCTAAAACCTTCCCTTGAAGAAAGAGCATATGATGGATGGACTGATGGACCATATCCTAAACAAATTTGCTCATACCTTTTTGAATCTTTAGTTTACTAAGGCTACTTTTTAATTATCACCGAAACAATTTACATTAAACTAATACTACTAGTAAAAAGCTAAGCATACCCCTGAACACGTAAAGTTAGGGAAGAAAAAATAGTGATTTCATTTTCCTTCTTGGTAGTTTAGTTGGCAAAATTTTATAAGATTATTCTTTTTGACTCTTTATATATCGATATAAGAATATGTACAACTTGTTGATGTTAACTATCTTAATTGTTAAAAAAATATAGAGTGGTACAAAGACCTATAGCTGAATATCGTACACAATTTTTTTGATACTCATATTACTGGTTTATGACAGACAGTAGACGCAACCCTTGTAAGGTGTCTGGATATACAAGACCCCGACTCACAAGGAAACTCTAGTCGTTCAAACTAAAAACTAGGAATATTAAAGTTGGGGTGATATATAAGAATTGAAACCCCAACAATGGTTGAGAGATGAAAGCTCTTTCCAATCGAGCTCCTACTTTATCCTTTGAATATCGCCTATATACTTACCTTCTATGGCTCTCTAGCAATCAAAAAAATTACCGCTTAGGTATTCGGTGTCTAAGTTACGAAATAAAAACAAATTTAATTAGTTAAGTAGATAGAGTGTGAAAGAAAATTGAAAATTTGTGCCTAGATTTGATAAGAAAAAAAGGTTTTCATCGTTGCAAAAACAAATCGATGAAGAAATAAACTAAGCCCCTAAAAAAATAATTGAACATAGAATAATAACACTTTTCTAGCTTACATGCATGGTACACCATTACATAGGAAAATATCAAATTTCGACTAGTTAGTAAATCCTTCTAATAAATTACTTAATTGTATCTAAATTTCAGATTCAAAATACATTTGTGTAAATAACTCCTCTAATTGAGAGAAAAAACATACTAGAAAACCCTAATGAAGTACAATCAAATAAACAAAAATTAAATATAATAATTTTGGTATTTGGAAATAATAGAAAGCGGGAGAAGCATCGTATGATTTTAGATTCCATTGAAAGCACATGTAGTGCCCGTGCCACATTTATAAGCACCTCTTTCTATCTCACAAATATTTAGGTGCCTTTTTGTGCGTGGTTTAGTAAATATACCCTTTGTGATTTACCTTTTTATGTGCATGTGAACCCATTAGAGGACTTCTGTAAAAAATAACAAAGACCTTCCAAATCTGTGACTCAGGATTTGCCCCAGGTTTTCCACCAATAGATCTCCACTCTTCTTATATTAATATTATCAGTATTATATTATTAATGCATCTATTATTATCTAATCTAAGATTAGAGGTACATGTTTTATCTTTTCATGATAATAGTAGGAATTAATTAACTAGCTACCTTCACTAGCTAACTAAGTAACCTAGCTTGTAGTATCATGATCATATGATCATCTGTTGAGCTAATTTGAAGCAAAGTGCATTTTCATTTTTGTATGTATAAACGACTCATGTTCTATTATTGTCAAAATTATCGTGGAGATGTGTTAATGATATTAAGGTCCTTCATGGAAATTAAAGATTCATCATTAACATTAATAATTGGCACGCAGTTAATCCACCTAATTAAATTGGAGTTATTGCAGATCGATGTAACTTCTTTTAGGTATACTTGTATGTATATAACATCATAATTTGCACTAATTGGAGATCTGAATTCTTTTAGGTATACTTGTTTGTATAACATTAATCAACACACGAGGATCATTAAACCAATGAATTTCAAAAGTTGAAACGATGATACACAAAAGAGTTCAACTACATGCAATTGAGCTAGGTTGAGCTGAACTACCAATGAGTTAAGTAATAGGAAAGTGTATTTTTTTTTGTAAAAAAATGTACAAATATGAATTAGAAAGTTGATTCACATATTGGGAGTTAGTCAGGGGGACCACATCACATAATTATGACGAGAGTGTCATAGTAAGTTCAGTTAAATGGGTTGGATGGGGTGAATTTTTCATTCTAATTTCTACACAACTAAAAATTAAGTTTAGACTAACCGAGATAATGTGCATGAAAATTATTTAAGCACGTTTGGGGAATACTTAAGATTTTGAATGTATGGGATCATATTTCATAGAGGAAATTTACATCTCAAGTTATGAGGTCATGTGCATCATTAATGTCTTGTACACATTAGTCATTCATGTAAACTCTTTGGCGCATAGAATAATGTCACAAGGACATTGATGTCGATCACTAATCATGACGAAATTAGCTAACATCCAATTGACATTCCATGTACATGAGCACATTTCTTTACAAAGTAATATGATTGTATCATCAAAATAGTTTTTAGCTAGTTGATTTAGTCCATCCACAAATTATTGCTCATCAATTATTATTGAAGGAGAAGAATATTTGCATGAAGCTTATATAGTTATATCAAAAATAGTTTTGGAAAAAAAAGACAAACAAGACGAAATCATGTCAAATGAGGTCATGGTCTCATGGAAACACATTGGACCTTATCACATCAAACTTACAATGCATTATGCATGTATAGGACGTTTTGGTTTTAGCAAGAGAAAAAGAATAGCTAGATAGATTGAGGTACATGCAACTGTATAAGGACCCAACATTGTCCCCCTAAAAAGTTTTAGGGTCCTTAAATTCAAAAATACCCTGAATTTTGTGTTTGAATCTTTATCGTAAATGATAAAATGTCTTTCAGAAAAAATCATCTCAATACTCCCCTTTGTTGTGCAGGATCTTATCACCTCTTTTCTTTTGGTAGCAATTTCTGGCAGCACACCCAGCAAAAATCTCACTGCACTGCAACTCTTTTGGACTACTCACTGGCAGCCCATCACTCTACAGTTCAACCCATACATACAATATACCCCTCTTTCTGAAAGGATTTTAACAGGGTTGTGTAGTGACTGCGGGTAATGACTTAATTAACACACTCTTTATAACATAATCATAAATTCTTGTATCAGACAGCCTGAGGATCATATCAATTACTAATGCATGAAAATTCAAACAAAAAGCCTCCGAAGTTAAAAAAAGAAAAATGTTAAGGTTAACAAAAATACATCAAATAATCATCCATAACGAATGACATGTACGATTGATCACATATCATGTATTGGGTCTCTCTACTAATCTAAGATTGGTTATGAATAAGGTAGTAATTCTAAGATTGATGATGAAACAAGTCTCTCTACTATTCTCAGATTGGCAATGAACTATTTTGCAATATCTAGCCTTCTCTCTGGAATAGGAGGGATTCAGGGTTGAATTATTTTTATTATACCCTCCCTTAAACTACGGGATGGGAATTTACGTAGAACAAATGGTTTCATCAATAATTTGGTAACAAACATATATTTTGCCCTACTTGTTTGTATGATTACCTGTTCAACTTAATCTTATTGGTTATTGTCAATTATTCTTTGCTTTGTTTTTTATAAAATAAAAAGTTTATTTAAATCTAATGATGTGGACCAATAATATTGAGTGGCACATATAATGATACAAAAAAGTGCAATAGAAGATTTCGACTCTTCCTGAGATTTTTTTTGGAATTTTTTAGGTTTTATTGTTAATTTACTTCATAGCAAAAAAAGTGAAAATCAATGCAAAGAAAAATGACATACATGCACTGTAATCCACTCATGAATGTTCTCTTTTTTGTCTATGATATCACTACAAGAGAAATGCTCATCTAAGACGAGTTTTCCGGTCTTTAATGAGTCATTTCTCATCGCAAAAGGCCTTTTACCACAACAAACGCGTACAGTCATCACTCGTCGCAAAAACTTCATGACCAGTTCTAGTGGGTCGTCGTAATTAATCTTTTTGTGACGAGATTGAATTATCGTCGTTATTGACCAATATCTACGACCAGAATTCTGGTCGTAACTCTTAATTTTGGAAATTCAAAGTACCATATACTATTGCGACTAAGTTTGCTCTTGTCGTTATTGAATATCTTTTACGACCAGATTTGTGGTAGCTATTGTATTTTTGGAAAATAGAGATAACTTCATTTACGACCAAATCTTGTCATAGTTCTTATGATCTAATAATTATATTATCTTTTTGTTAATTTGAGCATATATTCAAATTTTACTTAAGTACACCACAACCTACATAGGATTTGAACCCACAACCTTGGTGCATTTGCATAATGCTCTACCTATTAAGCTAGTAAGTTACGTGGGAGCATAAATTGTCAAGGCAATAAGATAATAACATAACTTTAATATTTTTTTCTGCCACCACCTCCTTGTAATGCCTCTTGACCAAAGACCTCTCGCAGTCATTCATCCCAACTATGTCAACGCTTGAGAGTAGGGGGATATAAGGGAATCCCTACTCCCAAGCACAAGTAGGTAGTGGGGTTCGAACTTGTGACCTCAAAGTCACAAGGTGAGTTCCCCACCACCTCCACCAAGCAAGCGTTGGTTAACATAACTTTAATATATATGAGAGCAAATGAGCTCATTGTGTCTAGTGTATCACACGTCATCGATGGCAAAGTATAAACATCTTACCAATTTCCATTTAAAGCTCTTGTTATACTTAACTCTCTGAAATCTAAAGTGTCCTATAACTTCATGACACATCTATATAGACATGTGAAAAGTGTCCTATAACTTCATCACATATTGCCTTCCAGTCCTTGAATAATGAATACTATTAAAATGTAATTATTAAACTTCATAATCTTTGTGTCTTTGAAACTTCAAAAGTGCTCTGGTACTTGAATAAAGTTAAATGTGGATTGCAATTGATAGTTGCAGTTTTTATTTTATTCAATGTATTTTTTTTTAAAATTAATGTTTACCATAGAAGGTGATAGAGAAAAGTGATGAAGAAAGGAGCTTTAAAAATTGTTCCATATAATTATTGTGAGTAAGATATTAGTGTTAATAATATGCATCACTCATTATTCACATAGTGCACGACTGTGTCTATATAATTGTTAGGAAATTATATGTGAAACATATATTGACTCTATAATCGATTTAATACATTATTGGACAAGATTTTTTTTGTGGGCGGTGAAATCATTGTTTGCTTAGGTGTGATCATATATCTATCTATACAAATATATTAAAAAGCGTTCTAAAGTAAGTCTAACGCCACGTGGCACTGTCTCTTTAGTTGTTTCTTTTCATGTCATTTAGATACATTAAAAAATTAGAAACATGTTTCGTATAAGATTCGACAACATGACCACAAGTTAATATAGTAAAGTTTTAACCAATGAACTATGCAACATTACATGTTCTCTTTTAACATGAAAATATTAATAACCCGGGGCATCGCCCGGGCCTAATAACTAGTTAACAAGCTTAAGCTTGGCTTTTCTTTGGCACAAGTATACCCCATTTGTAAGTATACTGGTAGTCAAATAACGAATCGTCTTATTTTTGACGTATTATTTGATTTGTTGTACTCTCTTCTTCCTTTTATTCTTCTAATTTTTCTCACGATCTACGCAAACAAGCTTTGATCATCATTATGTTCGAATAAAAATTACTTTCAAAGATAAATCAGTGAATCATTCTATAGTATGGGTAATTTAACCAAACCTAAGCCTAAATTGCCTAATCATATGAATTATAGATAGGAAGCTACCTTTGAAGAGTGGGAAATGTGTTTTTTTTTACAGTGAATAAGAGTGAAAAGTTAGATATAGGAAGATGAGACATAAAAGAATGTCACCAAGCTAAGCTTTTGTATTCTATCTAATCTGCATGTATTCCAGTTTCCACTCAAATTATGCACTGAGCACAAAAGTTTGAACAGTGCTGACAACCCACAACATGAATTTTTATCTTAACTAATATCTATATTATTAACCCTAAAAATATATTTGTGATAACAATTATATAGAAGTATATTAAAACATTACATTAAAAAAAAAAAAAAGAAGCATGAACTTCAGTGAAAGTGAGTAATTTTTAGATCAGGGACATAGATGCTTATACAGGGGAACTATGCATATATCTAATCTTGTTTGGTGTCCACTATTTGGATGCATGTAATTATGGGTAGCTCCAAGTAATGGGGTCCAAATGCATTCATGTCTGTGTGCCCCTACATCATCAATTCTATCTTTGACATATTATAAGTATATATTTATCACATTTGTAAATATTCTTAGATTGTTGGCATATGTGTATCAAGAAATTCTTCTTTTTCCTAATCTTTGTAAGTATGATAAACTAATAGTTGGTATATGTAAAAATTGATATCATGAAGATAAGAATTAACATTCGCCTAGTTGGCTGAAGGTCCTCCTTCCACCTCTATGACAAATACTATTAAAATTTTGTCCTTTATAAAATGGGATCCCCAAATTCCTCCCCTCCCCCCCCTACCACTTGCAAGGGATCTTTTTTTATGGCCAACGAGGCAAGAGTTAATATTGATAATAAGTCAAACGACACTTACGAAGCAAGATATCATATCTAAAACATGAATATAATTTTTTGCTCCTACTTCACTAATTGCATCGCTTCCGCCCGGCTGCTGAACCACATAGTGATTTTTTTCGATGTCCATGCATCTTTCCCAACTGCAACCACCTTCTGTATAGCATCGAAGGAGAAAAAATAATTTTCAATAAGGCCTAGATCTTCAATCCAACCAGCCATTTGAGCTCTCCACTGGAATGAGAGAAGACAACCCAACAACAAATGGGAGAAGATAACCCACCAAAGATGGGAGAAAGTAACCCATACATGATGGGAGAAAAAAAACCCACAAAAGATGAGGGAAGAAAACCATCAAACTAATGGAGAGAATTATTAAAAGCAAAAAAAACCAAGAAAAATAACAACAAACTACTTAAAACCACATCTAAACTTCATCGGTGACCAACTCCGGCGGGTCCTGAAGGTGTCAGAGGAAGCGAAAAAGGGGGAGCGAGGGCTCGCCGGCAACCTGTGGTAGGAAACGCCTAACCCAACAAGTCACCGGCGAGCGGGGGGCTGAGATTTGTAGAACAGAAGAGAGGAGAGATAAGAGAGAAAATGCTAGGGTCCCACTTACAAGGGATCTTGATCTTACCTTAATAAAAAGGATATCATGAAGATATATACTACTATTATACATACAACTAAGGGAGGGAGTATAATTTTTTTTTCTGCGATTGATATATATATAGTGTGTTGTTAACCGTAAATATCTTGAAAGTGACTTTATTAAGGCCTATTTTCTAAAATCTCCAAAATCCCGAGATCAAGGAATACTTTATGCAAAATGCTACTACTATTAAGATATACATTTAACTACTTTGAGTAAAATGCCATTAAGATAGTAATCCTATTACATTTAACTAATAAGGAGCATTAGATATGGAAAGAACAATTTGACATTCCTCCATATTACTTATTATTGCAATTTGCAAACGTGGATTCTTATTAATTCTATCAAAGAACCCAAAAAATAAATTGAAAGTAATTTCCTTATATGAGTATTTTGGGTTTTGTAGAGTCTATCATTTAAGCTTGACGTGTCGAGTTGGTCGGGAACATAACAAGACTATGAAATAATGAAAAGATTCCGTTATCCATCAAGAAGCAACATCAACAGAAAAAGTTGGTTGGTACATGTATGTGAAGTCCAGTGAAGGTTCAATGCAATCAAATTCTTGTCTACGTCTTTCAATTTTTAAAGCCTTCTTTATTCTTACTTTGATTAAACATTACATGTCTTATCTTAGCTACTTTGTGAAATTAATCAATAAAGTTCAATTAAACACACACTCATTAGAAAATAATGGAAAAAACAAATATTCGGAGAACTTCTCAAACACATTATTATCAATAACTAGTTTTCGGGTCCGGTTTTTGGCCTCATGGGTAAAACCATGAATTAAAATTGTAACAATTATCTCTATATCAATCATTTTTAGTTATCAAAGTTAAGTATATATTTGGTTTTGGAAAGCGAATTGCAATACTCCCTCTGTTCCTTACTGATGTTCCTAGTTGGAATCTTGACACTATTGAAATATTATAAAATCTTCTTATTTTTTCTCCATATATAAAATACTTTGATAACATCAAGTATTTATAACAATGAAGGTTCAATGCAATCTTAGTGTTTTCCCTTAGCTAAATGGAAAATTCATTTTCGTTGGAGGCAAATACTTTTCATTTGAAAGCCTGTGTATATGTAAAGGCCCATATTTTAGATGTTTTGGCCCGTTTCATAACTTTTTATTAAGGAAAGAAAGTTTGTAAACACATGTTGGCAAAAGAAGTCCTTATCCTTGTAGCTTTTTCTTTGATATTCTTTCCCTACTTCTGTTCAGCTTTTTTAAATTTATTTCAACCATAAAAAATCAGATATACTCCTATTTCGTTAAGTGCTAATTATAACTTCCATTTCAATTTACACTACAATAAGTCCAATAAGTTCAAATATGTGTAGCTATAATAAGTTAAAATTATTTCAAATAAGTTCACGATGATATATCGATATAAAAAAAATATGGACTCTTTCACAAATTGTTATAAAAAAAAAAATCCGCTTCAACATTATCTAAGCAAAATTCTGTCAAATTTAAGTATTTCCTGGTGGATTTAACTTGAATTTGAACTTAAACAGTAATAAACTGCTTAAAATCTTATATATACTATGTGTCCCACCTGTTTTTTCCTTTGTAAGACATAACAACCCAAACTATTATAATAAATTATAATGTGTGCTCAGAAAATATCTAAGAAGGGGACTAAGAAGGGAAAAAAGGATGAAAGTAGAAAGTTTACAGTAATGTGTTAATATTACATTTGACTTTAAATTTTACCCAACAAAATGAAGTTAAACTTGGCAAGAATTTAGGCTTATATGACACCTAATCTTATGCAATGAATTTTGGAAGAATTTGCGTTTTAAGGGGATGGAATCCACTAAACATCTTTAGCATTAGAGGAAATTTTGTTCATGTCTAGTCCCCTTTTCACCCTAGATGGTCGTGTTAGTTAAATTCTGAATGGTTGCCTCGTGTCGGGTTCACCGATAAATAGATTGAATATCCTCAATCCTAACCCGACCGGTTTATTAAACAGCTTATTCAACTCATTTTGGGTTAGAAAGTTCAACTCTAACCCAACTTTCTTATTAAACGATATTGTCAAATTAACCCTTTTAGTTGATCGGGTTGAAAATCTTAACCTTAACCCACTAATTTTATGTCAGTTTCGGATCAAATTAGCAGGTCGTGTCAATTACAGTGATAACAAATTCACCTTCCAACATGCAGGCCGCAAGATTGAATCCTCACGAAGACACGAAAGTATAAATGTGGATATACTATTATTTAGGCCCAATATCAAGTGACAGCCCATGTATAAATTCCAACATTAAAAGTGTCACATTTAACAAAGACCTTCATTCCCGCCAAACCACAATCTATTTGTCGCTCAATTCTCAAACGGTTTTTTTTTTGGTACAAAAGTTGAAGCCTACCAAGTGTTTGATAAAAGGTCTCACTGAAAAACAAAATAAACATGGGAATTCCCCAACCATTTCTTGCTGCCATTAAAGCTGGAGCTACTGTTGGCGGTGGACTAATCGTTCTCTCTCTCGCCGCTTCCTCTACCATCAAGGTCATTCAATTTGCCACTGAAGCAAAAAGGGTACTATGATCCTTTCCCCTTAATTTCTTAATCTTGTTCATAATTGAATTTTTATGTAAATATATATACACATATGTTATAGAAATAGACCCCCTTTGTCTCGAAATACTTGCTCCATGGTGGGTTGACGCACTTTTTTAAACAAGAGTGAAAAAGTAGATAGAAAAAGTTGGTGAGCGTGATACTTAACTTTAAAGAATAAATAGAGAGAACAATATGACTAGTAAAAGACGAAGTAGAAAAAGGAGCAAGTATTTTGAGACTGAGGGATTACTATTTACTATAGTAGTGATTTAGCCCGAACTTGGCTATTGATTTTGATTTATGCAATTGAATTGTTAGCGGTTGCATAGTTCATTGTTTCTTGTAGTGATTGAAGATCATTGAATGTTTGTCTTACAGAAAAGCTTAGCGAAACCATGCCAAGTTTGTAGAGGAAAAGGGTTCTATATATGCAAACTTTGCAAAGGAAATGCTACTATACAATGGTCTCCTTTGTATGATCCTATTCACATCAACCCTTGTCAATGTCCCACTTGTGATGGTCATTGGTTAGTCTTCTTGGTTCCTTAATTAGATTGTTCCTTTTACTGCTTTCTCAATGGAAACTTGCAAAATTTTCAATTCTTTAGTTTTAAAGTCTTTTTGCACCAACTTTCTATGCTTATTCATCATGTGAAACTTTATTTCACTCCATTTCCATTTGAAAGAGATTGTCTCAGGGAAACAGAATAAGAAACAGATGATCTTTTTGAAAGGAAGGAAGAGTAATAAGAATCTCATCTCAAAGATGGATAAAGTTATCTAATTGCAAGTATATTTCTTCAGAAACCGCCATTTTAACCCGAAAACGTCTCTTTACATATCGAAAATATGAAAAAATGCTCGTTTAGTCATGATATGAAGAAGTTTATGCATCTTGATGATGCTCACATTGACACATTCAATAGGATCATGCAATTTTAGATGGGAATGTGCCAGTGTGGGAATTTGTGGGTTAGCATTTTTATCTATTGATGATGATGATATATTGTGCTTTATTTGCATTTCAGCATACAACGGTGTCTCAACTGTTTGGGGAAAGAATATTACTAATGCTGAAAAACGTGAGTGATGCAAGTGGGATTGTGTGCTTTCTAGTGTGTATGTGCTAGCAAGGTAGCTTTAAATTAATGGAGTCCCATGCTCTTAATAACTTCCGCAATTCTATAGCTTTCAGCTATGCATCGTAATTCGTACGTGCTTGGAAGTCGAAACTGGTATTGTTGTACTTGTACAGCTTCAATGGAATGTATCATTTAAAGATCAAGAAGTAAATATAGCCTGCTATTGAAGTCTAATTTGCATGAATTGCGAAATGTACAGATTTGCATTGGATTCTTTTCTTATTTGGTGAGTTCTATCTTTGAGTTTAAGATGTTCACATTGTGGTTATGGATAAAAAAAATTAGAAGTTATGTGTTAGCAATACAAAATGACATAATAACATGAACCTAAACTGGAATCACTAGTAATTTATGTGTTACTAGGAGTATGTTACAATAAATTCATTCATGGGTCTTGTAACACATTGTTTGTCACGCTATGGGAGTTGGACATGTACGAGGTCGTTTCATTTCATTTGATAATTGATACAGTAGTGATGATAGCAGTGAATTTAAAGCAAGGAAAAGAGGATGCCTAAACATGGTATTAGGTCGGGCTCACCTGAGCTATGTCACGACCCAACATGGAAAAAGCATGCAACGACATGGGCACAAAGCAAACACGACATGATAGTGTTCATATTGGATCATTGGTCATACCAAATCCGTACTTTTTTATGAGAAACACAATATGACATATTCTTCAATATACATGTTTAGGCATTCGCGCACGGCACACCGAGCTTGTGTTGTGATTGGGCCTTGATTTATGTCTAGCATGCACGACACAACCAGCTTGAAACGAACACGACGAATGACATTTGTACACTATAGCCATGACTAACCGAGAATGACATTTGTACACTATAGCCATGACAAGATAGGTAAGTGGAAATCATTCATGCATATTGGAAAAGCCAGTGTAAGTTTCTGACCATTGAAAGAAACTTGTTCCAGATTCTAGGTCTCATTCTCTTCGATTCTATCGCTTTCATAGTTTCCTTTCAAAATTCGCCTAACATAGGTGTCATCTGGTACATAAGAATGGAAAGAAAATGAGAGCAAAATCACAAACCATAGAAATTGGCAAAGTGCTTTTCTCTTCACAATTCACAAACAACCCCATGAGGCACGCAAATTTTGCTTATATATCAAGCTAACGAATATCGAAATAGTACCAAACTTTAATTCTTATATTGGCATCTAAAAATAATTACTAAAACTAATAAACTATAAAAGTATTCAACTCTGCTGTTAAATAACTAATGTCGGGTTAAAAGAGAGTTTATTTTTAAAAATTGGGAAGGTGCATGTTACGTTCTTGAATGCCATGATTTATTTTTTAAAATTTTAAAAATAAAAGATAAAAAATAAATTATTATGGGTCAACTAAAAGTTATGTATAAAGAAATACAAAGTCTTAAGAAGAGTTTGATATGGCTAAGATGAATATTCTTGAATTCCATGATTTGTTTTAAAAATTTAAAATTAAACAATAAACAATCACAAGGTCAACTAAAAGTTAGAATTAAGCGTCTTACAAGGTCTTGAAATAAACAAATAAGGACCTATACTATTTTCTTGTTCGTTAAGGACTTGGAAGTTAACTTTAATCATTTTCTTGGATAAATTCTAGTTAAAATAAAGAAAGAATGTGTTCCAATTTAATAGTAATATGAATATTTTGTTAATAATTTTGAAATATATAGGATAATCTTTCTTCAACTCTTCTATCTTATGAAGCATTTTTTTATTTCCAATGTCTTTAAAAAGAAAGAGATCCCCTAAAAAAAAAAAAGAGATAAAATGTATATTTTTACTAACTCGCTCTCGTTTGGGGAAACATTTTAGTTACTTTTAATGATAAGGTACTAACATATTTTATGTATGGTTAAAAGGATTGAAATTGATAAGCTAAAATTTTTAACTTTTCAAAATCGATGACTCGAAATTTTAGAATTTTTTTTGAAAATATTGATAACTTATTTTGCCAAAATAATTTATCAACTTAAGCAATCGATTTTGCCAAATAGTGAATCTAATCGATACCTTATCAATTCTAAAGACCTTATCGGTTTAAGCTAAGGGTCCGTTCGGCATTATTGTTAGTTTTCGCTTTTGATTTTATGAATATAAAAGTCATATGATATAAGGAATATAATAAACTTAAAAATAGTTATATTTATATTAAACATGTCAATTTTGAAAACTAACAAATGAAAACTTCAAACTACTTTTTCCGGTTTTCATATTTTTGTTTTTGGTTTTCAAAAAACCGAAAATCGAAACGTAAAACAATAACGAATACGCCCTAACTTATCGTTTTAGTTATTTTTACTAGGCTTTTACCAAAACGGAACCATTTAAAAACTTTTCTTTCACTCTAATTTTGCAACTATATACACCTTGTGATTCTCTTCCATAATATTCTTCCCATTTTCAGTTCCATAAAACTCTTCTCGTTTCTACTCCCAAAGCATCAGGGAATCTGGCACCAAACCAACGATAACAACTGAATCACATTTCCCAAAACTTTCCTATAAAAACCACCTGATTTTCTCTCTCCTCTTTACTACAAGCATCAACAACAAAAAAACTCTCACTTTCTCTCTCCACAACTCCCCTGCCACCATGGAACACCCCACCAAGAAACTCAAGCTTGTATGCAGCTTTAATGGCGGATTCCGGCGCCATTTTCCCGGAGAAAAACTCCGGTACACCGGAGGAGAAACCCGGCTAGTTTCAGTGGACCCCACTTCTCTAACTTTCTCATCTCTCCATTTTATAATCTCTCAACTATTCCAACTCACTAACTCAGACTTCAAACTCAAGTACCTGTTACCGGGTTCGGGTGACCCGGCCCTCATTCTTCTTGCTTCCGACGACGACGTTTTGTGCATGTTGGAGGAGTATCAGAAGGTTACTCTGTTTGGTAAGAACTTTTCTAGGTTGTGGGTTTTTGTTTTTAATGGTAATTGTAATGACCCTTTTAAGGATTTGTGCAAAAGTGGGGATTTTGATTGTGGGTTTAGGGTTTTAGGGGAGAATTTGGTGGGTTGTGAAAAGGGTTTTAGTGGGTTTAAGAATTTGTTGGGTGATACTAAAAGTGGAAATAATTATAATCATGATCATAGGAATGGGAGAAGAAAAGTTGGTAGTAATGATAATCATGATCGTTTGAGAAAATTGGTTTTAAAGCGACAGATTAGCCAACAGTTAATGAATGCAAGACAAAGGGAAGAATCTGGAAGAATTATTGATTGTAGTTTAGGTGATAATTTGGGAAGATTTGATACACCTTTGATGGATTTAGGTTTGAATACATGGAATAGTGGTAGTGGGAAGAATTCTGTGAATGATGGAAATAGTGGAAGTTTTTGTAGGAAGTTTGGTTGTGTTGGAAAATTGATGAATATAGGCCCTTTGAGTTGTGGAGGTAGTAATTTGTTCGAGGAGAAGAATCGAAATTTAGGGTCTGTAATGGGAGATGGATGCGAGGAATTGAATGGTTGTTCGAATAATGAGCGAAAATTGAACCGGGAGAATTTCCTGCCGTCTTTTTTGAATTCTTATGCATTGTGTGATTGGAATTCTATGGAGTTTCAATTTGATGGGAAGCATATGGTACCGGTCTCTCGTTGTATCCAGAGCTGTCAGTTTCATTCAAGCCAAAATGGGAGTGGAAAGATGTTGGTTGGTGCTAAATGTTATCCTGGTCTAGGGGTCTCAAAGCAAGGACAAGCTATGAAGTTTCACCATTCGAATTCATCATCAAGGTCCTTGAAAGGTGCAAATGGATCTCAGGCGATTGAGATGAAAAGAGGGATTGATTTCGACAAGGAAATTACACGTAAACAGGGCAGTGAAGGATCTGTTAAGCAATCCGAAGTGTTTCAATGTACTGATCTCGATTCAGTTGAAACTCTTGATCTTAGAAAGGAATCTTTAAGAGTAAAATATCCGGATATCTATGATTATTGTAGTGGAACAACTATCATGTGTGAACCAAACCATGATAAAGCCAATGTGAATGGCCTTATTGGTTCTCATCCTACACCAAATGGCATAGCGTCTTCCAAAGATCTTTCATCATCCAACCCTACGATGTCAATCAACGGCATAATAACCAAATGGGAAAAAGGTTGTTCCATGCAAGAAGAGATGCAGGGTGATCCTCCTGTAACCCCTAGCATTGTTAACAAGGTATCTTGAAGTAGTATCACTTACAGAGTCATTGACTAATTAACAGATGGAGCCCTAATGTTTTTTAATCTTTTGCAGGTGGACTCATTCCCAAAAATTGCCAATATGAATGATGGGATCCCCAGTGATTTAGCTTCTTTTCACACTCATCTATCTGCTCGAGGGCTTCAGGTCATCCTCTATTGCTTTTTGTTAATATGTCGATGTCCATAGGTGTTATAACTTATTGTTTCTTCATGGTTTTAGACTAGTTCTATTAGTTTAAAGGTCATGTTGCTTTGTTGCAGACAATCCCAGACGCTGATCTTGAGTATGTTAAGAAACTTGGTTCAGGAAACTATGGAACTGTTTATCATGGAAAATGGAAAGGTTCTGACGTTGCCATCAAAAAGATAAAGCTGAGTTGCTTTAATGGAGACGCGAAGCAGGAGGATCGATTGGTAATTACTGACACTTCCTTCTAGTATTACTGCATGCATATATTATTTACGATGCTCTACATATATCAGAATTAAAACATGTAGGAGGCTGGATATGCACTATGCAGGCAGCAATTCTTTGTACTTGATCTTAGGTTTATTGCCCTTGTACTTGATCTTTAGGTTTCATGTTCCTTTTTGCAGTAAGGCCTTTGAAGTAGTGGATTGAGATTTCTCGAGTTTAATATAAGCTCTCAAATATATCTGCAGGTTGCAGATTTCTGGAAGGAAGCTCACATGCTTAGTCAGCTGCATCATCCAAACATCGTAGCTTTTTATGGAGTAGTTACTGATGGACCTATCGAAACTTTGGCAACAGTGAACGAGTACATGATTAATGGCTCCCTTAAGCAAGTTCTACAGCGAAAGGACAGGTATTGAAATTATTCAATATCACTTCTAATGGTCTATGTTATTAGTACAGGTCATGTAGTAGAAGCTCATGAGAACTTGAAATTTTTTCTAACGAATTCCTCTGTGAAGCCGCAAATATGCATTGCTTTGGTTTATCGTGATGGAACTAACTGGAAAATTGAGATGAACAACCTTGAATAAGATTTTCTTAAGTCTGTGCAAGAGAGAATCTTCATGAACAGTTCTATAACGTGGTAACATTCTAAATTTCTAATGAATACTTTCAGTGTTACTACCCGCAAACTTCCTGGCATAATGTATGAAAAGTGCTGCGGGAATGGAAGCTGGACAAGAAAGACAACAAGTTAGTAGATACACCGTGCTAATCAAGGTTTTGTTAGGTATAGTTTGAGGCTAAATCATCAAGCACATCATTTCCCCTCACCCAACTTTGCTCCACCTGAACACCCCACTTCTCCAAAAAGATTCTCTGATCTGATTTAAGATTGAACTAGAATCAAGTGGCTTTTTATATTTGATGTTTGATGGAGATGGAGATGGAGTTGGATGCTTTTCTCTATATATGAACAATTTATGCAATAATATTTAGCTATTTCTCAAGTACCCCGCCCGAAACTCCGATGTGGATATGGTACTTGAAATTGACCAAAACTCATGGAAATTTACAGCTGAGTGCCTGGGATCGACTTTGACACTTAATGCTATCTGATTCTGACAAAAATACACAAAAGTGATTAAATTAGATATTGAGATATTTTGAGACGATTCAGAATTTCACAAAATCTTAATAAACCATAATTGCTGTATCATACTTTGTGGAAATCTAGAAAAATATCATGATGTCAAACATATTGCTCAGAAAGCTAGCATTGGCTGACTTATGCAGAACAATAGACCGAAGGAAGCGGCTCATTATTGCCATGGATGCAGCATTCGGAATGGAGTACCTGCATGAGAAAAAACATTGTCCATTTTGATCTAAAAATCTCATAATTTCCTGGTAAATATGAGGGACCCTCAGCGCCCTGTGTGCAAGGTTAGCGCCTCTTAGCGCTTTCAATTTTGGAGAAACACCTTCGATGCCTTATGCCTGTCATCTTCAGTAAATTACAACTTACAAGTATTAAGATTTGTGGTCTTTTCTCAGATTGGAGATTTGGGATTGTCGAAAATCAAGCAAAAAACAATGATTTCTGGAGGTGTTCGCGGAACAATACCATGGATGGCCCCGGAATTACTGAATAATGATACCAACCTTGTTACAGAAAAGGTAGGCCTCTCCTGAGGTAAAATAAGATGTGGTAGTTTATTGGTTCGGTCAGTTACCTGATTTATCTGCATAGGTTGATGTTTACTCCTTCGGAGTTGTGATGTGGGAACTCTTGACTGGGGAGGAACCATATGCAGGCATGCGTTCCGGAAACATAATAGGTATGTATGCTTTGTTTACTCTTACTTTGCCATACTGAACATGAATTTCACACAGAAGAATTTTGAAGAGCAAAATTATGATTTGTTTCATGCTGCAACTGATTGCCAAAACTTCAACATACAAAATTTTCAACGGTTTAGTACGTAAAATCATGCTAAAGATGTAGATTTTGCTAATGATCTATATCTAGCATCAAGTCATAATTAACAGCTAGTATCCTGTTAGAGCGTCTAAGCCATACTTGGCTGCTCTCTTAAGGAACGGATGGAGCACTTAACTGCACTCTTATTCTTCTCATCATTGTATTTGTATCTTTACCATCATTTCTTGAATCAATGTACTCTTCTCATCTCTCAGCTGGGAAAATCAAAGGAACTCTGCACCCTGAAATTCCAAGCTGGTGCGACCCCATATGGAGATCACTAATGGAGAGGTGCTGGTCGACTGATCCCAAGTCTAGACCATCTTTCTCGGAGATAGCTAAAGAATTACGGGTCATTTCAGCCGAGATGAATATCAAATAAAATAAAATAAACATAAGCAAAATTCCTCTATTCTGTAAATATCTTAGCATGCCAGTACCAGGAACAGGGTGCCTGAGATGCTGCTTTCGCCATCCGGTGCCAAATTATGTGGTTTAATGGCTTTTAAGAACTTAAGCTTCAAGTAGGTGACATTGGAGTTTGTGTTTTGCACCATTCTGTAAGTAGGGAATTCACTGTTTAAGCTTTCAGTGGACAACATGTGCTTGCTCTCGAATGGGCTATATAGTACTTCAATAGGTTTAAAGCAAACTGTGTTGATTGACCAAATGATCAATTTTAGAAAAGGCTTGTGCATATGATCTCTGAGTTCTTGATTCTTTTTTATTTCAACTGTGAACTGTGTGAATCTTGCCTCTATTTTTGTTTATAACTGAGGCTATACAAAACTTGGCGTTATAAGTAAGCAACTACCATCAAACAAATTAAGGCTTATCATAATCCGTGCATGGAATATGGCATGAAGTTGAACACTAATTGCCTAATTGGCATGGCATCATATGCCTGCCAGTCTGCGACAAAGGGTTTAATTCGGATTATTAATTCGATTTTCCAGCTAAACTAATGTTGGGGATATATAACAAAAAACAAACAGTACAAACTTAATGCCTAAAGCCCTGAGATCGATACATCTACCATTATTAATCTCTATCTCTAAAAACACCGTACAAACTTGAGTCAAGACATTGACTCAAGTTTTTCGTTCACTATGTACGTGTAGGTCACTTGCTATACTGAATTCTTTTTTCTTTTTCTGCTCTTATTTTTCTTTGGTTTTTCATATTAGACTTCCCCATAGAGAAAAATAGCAGGAAAAACATCATGTCACCTGCATGGCTGCATGTACATAGTCAACGCGAGAAACATAGGTCAATACAACGAAAAATATTACTAGGAAAAATGGATGTGGCATTCGCTGCCGACGTTTTGGTTGGGTTTGGATGTTGTTGTGAGGAATCAACTAAACAAAAATGTTATAATCTGGTATCATGTTAAAATGTATGACAATCTAAGAATGGTACCCGTTCTCCTTGAAGTATTATGTACTCAATACTATAATATGTAAGTCAAATTACAACAATAGCAACTAGAAGAAACACAACATTAGATCATTAGGTGGCTCTGCATAATATTAATTTCAATTCAATATTATAACTCATTTTACATAGACTTTACGAAATCAGTTCAATATTTACCATATACTTCCTCCTGTTTTAATTGATTTGCTACATTTTTCATAAGATATTTCTCTTTTTACTTACTACATTTCTTTATTTGGAAACCATGACCCACCAATAAGTATCAATATTCATCTGTATTTTTGTCATCTTCCTACGGGAAGTGATTGAGTGACCCCGTGACCCTAAGGATTGCCAACCTCTTATTATTGAATTTTCATTGGTTATGAATATATTAAAACATTTATTTTATGTCACTTATCTCCTCAATTTATTACATACATATCAATATTTTATTCTAATACGCCTAAGATTGGGAACCCCAGGGTTACTCAAACATTTTCCTCTTCCTACCTATAACTCTTAAATATTTGTCATTTTCCTATAAAGTTATGGACCCTACCACACCTTTTATTCTTTTCTAAATACTTATTCACCCGTTTCGTAAAAGATTCGAACACTTATTATGACACGTAGCTTTAAGGGTAATAAGTTGAGGCTGGTTATCAAATGTTATTTTATTAAAAAAAGTAGATGTGATAGGACTATATGAGTTGCCGGTTACTTTTTATTGGATGAGAGATAAAGTTCAATTACTTTTTATTGACAAAGCGGAAGTGTAGGCCAAAGGAGTCAGACAATACATAATATAATAATAATGGCACTACGAAAAAATAAAAAGTGTTCAAACTAATCTGAAACAAATATAAAAGTAGAATGTTTAAACTATTATGAAACAGAGGGAGTATCGTCCATAAAATGTAGCAAGTAAATATTGACTTAGGGAGTATATCATGAATTTCTTAATATTTGTGAAAATTGGTACTCTATTAAAATACTTGATTGAATCAAACAGAGTAGGCGGTTGAAGTACTCTCATGCCTTAATTTCCCCGAAATTTTCAAATTCAAAAAAGTAAAAAAAAACCTCCCATTTCCACATCAGCACAAAAAGTTGTTTATAAATAAGATGGCTTACACTCATCCACCTTTTGTCCATTTTCTCTCTCTTACACCATTTTCACTTTCTCTCTCTTCTTTCTCTCTCCTCACGGAGAAGAGTTGTAGAACCAGTGCAACGAAGCATGTCTCTTTCTCTCTCCTACTAGTTGCAGATCAAACAATCTTCAACAATTTCATTCAAATTTTTCGGAAGAATTCAAATCGTCGATCGAAAAACCCTAGCTGATTCAAATTAAACCATCTTTAGTTTATCTGGTAATAATTCCTGATTCTAAGAACCCTAATTCTGAGCTTCAATTGGACCAACTCCTCTTTTATTAACTGTTTTCTTAATCAGCTGATTTCTGTAATTTTGTTTGGAAATTATTTTTTTTTGTCTTTGATAGATCTTAAATTAGGGTTTTTTTTGTATAGTTGTTTGGTTTGATAGTTGTCGGTTTTAGGCGGTGGTGTTCTGCCGCTGTTGATTGATTGTTGCTTTGAATGTACGAGTAATTTGTATGATGAAGATATTGTTAAACTGATAAATTTGCTTCCCTAATTGTTGTTTGGCTTCATTTATTATGTATGTTTAAGCTTTACTCTTTATGTGGAGATTATTTGTAGTGGATAGGTTTGCTTTGATAATATTAGTTTATTCTTCGGTAGTTCGTCGTTGGCGAATTAGTTTGGGTTTGTTCTTGCTTGGTTGTGCTGGAAATTGAAGCAATTTGAAGATGCTAAGCATTATGGTAACTGGTAAGTGTATTAAGCGAGGAGGCGTAATGAAATGATGGTGATTCGTGGATATGATTGTGATTTTTAGTAGAGGTTGGGAACGTTGGGGTGTTTAGTGGTATGTTTTGGCTTTCGGCGTGCTATCTATCAAGGAAGCAGAAGTTCTACAAGAATATGTTGCTAAGAGGGCTTTACAAAATCATCAAGGATTTGATTATTTGAAGAATTAAACGTTTGAAAGATATACCTTTGGATGGTTACCGCTACAGCAACAACCTAGTATGTACCATGCCATGATTAGGGTTGGAAAGGCTGAGGATGTATGCAGACATTTCCTCTATTTAAAAGTTCATGCTGAACGGTGTGTTTAATGGTTGTCTGGTTTATGTTTTAGCTCAAATTCTCAGCCGGAGTTTATTGTTGTGTCTATGTTGTATTGGCATCGCGGGAGAAGGTCATGAGAAATGTAATTTGGAATGCCTGCTAATGGAACTATCCGGAAATTTGACGTCATGTCGGAGATATAGATGATGGTGCTGCTGCAGGTTCAGCAGCAGCCAGTTGGTATAATGACTCATCAGCTAAGGATGTCGGGTGAACAATGAGATATTCTGGTCCACTCTTGTGGGGATTTGACAATTCCTGACTGATGCAATCGGGGGCCGGGGGAGTCCAGCTCCCTGTGGGGATATTTCATGAGGATATTCATGGTGTTGACATGTTTGGAAGAGGAGCTAACAGTTAGCTTTATGTATCTATAAATATCATACTGACGTCTTCAAATCACAAGTAGGATGATATATAGTTGCCTGAATTTAGATTTTCTTGTCATCATGCATATGTTAGGTATAAATTCCATACCGGTATTATTGCTTTTATCTCCAGATCTGCAATGTTTGAACTAAAATGGTTAGTTTAGTTCGCAAGACCTCTTTATTCACGGCATCATGAAGCTCACCTTTCTTTTCCCTTCCCCCTGATGGCTTGGTGAGTGCTATGCTTATCAATGAGATCATAGTTATGGTTGAGGTCCCTTTTCCTTGAACAATCCTGTAATACCAGATAAGATAAGTAGTATATATATTTCTGCAACATATGGGTCTGCTTTACTCATTTATGGTTTCCCCATGTTGGAACTTGGGATCATCATGTAATTTGGCAGTTTTATGGAGTTGATTAGAGCAAGTCTTTTGGTGAGACTTTCTTAGACTAACTCATTGTGACACATGAAGTTAACCATCCAAGAAAGGGGAGAAATCACCCCCAGAATGGAAGTTCACCCCCCATCTCACAACTAAATTTTGTGGGAATAGTCTCATACTAGACTTTTTTTTTTTACTACTGCTGTTCTATACTTGGGCTCACCTAATCATTTGCATTTGGTCTCTCCATGTGATCTAGGTTTCAGAATTTATTTTTTAGCATATCAACATGCCGAAGACAAGAAGAGATCGTTCTGTTTCTTTTGAGAGGTCTAGAAAGTCACCAGTCCCTTGCAGCTCAAATTTTACATGTGAATCTAAAGCCAAATTTCCTCCAGCAACAGAGGAAGACTTAAAAGAATGGGAGGATGCCAGGTGCTCTGTTTGTATGGAGCATCCTCACAATGCTGTGCTCCTCGTTTGTTCAGCATCTGACAAGGGTTGCCGTCCTTACATGTGTGACACCAGCTATAGACACTCCAATTGTCTTGACCAGTTTCGCAAGTCTTTTGTAGAAACTTCAACAGCAATACCATCAGAAGAAGGTGCTGAGGCCCCTGAGCAGTCGGCAGACATTGTGGCCATAGAAACAGTGCTAAGCTCACAGGAAGAAGGGAAATCTCAAGGTTCTGATGCTGCAGACATTGCGAGCATGCATAAACTACAGCAGAAACTTGTATGTCCTCTATGTCGTGGACAAATTAGTGGGTGGGTTGTTGCAGAGTCAGCTCGTGATTTTATGAATGCGAAAATCAGGAGCTGTGCCTGTGAGACCTGTGAGTTTACTGGCAACTACACTGATCTGAGAAAGCATGCAAGGGTAGACCACCCCCAAGTAAGGCCTTCCGAGGCTGATCCGGAGAGGCAGCGTAATTGGAGACGACTTGAGAGGCAAAGGGATATAGCTGATGTGCTTAGTACCATCCAATCTTCCTTTGGTGAAGATCAAGATGATGATACCACTTACTCTACAGACGAGCGTGGTTGGTTTACCATATTTTTTCTTCCTTCGGGTTTTTGCTCCATCACCTAGCCCTAGGAGCAGTAGTTGGGCCGGTACATCTAGGGCACGAACTCGAGCACGACCAGGTGGTAGGAGAAGATCTGCTAGGCTACAGAGAGAGAATCTTGAGGCTGCACCAAACTCTGCTTCTGTAGAGGTCGAGGATTCCTCTGATGGTGCCTCCGTCACTTGGAGCCGCCGTGTGAGAAGACGCCAAAACCCCCTGATGAGGAAACTTGAGTGCCTACTTGAGAGTTTCATTGGTGCATTCTCTCTCTGGATGGCTCTCAAAAACTGGCTTTGGGCATATTCTTCTTGCTGAGTATCTTTGTTGCAGATTGGCATGTGTCATGTCTTAGTGTAAAATCGTTACCTTTGTCAGGCATTTGGGGGATTTCGAGGATACCGTCAGTTCGAGGGACATCCGTACATGGCTTGGGAAGTTCCATTGCTTCACTTTCATATTGGTCCAGAACTGTATTGAAGAATTTCTTTGTTAGTATTGAATTATCGGTGTATCGTATATGAGTGAGCGGGGTTGTAATTTTCTTCTGGAAAATGTACCAATTTGAGATGCATAGTAATCTATATATGGTTTGCAGTTGCAACCCTGTTTTCCTCTCTCTTTTTTTCCTAGTTATTATTTCCCCCTATATTTATTGGTGGTTGAAACTTCCTGTTACTAGTTTTATCCATTGTCCAGTCTATTTTGATGGGGATATGTATATAGAAGTATACTTATCTTTCAATAATAATAAAACCAATATTATTGCATCTTTCTTAAGAAGTTGTCATTTGCCAACTGCCATGTGCTTTGTTTTGATGTACTTTGGTGACTGTCTTAAGCGAGACCTTGATCTTGATGATTAGTGAAACAATGTGGTTAAGAATCAAGAATATCTCCAAGTGTGTTTAATACCATTCTTTCATTGCTTTAGTTTTTTAATCGCCCATAAAAGCTTGAGATGAGAATAAAGAATTATGTAGGAGCAACACCATCTCAAGACCTTAGGGTCAATTTGGTCATTTTATCTTATTATTGAGGATAGTTTATCAAGGCAATTATATATGTTTTTGAGAGGTTATCAAGGAGATTAGTTTTAGATATTTTCGAAGGAAAAACCTTATTTGATACATTATATAATTTCGAGTTAACATACATACCTTATTCACTAACGTTAACGTGAGGCCAGCTTTAGGTCGATCGGTTCAATCCTGACCCCGAAACTCTTTTGGATGGATTCCAATCATATAGTAGTATAATTTTGAGTTAATTTGAAGTTTCACTCTTTATTTTCGAGCTCAAATGAGGTCTCGAGTCGGGGTCGATTTTGCCAGGTCTAGCCATGCCACGTGAACACCCTATCATTTAGTTTTTTCATGGATTTGATTTTGGAGGCAAGTGAATTACACAACAAAACTTCCCGAACGCTTTCAACCTCTCATGCTCTTATGGAGCAATAGCCTCAGCTGAATCTATCAAAAGATCCCAAACTTTTTTTCCTCAACTCGCAATTTTCAAACTTTTTCTCTTCTAATCTTCTCCAATAATTTTGTTTGCAATGTCATTACTTCCTTTCACTCCATTTCATAACACTTCTTTCCTCATTTCTCTTCACTGTAAGCTCAATTTAGCGCCAAAATTCAAAACTGATGCTTCAGTACCTCAAATTCTGGGTTTTACAAATTTCCCACATCCTAAAAACCAAATTTTCTTGAGAAATCGACATGATAATGGTTTTCCCAATTCCAATCATCAAGTTGGGGAAGATGAATTTGTTGAATGTTTCTCTCTTCTGAACCAAATTAACACGAATTACAGTAAATCTTGCGCTTGTAAACAAATTCATGGACGACTTGTTAAAGTGGGTGCTTTAAAGGTTGATGCTTTCATAGGAAATATGCTAGTGGTTGCATATGCAAAGAGTTTTGATTTGTTGAATGATGCACAGAAGCTGTTTGATGAAATTCCTAAGAGAACAGTATCCTCACATGCTGCTTTGATTAACTCGTTTTGTCGAGCTGAGAAATGGGTTGATCTTTTTTCAGTGTTTGAGATGATGGTAAATGATGGAATGTTGCCTGATAGATATCTTATACCATCTATTTTGAAAGATTGTTCTGTGATGAAAGATGGAAGAATTGGTAGAATGGTTCATGGATATGCTATGAGGAGGGGGGCTTGATGAGGATGTGTTTGTTGGGAATGCTCTTATTGATATGTATACAAATTGTGGGGTATTGAGATTGTCGAAGAGTGTTTTCGACATGATGAATGTTAGGGATGTGGTTTCTTGGACTGCCCTTATGGTAGCTTATATGGTTCATGGTTT